>CASBWL010000548.1:0-421838 GCA_949130495.1 Sambucus nigra | reverse complement strand
TTAAGTAATGCGAGTGTTGATGTAAAAAACTAGATTGCTCTAATTATTCAATCACAGATAAATAAATAAGACAAAGATTTTTAAAGTGGTTCGGCTAGGAATAAAGCCTACGTCCACTGTTATGTTATTGCTGAGTATTTGCAGAATTCTTGATTACAAGTTCTCTCAAGAAATTCCGGTCCCTTTGAATGAGGGAGATACAATGTATTTATAGCCCTGAGGCTTACATATGAAAGGGTGGTGCATTAAATGATATACATATGAAAGGTCCTTGAGGCTATCATCTGCTGTTGTTACTCCTACAAATGAAGGTCATTCCTTCTTGGAGGGTGAAAAGGCAAGGTTGAGTGAGGAGTTGGAGGCTCTGAAGAAATTAAAACATGCTTCTTCATCTTCCCAAGATAGAGTTAAACCTGGTCGAGGTACTACAGAGGAAGTCAGGACCCAATAGACCCTTACCAATCAAGCTGCACAATTAAAGGCCAAAAATCAAGCCATTGTTGATATGTCACAGAAGCTACAGGCCTTGTCCGAGAAACTATCCACTCAATCTTCTCAGTTATAAGTTAAGGATGGAGTGTTGAAGAAACTGCATTTCCATGTTGACAGATTGACTTTTCAATTTCATAAAAAAATAAGGAAGTCTGGATGGACGGGTATAATGAAGCCCCTGGGCATTTTAATTATAAGCTTCAACAAGCTAAGAATGAGAGCTATAAATGGGGTTGGATGAATGCTTTGACAGTGATGAAGGTGGATCAAAACAACTCACTATGGGACTGCTATGATCCAGGCTTGCTTGATCTTGGCAATTCCCCCTTTTAATTAGATGTCAATTGGATTCCAATCCATCGTATTCCTCAATGCTTGATTTCAAAATACTTGGGAGATTATGAGCTTCATAATGAATTAGAAATCGTCCGACCTCCTCACCTGCTTGATCGTCCTAGTAGCAACAATACCAGAATGCTTTAGGATTTTAACTTCATTAATTATCCATATACTTTAGATGATCTTCCTACTGGAATGGATGCTATTTCCAAAGATGAAGGGAAACGTTCTGCAGAATGAAGCTTTGTATTTTGTTTTGTTAACACGGTCATGTAATTAATTTGATTGAATGAAATGGAAATTTGATCAACTTATCTTATGTTGAATGTTAACCCTTTCTTTATCATTAGTTCCATTGATAAACTTTGGTTAATTTGAGTATCAATGACCAATGAGTGAAGATGTTATACTAGCATACTTAGATTAAAATCTAAATTTAGAGATAGTTAGATGAATACATAGGTTCTACTTGCATACTTAGATTAAAATCTAAATTTAGAGATATTTACCCATGTGTCTCTAAAGGTTTTATTAATGCACCCAAATGTTAGCATTTTTTCATTAGATACCAGTGGTGTGACCAGGCATTTGTGTGGAATATGTGCTTACATTCCTCTTGAGGAATCTTTACAACGTTCTTCCTGTACCTTTCCCAGTAGGATAAAGATCTTGTTTTATCCTTATGTTTGTGGACCAAATTTCTTGAGGATTTAACATCCTGTTGACTTGGACTTTGTGTATCAACGATCAAGTTTGTGGCTGCTCTTAGCAACTTATTACTTATGTAGGGCAATGTTTAGGGTAATATTTGTTGAGCCAAGAAATAATTTTCTGAGTCGAGCCACAAGTTATAACTTTTTGTCAATTAGCTAGAGTAGTGCATAACACTAGTAGTCCCAAAAAAAAAAAATTAACAACAAAAATGGAAAGATTTAAAGATTTTAATAATACTGCAAGTTGATTTGAAACTGATCACAACATCATTGATAATATTTTCTGAGATGCTCTGCATGCCATGGGTTTTTTAATTCTTTGCCTTCCAAGGTTTCAATTCGATAGGTTCCAGGTCGGATCACTGCTGAAATACGGTATGGCCCATGCCAATTGGCCTCAGGCTTGTTATTTTTCTACAGCACATTCTTCAGCACATAATCTCCTTCCTTCAAGTTGGTCGGTTTCATCCTTTTATTGTAAAAACAAGTTGTTCTCTGTTGGTAGGCTGCCTTTTTCAGGGCAGCGTCTTCTCTTACTTCTTCCAACGTATATAGATCCATCCTTCTCATTAAATCACTTACAGGAGAGTTAAAATTTAAAACTCTATGGGATGGCAAGCCTAACTCGACAGGAATGAAAACTTTAGTCCCAAATGCTAACATATATAGGGATTCTCCAGTTGCTATTCTTGGTGTTGTTCGGTATGCACAAAAGACAGAGTGTAGCTCGTTTATCTATTTTTCCTTGGCATCATCAAGACTATTCTTTAACCCGTTAAGCAAGGTTTTATTCGTAACTTCAGTTTTTCCATTACTCTAAGGATGTCCTAGAGTTGAATGAAATTTTTTAACATTAGACTGAGCACAGTAGTTTACGAATTCATCATTATTAAATTGTGTTCCATGGTCGATAATGAAAGTATAGGGCAACCCATACCTACAAATGATGTTTTTCTATATGAACTTACAAACTGTTTCATAAGTCATGTCAATCAGAGGTTCTGCCTTAACCCATTTTGTAAAATAATCCACGGCGAAAATTACTTATTTAAATCTTCCTCAGGTGGTTGGCAGTGGTTCGACCAAGTCTATACCCCACATGGCAAATGACTATAGTCAAGTGATTCGAGTGAGAGAAGACTGTGGAGTTTTTCAAATGGTAGAGAATCTTTGACATTTATCACACTTCTTGGCAAATTTTGCACAGTCTGCTCGCATTGTTGGCCAGTAATACCCTTGAGTATTGATTCTTTGCAGAAGTGTTCTCCCTGCTATGTGAGCTCCACATGATCCTTCATACACCTATTGAATTAGATCTTGGACCTCTGATGGATGCACACAGCGCTGTAAATTGACCGTTAGTCCTCTCCTGTACAAAACACCTTTACCTAATACATACTGAGCTTCTTTGTGTTTTAACTTCTTTGCTTCCACCATATCTATTGGTAGAGTTTCTTCTTCAATGTATGCTCTGATGGGGTCCATCCATGATGGCCCCATATCTATGGAAATAAAATTGATCATCAAATATTCATCTATGCTCCTATTGGCCAAAATCTCAACATGTATAGTTCGTCGGAGTTCAATTCTGGTAGCAGAGGCTAGCCAAGCAAGGGCATGAGCTCGGGCATTTTCTAACCTTGGGATACTGTTCATTTGAATAACTGGTAATTTTACAATGACTTCCATTGCCTTGGATAAATACCTGGTTGTCAATTATCCTTTATCTCCATATAAAACCAGTGTTTGGTTTACTACTAGCTGAGAGTCACTATGTGCCATAACTTGCTCGGCATTCAATGATTGGGATAAATATAGGACCGCAATAAGAGCTTCGTACTCTATTTCATTGGTTGAATCCTGAAATTGAAAATATAGTGCATACTCAATATCAATACCATTATAAGAGTTAAGTACTATACCTGCTCCACTTCCGGTTGGCTAAGATGATCCATCAACATATAAGTTCCATATTGGGACGTCGTTGTCAAATGCTTGGTCTGTCAAACTCTCATAATGGAATATTTTTCCCTTTGCTTCTTCATAATTCCTGGTCATCTCCTGTGTTCGGGAAGAGGAATCTGGCAGGTCTGCAATCGCTTTTTTGGAAGAACGTTCTTCAAGAGATTTCTTATTAACACCACTTTTTCTTGATTCTTGTTCTGCCTGCTTACTTTGTTGCTCGGGAACCTCAGAGTAAGTGAACTCCGTTATGAAATCTGATACTGCTTGGCCTTTCAAAGAAGACCTTGGCTCATATATGATATCATACTCTCCTAATTCCACAGCTCAATACATTAATCTACCAGATTTCTTCAGTTTATGCAAAGCCTAACTTAGAGGCACATCAGTGTAAAGTACGATTGTATGGGCTTGGAAATAAGGGTTCATAGGTCTGGATGCTTTATTTAGTGATAAAGCTAATTTCTCCAAATGAGGGTACCTGATTTTTGCTCCTCAAAAAGCCTTACTGGTATAGTAGACGGGTTTTTGAACTCTATTCTCTTCTCGAATCAATGTAGAACGTACTGTCGATTCAGAAATAGCTAAGAACAGGTACAATTTTTCACCTATGATTAGTCGGGACAGTAATGGAGGTGACCCCAAATACTGTTTTAATTCCACAAAAGTTTTTTCACATTCTTCGTTCCATTCAAAACTCTTTCTGAGCACCTTAAAGAATGGCTAGCACTTATCTGTAGCTCGGGACACGAATCTGTTCAACGCTACTACTCATCCATTCAGTCTTTGCACGTCCTTCTTACAAGTTGGGGATTGTATTTCAATTAATGCTTTGATCTTATATGGATTTGCTTCAATTCCCCTTTGATTTACTATGTACCAGAGGAACATTCCCTCTTGCACTCCAAAAACACATTTGGTCGAATTCAACATTGTCTGATTCTTCTCAAGTTGATCAAAAGTCTAGTTGAGGTCGGCAATGTGATCGGATGCCTTTTTTCTTTTTGTTAGCATATCATCCGTGTAGACTTCCATATTCTTACCTATCTTCTCCTCGAATACCTTATTGACCTGCCTTTGATATGTAGCACCTGCATTTTTCAAACTAAAAGGTATAACATTATAATAGCATATTCCTCGGGAAGTGATGAAAGAAGTGCTTTCTCTATCCTCAGGTTTCATTTTTATCTGGTTATAACCAGAATAAGCATCCATAAAGCTGAGTAAGTCATGTCCTGATGTTGCATACAGGAGTTGATCTATTCCGGGCAAAGGAAAATGACCCCTTGGGCATGCTTCATTTAAATATGTGAAGTCTACACACATTCTCCACTTATTATTTTTCTTTTTGGCCATAACTACATTGGCCAACCAGTCTGGGTATTTCACTTCATTAATAAAAGCTTCTTTCTGAAGATTTTTGACTTCTTCCTGTATGGCTTGGTTCTTCTCGGGGTTGAACACTCTTCGTTTTTGTTTTACTGGTTAACTTCTTTATTTACGTTGAGCTCATGACAAAGGAAATTGGGATCTATCCCAGACATATCTTCATGACTTTAGGAAAACACATGCTTTCTCTGTTTAAGGAAGCTCACCAGTTCATGTTTAAGAACAAGATCCATTGTTTTCCTAATTTGAGTGATGCGCTCCAATTTGTCATCGTCTAATACAATGCCTTTAGTTTCTTCTACATTGTGTCCCTTTAATAACTCTGTTTCCTCCCTTGGGTCTAAGGTTTCAACCTCAGAATCTTCATCAAGCAAAGGAGTATCTACTTGGTAGGTAGTGGCTTTCTTCTTTATTTCTTCCAAGTCTTCTTGATCGGTAGAAGAGTAGTAACATTCTCGAACTACTTTTTGATCACTCTTTACAATTCCCACAACAAAATTAGTAGGGAATTTTAGGCACTAATGAACAGTGGATGTCACTGCTTCGAACTTCTTTAGCCCTACTTTTCCCATGATTATATTGTAAATTGAATGAACATTTTTATCCATTACAAAGAAATGGATCTTCTCTGTTCGACTAATTGCCTAGGTGCCTATCATTACTTTCATTTTAATGGCTCCTAAAGGAAAGACTTTCTCACCTGTAAAGCCTATTAGTGGTCGAAGATAGGGCTCCAATTGGATAAGTTTAAAATCCAAGTTGCTGAAACAAGGATAGAACATGATATCTGTTGAGCTGCCATTATTTACTAATACTCTAGAGACAATGATTTCCTCATTTTCGACTTTGATTACTAATGGGTCATCGTGAGGATACAGTACTCCTGAAAGGTCATTTTTAGAGAAACCAATTACTAGTTTATCTTTGTTAAAATTCCTTGGTTTATCTTCCTCTGCAAGGTTGATTCTCTGTATGTATGAGCAAGCTTGTGCTTCATGGAGGTAATATTTTCTCTCTGCTGTATGATCTCCTCCTCCTTCATCTCCACCTGTAATCATTTGGCAATCAAAGGAACCAAAATTGTTATAGAATATCTCACGTTCTAGTTATCATTTTTTTTAGAGAGATTGGGCTCATAATCCTAGTCATCTTCATGAGTTCTTTTCTTCTACTCTCTGGGCTTGCAAGGAGATTTTGATCTACGTCGAATTCCTTCGTTGTTCTGTCGATCAACATACTGATTCAACTTTCCTCTTAGGATGAGAGTTTTAATTTCATTTTGAAGAGTTATTCAATGTTCCGTCATGTGACCGTGATCCCTATGGAATTCGAAGTACTTAGTTTTATCTCTTTTTATCAGGGAACTTTTCAACTTATCAGGGCAACACACATCTTTATTATGCTTGACTTCTTCCAAAATATAGTGAATTCCTATAGTTAACGGAGTATAGTCGTTGTACTTCTTGAGTCGCTCCAAAACTCCTTTCTGTTTTGATTCCCTATGATCTCTGGGGTCTTTATGATCTTTTTTTATCATTTTTTCCATTAACTTTTTTGCTCGAGCTACGCTTGGCTGCCATTGCTTCCCCGACATTCATAGTCTTTGCTGCTTTAGCCATCAATTTTTCCATGTCTTCGGAGGATCCTTGGCAAGAGTGTAATACAATTTTTCGAGGAGTAACCCACTCATGAGGGCATTTATTACAGTCTTCTCCTCATAATCTACGGCTTCTAGTTTCTGGTTATTAAAACGAGTGATGTAATCTCTGGTGCTCTCTCCTTCTTTCTATCTCACGCTAAGTAAGTGTGCCACACTTTTCACAGGCTTCGCTCCAAAGAAAAATTTAGTAATGAATAGCTCAGCTAATTGGTTAAAGCTAAAAATTTA
The DNA here is from genome assembly GCA_949130495.1 of Sambucus nigra. Lineage (NCBI taxonomy): Eukaryota > Viridiplantae > Streptophyta > Magnoliopsida > Dipsacales > Adoxaceae > Sambucus > Sambucus nigra. The sequence continues at coordinate 415,055 of CASBWL010000548.1, read as the reverse complement.
TCCCCAAGGAAGACCATTATACCAGATTTGGGCAGATCCAGTAATGGTTCTAGAAAATGCTCTCCATCTCATTTTGTCGGGAACGTCATAAATATCAGCAGCTGCCTGGTATTGTTCTATATGGAGGACTGGATAATTTTTTCCATCATAGTTGGGTGTTACTACTGGAGCCTTAAACTTTACTGGAGTAGGGAAATCCATAATTTCTTGCACAAATGGAGACCCTTTTACAAAACTTCTTTGTAGTGGGTTTCTTGTCTTCGCCATTTCTCCTAATTTATCTTCCAATCTCTCCATGGATCCTTTCCATGCATCATTGGCAGCACCAAATTTATGCATTGCAACTTTATTAGTTGCTGAGCTCTCTTCTTGAAGCCGTTGCTCGGTCCGAGTAGCAGTTCATCGGGCATTTAATCTAGATTGAGCGGTGTTTCCTTTTAATCAGATGGTTTTTGGGTATTACCAGATCTTTCCATAGGAACATTTTTGTTCCCCCTGGGTCCCTAACGATCTAAGGGAGAAGCACAACTTAATCTCTCTAAGGCACTTGCCCTCTCTGGAGAATAAAACTTTGTATGGAAAGATTCTGATGTCCTGAGTAATGAAGTTGACCTTGGATGGTAGGAGACATCTCTTGTCGATATCGAGTGGCTGCGCCGACCACCTTTTGGTGGGGGTAGGAGCATATTTCCTTGAGATATAGAGAAGGTGCCCCGATTTGAAGAGTTTGTGCAAGTTGCCTCATAGTATCTTGCGTAGCCTCTCGACCTCTTGTAAGACTGGCCACAATTCCAGTTAAATCATTTGCAGATAGAGGAGCAGAAGGGGTAGGCAAAACACCATCATTCATGATACTTGATTCAGGAATATCAACCATTTAGATGTTTAATTGAATGAGACCGATTAGAAAAATCATTGCCACAGACGACTCCGATCTGTTGATGCAATTAACTAGAGTAGGCTAATTAGTTGATCACAGATAAATAGAAATAAAATAGACACAAGATAAGTGGTTCGGCTTGATGGAAGAGCCTACGTCCACTGTTGTGTATTGCTTTGGGATTGTTCAATTTCCTCTCTTTTGCGTCCCTTGGATGTAGGGTTTACAATGTATTTATAGCCCCCAGGGGGTGTACAAGAGATAGAATATCAAAGGACGGAATGTCTTTATATCATAGACATTTACATCTGTACAATTATTAATGTATACAACTATTGGTGTTTTCGTGTCATCGTTGGTCAGAATCCCTGGTGTTGGTCTGTATTTCTTCCTTGATGACTAGGATTAATCTTCCACTGTACAACACGTGTCAGTATCTGAATGGTCCACGTAGATGGACAATTTTTGGTATCAATAATAATTGTTCACTTACTTTGTTGGTTTGCATTCTTTGTATTTGTCGGCATGCCTCCTGAGCAATTATCTTTGGAGTTAATTAAGTGACCGTTGACTAGGATTGCTGCCACACAAGGAGACGAGTGTCCATTTCTGATTGGTCCACATAGGTGGATAATTTTTGGTATCAATGGGGACTAATGGAAACCCTAATTTATGTATGTGATATGACATTATGGAATGTGATTATCAAAATCTAAAATATGTGTACTTCAAATATTTAGTAATTTATACTATTTAGCAAGAGAATGAATGGAAAAAAAAAGTTTGGACACCAATTCTTTGCATTTCATTCGTGGGCAGGATCCAGTGTGAACCATTTCTTTAAATATAAAAAGATTGATTTTTTAAACTAAATTTAGCTATAAGAATGATATAAATAATTTTTTTTTTTAAATACAACATGAAATCTGACCTAATCATTTACAAACCTATAAAAATTTCATCATTAAAACTTCATATTGAATGTTAATGTTAAAAATATAATATGAATTTGAAAACTCCTAGATTATGCAAAACAAAAGAATATTTGGAAATGTAAATTGTATTTACCATAAAAATGTATAGAAATTTCAACTCTAAAAAAATAATTATAGAGTGAAATCCAATCTACATGTATAATATAATTTCAGAATTCTAACACGATGTAGATTAAAGAAAACCAAAATAGTTAGAATTTATTAACCATGTAATGAATCTACAATCAATTAACTCATATATAATGGGATGGAAGTAGTACTAAGGTGACTTTTGAGTTAAAGAAATGAAACACCTTATTATTAAGGTCGTGTTCTTCCCATTATATGAACTTTTGAAATTGATTTAGATGATTTTTTTACTCTGGATCATTGTGTAGTTAAGCTTTATATACTGAGACCAACAAACTTTTAAAAAGTTAAAAAAAATAAACAACTGAGTTATATGTAAAAATAATTGTATATAAAAAAGTCACATCAAAACACCAATCTAGTCACATTTGCAAACTCCACTTAACAAAGTTCATTTTGAAGCTTATAATATTTTCCTCTTTCATCTACTACTATGGATAGACAAAAAAAACTATAGGAATGGTTTGACAAGATTGAAGTTGGGCCTTACCCACAATTTTACCAAAATCCAAACCAAGAACACCACAAAACTATATTAATAACATGATCCAAAAACATTATGGAAATCATACGACAAAATACGTAGAATAAGGGGAAATAAATCCCTTTCTATTCCCCTCATACATACATACATTTGTCAAATATCTTTTTTGCATCATACCAATAAACGCACGTGGATAAAGAAACCATTTATTTTCATGATAGTTTCATCCTTCTATAGACCCTTATCCGAAGGTTCGAAGTATAAAAGATTAAAGTAACAATTTGCCAATAGAAAAAAGATAAAGAATAAACAAACACTTTGTATCTATATATTGAAATTATGGATTGTAAAAATAAAAAAAGTTAATCATCAAAAGGGCAAAAAAATGAATCTAATAAGATAAGTATTTATCTCGATCATACGATGAAGTCATTCACATCGGGAAGATATAAAGAACATATTAAAATTCGATTTGTATAGAGGAGAGAAATCGAGATAAGTCAAAAAATAAATAAATCGTCAAGAGCTTTTCGGTTCTAGAGTAAAAAAGATTGTGAAAAGGAGATAGAGATGGGGAGTCTAATAGAAAGAGGAGTGAAACTACATATGAACAGTCAGAATATAGAGAGCCATTGAGACAAAGTGTTAAGGTGCATTTGTTGTTTGCAGCTCCCATTTTCTATTCATTGGGTTCGACAACTGTCAAACTCCAAATTGGTACTTTTGTGTTTTAAGATTAGACTAGCATGCAGGCCACGCGATGTGTGGCCAAATTTATCTAAACTGTATTATTTTATTGTTGTTGTCTGTTTCACACAATATATTCTACGAATATAAAAAGATTAAATTTTAAATTAAAATCAAAAGTCATATGAATGACATTCAGTAAGTGCAAGCGGATACTATAACTCAATTTCCATTTGGTTTTATGATCACTATACAAATAAAAAAGTTTTTTACACTCATTTAAGTAGTTTAATATAATAATTAAAACTATAACTACAATGTTCAATTTTCAAAATATGTAAAAATCGAAACCCTGAAACATTTAACCACAAAAATTCATGATCATTGATTTTTACTCAAAGAAACAATTGATTTAAAAGAGTTTGCTTCACTTGAATGTTTAATCAAATAATATGAAATAAACCTAAACCTATGTTCGCAAACGTATAATTCTGAACACGTGAAATTTAGACAACTCACTTAGAAGATTAGATTCAGTGATCTGGGTCTGATCAGTTTGTTCCAAAGAACCCAGCCCTTGTACCACTGGATTTTCATCTTCAACAGGTGTAATTGCCCCTTGAGCCAAAACGCACCAAAGTTCCATTTTTTTTAATCCACCAACACCCAACTTGAAATTCAAATAAGACCCACAACTTCTATCAAAATCTAATTGGGTTTTAGAGTAATTTGGCAAAACACAGTTTGGTACATCTTTTAGAGCGATGTTATGTACTAATATGTAAACAACCAATGTAAGATCATACAAACCCAGATGAAGAATACGTTTTGAAGAATAAAATTGTTTGCACCCATATCCCTTATATTTCACGCATATACCCCCCATTCTACTACCTTTTGTTGCACACAGCTAGTCCGTTCTAGCCATGTATAAAGGGTATCCTTGAGATAGTGACCATTAATATTCTCATTATACGTTTCCTCATCCATCAACATGATCAACCTAAGGGGGGAACATGTGTCTTTAAGAAGCCACTATTGAATATTTCCATCTACAACCAATATTGAAGTCATATGGCTAGCTTTTTAAGAGGGAAAACTCCCTTTGAATGGTAGTCTTTATTACATTTGCTAAATATGAGATAATGAGAGATATTGGTTTGAAAACGCTATTCTTCTTTGTGATTTTTTGTTGTGTATGAATATTTTGATTCGTATTTCTATCATCAAATATTTAAATTCAAGAACGTAACTATCATTAACTAATAAATAGGAAAAACTGTCAAAATAATTAAAACTATCTTACCTTACAGAGAGAGAGAGATAACGGGTGAGGAGGATGTTAGAGAGAGAGAGAGAGAGAGAGAGAGAGAGAAAATAAGTTTGCAGCTACAGTTTTGTGAAGGAGACGTCACTTTTTACCTTGCCTTTTGGCTTTTCAAGATAAAAGAGTCCCAATGTGCATCTCTTGGTGTGTCTGCATAAACATTAGTGTTGTTTGAAGTAAAAATAATAAAGAGATATTTGATATTATTGACACGCGGCGACATAGTATGAATTTAGGCTACACTTTTATATATATACATAGATATGATATGATGAGTAATTGCAGTTCACATGTCATACAACCAAGGTGAAGCTTTCAATTTTATATTTTAGTATATGACTTTCTAATGGAAAAAAACGGCTAAAATATTAGTTACAAAATAATTCAAATCCATGGCTATTGGGTTAGAATTGGTCTTTGCAAAGATCAGTTGTTTTGGAAATATTAATTACCTATCATTTAGGCCCACAATTATCTAAATCAACGAGGAAAGACAAAATTTATATGGATCGTGGACATGGTACACATAAGTGAATATAAATTTGAATAAAAATGCTCTCTTTGTCCCAAACTTTTAGTGGTTGTTTGATAATTTAACATTTCATTAAAAAATGTACTTTCGAATTTATCGATACATTTCAATGCAAGAGATGTAAATTATCATGGGTATTATTCCCATGAATAATCTTATAATCTAAACTAATTTATGTATTATTTTAAAAATAATAATATTAATTAGGGCATACTAAAAAATGAAACTATTAATTTGAGATTTAGGAGGTACAATTTTTCGTAAAGTTGGGATATGCAACACTACTTTAGCCATCAATTCACTTTCCACTACTGTCCTTTCATTTTTAAATTCTCCTCACCCATTGGTGATATGTGCTATGGGTTACTAACATGGGTAGAACTAGGGGTGGGTACACCAGGGTTGTAGCCCACCCCAAAAAAGTAAGAGTAATTTTAGTAGACTTCTACATCCCAATTCAGAAGCCATGCTAGCACTTTAGCCCCCCAACATAGCACACTTGGTTATGAAATGTGTATAGAAGGAAAGTGAGTAGAGCAAAGTTGAAGCGTTGATTTGATGTGCAGAGATAGATTTTTGAGAGCCACGTTTCCTTTTTTTCTTCTCTTGATTATCTTCTATATATCTTTGTGTGAATCTATGGACGTACCACTTACGTGTATATAATTGTATATTGGTTGGTATTTAATTGAAGTAATAACAAATGAATAAATGTTTTTGTGAGACCTAAAGTCCATAGCTTTACTGATGATTATGATCTGGATTGCTCTTTTTTTTTTTTTTTTGTTACATTGTGATATTGGCAACAAATTTTGGCACCCATATAAAACTTGGTAATGTCTTAGAAAAATTGGCAATGTATTTATGCTTACACAAGGTCCATTTGGTTGTGCATAAGATAATTTTAGTGGCAAAAAAATAAAGGGACAATTAATATTTAGTTTCTAGGAACTAATTAAAATTTTCACACGTTCCACCTTATTTTTTTTATATTCCAAAAAGTTCCTTGTCTAATTTTTGACAAAAAATTTGTAAGATTTATGATAAGAGAAGAAAGAGTAATTGTGACTATTTTATAACGCACACTAAACATTAATTAAAAAAAATATCAAGACCTTTCGTCGAATGACTAAAAAATAAAAGTAAAATAATTTTTCACATATTTAAAATAAATTAATTTTTAAAATTGTGAATTAATGCACATGTTATAAATATACAACTTTTAGCAAAAGTAGTGAAATAAATTTAACCCACGTAAATCAATTATATTTTACCATTTTAAGTTCACCGAGATGCAAAATACTTCTCTCCGAACCAAATGAAAGACAAATTTGTTAGAAAGTTGACATAATATTAGTTCACCCCTCCGAATAATCTTGGTTCCAACTTTGGTTATTAAACACTTCACTGGGGAAAAAAGAATTAATTAGATCATTAGTTAAGATATCTTGTATTAACATATATCACATTGACTTTACCTTGATTATCTTTATATGTAGTGGTCCCGAATGTCTCATATACATCATTGCAGCTGAGGGTGACATACAAACTTTGATAGCTATAAAATTGGCATCAGTAGGAAGCTAAAAAAATGGGAAAAGGGGGTCAATTTCCACAGTTAAGAGAAACAAGTAGTCTCTATCTTTGCAGTCACTATACATATATCCTCCATTGATGTAACCTTGTTATTACAAGGAAATACACAGTACAGTAGAGAGCGAAACAGACGCCAGAAAAAGATGCCTTGTCTATATATATCCACTAACGTCAATCTAGATGGAGTCGACACCGATTCAATCTTCTCTGAAGCCACCAAAGCTGTTGCTGAAATCATTGGGAAACCCGAAAGCGTAATCCTCTCTCTCTCTCTCTCTCTCTCTCTCTCTTATATATATATACAATTTTTTTAAAATATATTTAATAAAAAAATAATATAATAATAAAAAATAATATAATAATATATGTATGTATGTTAAACATGTATGATATTTTATGTCTTCCATGTACCCATAAAAGACATAAAATATCATGCATGTTTAACATGCATGAAATCACCCCATGGCCATATGGCTCCTTATTATATATATATACTAGCGGATGCCCGTGCCCGAGGGCACGGCGATAAATTTGCTCCCGTGATAAAATTCAGGCCATAATAACCAGCCTTTTAAAAAAAAAAAAACTTTTAAAAATAATATTTTTAAAAAAATATATTTAAAAAAAATATTTAATTTTTTTAAAAAATATATATATATTATTAAAAAAATAATAAAATAATATTGTCTATATGTATGCATGCATACATGCATGCAACACATAAAATGCCATGAATGTTTATTATGCATGTTTATCATACATAAGTTACTATTCATAACACCATTGTCCCATATTATATAGATATATATATATATATATATATATATATAGGTTTAAAATAGTAAAAAAATATTTTAAACTGATTTTTTTTATATGAATATCTTGAAATATTTAAAAATTATAAAAAATAAATCAAGTCAATTTTTTTTAGTATATTAAATAAATTGGTTCGCACGATCGGCTCTTAAGTTGGTTCGTATTTTAACAGTGCAGATTGAACATGTGTCACTTCGGTGAAAGCTCATAAATTATCGGCTACTTTATAGGCCATCTCTTTCTTTTTTCTAGGTTCATCATCAGGTGGACATGTGTCACCTGACGATGGACCTAGAAGAGAGAGCGTGTGCGTATAATTTAGTCGATAATTTCTACGCTCACCGCGAGGTGACACATGTTCGGTCCGCACTCTTAAAATGCTGATCGATAATTTCTACGGTCACCTGGCGGTGAGCCCAGAAAAGAGAAAGAGCGCCTCTATAATTTAGCCGATAATTTCTGGGCGCCAACCGCCATGCGACATATGTTCAGTCCGTACTGTTAAAATACGGATCAGTCCACACAAGAACATTATTATTTATATATATATATATATATACACACACACACACACACAAACACGTGTGTGTAAAAGTTTACATGAATTTTAAGCACTTTGAATCTTCTATTTGTGTATCCTTTTTGCCATGAGCTTTTCTATTGTGAATGAATTTTTGACATAATTTTCATAAATACAGTGTCGTGACGTCTTTTTATGGATTAATTTTAAGTTTCATTGATGTGAACCTCAAAAATCAACCAATAAAAAGTCATCACGTCAATGAGTCCATAAAAATTTGATTAAAAAAAACAGACACAATAGAATTTTTGTTTTGCTATATACTGGGGAAATACATAATTTTCTTGAAACAAAATGAATACATCTCTTCATATGCATTTTATTTTATAAGTTGGAGGCCATTATTATTTTTTTCTTATCCCCTGGAAATAGATATCATTTATGGTAACCAAGGTTCTAAAAAACGCGGGGGGTGATCGAGGCGTGGAGACCAACCCTTAAGCCTTAGAAGCTTAGGCGGGCCTTAGGCGTAAAAAGGCGTGAAAAGGCATTTAGGTCTTCTTAATATATTTTAATATTTTTTAACTATAACAAGGCTATTAAGATACTAAAATTGTACATATCATAAAAATATGTTTGAATATATGCAAAATTAAAATACTATTTGATTATTTTGGATGAGATAATGGTCCGATTTGTAAAATAATTCCTTAAAAGGCGATATCGTTACACTAAAGCATTGTTGTTTTTAGAAAAAAGTGTGCCTTAAGGATTTTATCAAGAATAAGGCGTAAAAAGCGTAAGGCGTGGCGTTTCTCCCAAGCCTCAAGCCTAGGCGTGGCTAGGCGGACCCTAGCCGGGTTTTTTAGAACAGTGATGGTAACTCTGTTCTGTTTTTACCCGATATTGATATTTATATAAATGTAGTCCTTCTTTTTAATCCATGATCATATGATTCCATGAGGTATAGAATGATGTGAATTTTTTTTGAAGAAAAATGATAGTTACATCGGAATTGTGCACCGATTTTGTGCACCGGGTGCACAAAATGGTTGTACACTTGACTAAAAAAAATAAAGTGTATATTTTTTAGTCAAGTGTACAATTATTTTGTGAACCCGCTGCACAAAATCGATACACAATTCCGGTGTAAGAAGCATTGCTATTTTTTAAGGGGGTTTTGGGAAAAAATACTCATAATTCTCAAAGTGTATAAAATAGGACATTTCACATAATTTTATAAATTTAGTCCCTATACTAAAAACACCATGAAAAATGGTGAAAAATGAACTCCTAATTCTAAAGGGACCACACAAATAAATGCTATTGTACCACATAGACTAAATTTATAAACTTGAAAAGAATTATCCTAAAAATTTAAATATATGAAGGAACATGACCTTTATTTTAATTCTCTATTTTTTTGTTTATTTAGGGGCCATGGATTATTGGTACCAATTCTGATATTAAAAATTAGTCTAAATTAGAATAGACTCTCTTCATCTATGTTAGTTCACTTTTCTTTGATATAATTAATTTCTGATCATGGATATACTTAGCCTATATATGATTTCTTCAAGTATGAGTTTTATGAAGTATTTAGAAAGTTCAAGATTTGTTTCTCTGTTACTCCTCATTATTATTGCATCTATTTTTGTTGAAAGCATAATATTCAGGAACAGCGCAAGTGTGAAATAATTCATTTGTTTCAAACCCAGCTAAAAAATAAAGATAGAAAAATGAGAAATAATTACATATTTTTTCTTGAATTTTGGGCCTGTTTTGGAAAATTATAATAACCCTCTTACATGTGAGTTTGTAACAAGAGTAGTACTACACTTATCGGTATTTAATAGCGATTTAGTACCTGACACGCTTTAAATGGCTCGTGTTCCGGCGGAAACCACATCATAATACAAACAAATAAAGAAGTACTGGTACTAAACCGATACTAAGTACCGGTAAGCGTATCATTATTCTTGTAACAACAACATCCTAGGCCAGACATGAGATACATTTAGATTTAGGGAGCTGAGTAGACTTGGCAATGGATTGTGTTGAGTCGTGTTCATGTCAATTTTTAGAGTGTTCGAGTTAGTTTTTTATTGTGTGAAAAAATCATATTCAAATCCGATCCGTTATCTTAACGTGTCGTGTTATGTTCACCCATTATCACCCATTAAGATAATGAATTATTTCGACTCATATACAAGTTGACATATTAGTTTATTTTTAAACACAATTAGACCAATTAATTCATTGACATTACTAACCCTCTCATTTAGTAAAATTCGTTATGAATAAAGTAACATTAAGCTATATAAATTCTTTATAAGTCTCAACAATATATTTTATTTTCTTAAATTAATGGGCTTTAACGAGGCTTATCGGGTATTAACGGGTGAAGGAGGTCAATCATAACTCGACCTGTTAACTATCGTGTCTTATCGGGTTGACACTGATATGATCCGAATTCATTAAGGGTCGACCCATTAACTTATAATTTCGTGTCGGTTTGTGTCGTGTTATCGTGTCGTGCCTCATTTTGCCAGGTCTAAGATCGAGGCATACCCTTTACCCTGGCGCCTAATACTATGGCTGGTTTTTGGTCGGTTTGGTCTATAAATGGAGCGTAAACCAAACCAACTTTGAATTCATCAAACCAAAATTACCAGTTTTACCCGTCGGTACACCGGCTCATAAGCCAAAACCAAACCATGTGATATATCGGTAATTTTTCAAAAATTTCGGTAAATTTCTCTTTACGATAATTTTGTTAGTACTCGGTACATTATGGTGGTTTTTTATACCACGTACCTAAATCTGTTTATATGCATTAAAAAACAATAAGAAGAAAATAACTTAATTGTCTCCATAACTATATATAAACATCAAACTCCAAAATAAATATCACAGATTGTAATTCAAGTTACACTATGGTCCAAATAACTCAAATAAATATCAACTCGGTTCGTAATATTAAATTACAAATTAAAATGAAAATGCTCAACATTCTTTGTTTCTTGCACTCTCCTCTTCTTCATTTATAAAAGAAAATATGAATATCAACATATTGCCAAAAAAATAAAAATTAATCGGAACCTACAAAAAAATATTGTGTACGAAATAGAATACACTATTTTGTATAAAAAGAATTTATTGTCCGATTTCTTAAATAAAACATGATATAAAAAACTGAAAAACATAAAAAGAACAAAAAAAAACAAAAAAATAAAGAAAAAATGATTTTTTAATTAAAATATTAGTAATTTTTAAACAAATTGGTATATTTAGTATGGTAAATTGGTAATTTTGGTATGATCATTTCGGTATAGCAATTTCAGTAATTTTGGCCTGGTAAGTTTGGTATTTATATTTCGGTACGTTAATAGCAGTAAATTAGTTTTGAAATGCATAAATTAAAACCAACCATAAAATAGTCATTAATTTCAATTTCGTGACTTTCCATTCTTAGTAATTAAATATAGTAAAACACTACCATTTTTTCGGATCAATTTGATACGGTAAAAATTCATACCGTAATCCCCCTACCTAATACATAAGCAAATTTAAACAATTTTTAGTATTTTCATTCGCTTTTCCTTCTTTTTTTATATCCACAAATATTAAGTGAGTGTTATTAAAGAGTAGGCACTTTAAAAAAAGCCATTGGGCTTATATATTAATATCCACGAGTCCCCGTAAAATCGGATAGATATGATAAAACGGACCTCTTTTATGTTTGAGAACATTTATGTGTAACAATAATACATTTATACCAAAAAAGGGAGATTTTTTATATGTTAAGATTGATTTCCAAAAAATTGATTTGTCAAAATTTGTTTAAAATAAATAAATAAATGCTTTAAGTATTCTAGACATAAAAGAGGCCATTGTAATCATTAAAACATACGAGGGTTGTGTGTAATATAACCCCAAAGACAAACGCCAGTGTAATTATTCCAAAGGCATATGTTTTTCATTTATAGATCTAATGGGTTTCATGGTTGATGGCAGGAGCGATTCTGTAACAATAATAGGTGAGAATTATTGACAACACCCTCATAATATTTTCTTAGTTTCAATTGTGGATACAATTATAGCGACCCATCACTACTATTGTAGTATCTTAGCTTACCCATTGGAAGCTTCTGGCCTCAAAACAAATACCCATTTGTGGATGACCTTGAATAATATTTACACAATTATAAAATATTTCAACACTTAATCTACCCATTAGAATATTTTTCATGCGTAGAATATGAGTACTTTTATCTTGGAAAAATAATTCAAGAACGTTATTGATTTTATTATACAAACTGGCAGATAAAATAGGAAAGGGACTTATAAAAAGAATAATAAAAAATGGAGCTGCCTTACATATTATTGCCCAAAAAGCGATGTAGTGGGATGACAATTCAGGTTAGTCGTGTCAATTTCGGATCGCGCTGATTTTGATTTGAGTATAAGTTTTAGGTACTCTTAAATCTATACAAGTTAATCGTGTCATGTTCGGATCATTTCGGGTTATTATCGTAAACGGATTATCGTGTCAAAAATTATCAGCCATTAAATCTAACGTAAATTAAATGAAAAGTCAAAACTTTTATACTTTAATTGGCAAGGAAGATCACAAACAAAGCAATGTCTTATTCTAAAAAAGAGGAAAAAAGCGATAGAATAAAAAATTCAATTGTAACCAAGCACCACTTTAGTCGGACCAAAATCTTTCGAGGGTGGGGTAAGAAAGTTAAAAAAAATAAAAAAATATATCCTTCAAAACTGATATAAAATAGGGTGATTTGCATTCATCCATGTAAGTTGCAAGTTTATCATTAAAAAAAAAAAATACAAGAAGACTTAGACTAGTAAGTTTATTGTCTCCTAAGTTGTTACATGTCTAGTTTACCCGTAATACATAAGAATCAAGAATCAAATTTCCAGATAAATAATTTGTAAGTTCATTGACTCTAATAAAATAAAATTCGCACATTTTTATTTTTTACAATTTCAAACATCTATTTTGGAATAATGTTACTATTCCATGTAATAATGTTACTATGCAACTAAATAATATTTTTTGTTTAGATTAAGAGCTAAATAGTATATGACTTTTAATAAATGTTTAATATTGGCTTAAGCATACACAAATTTATATTTTCTATAAGTTGCATTGTTTAATCATATAATTTATTTTTATTATAGACTTATTAATTTCAAATAGATAATATTTTATTTCAAAATATATTAAATTACCGACATTTTTTTGGTATTGTGGATGAGTTTACAAATAATTTATATAGACAAAGAAATTAATTTATTATTTATTAAGCATAAACTAATCATGTAACAAAAGTTAGGGATCAATAAACTTATTAATTCCTCAATTAAATCACCTTGCTTTAGGGTGGATGAACTTAAAACTTATGTGATGGATCAAAAATCACCCTTCAAAATAAGGACTACTGACACTTCTTTAACCTACTTTCAATCTAACTTATATATTCCTTCAACAACAAAAAAAAAATGTTCACGTGTATAATTAGAACTCCAGGCAAGCATAGAATGCTACATATTTCGTAGTATGTCAAACATATAGTATTTCTTCCACATTACCTTTATTTATATGGAAGATTGAACATTTTACAGTATGTGATGGTCCTACTAAAGGGAGCAGTACCCATTTCATTTGGTGGGAACAAAGAACCCGCTGCATTTGCCGAGGTAGTGTCCATGGGGGGTATCAACTCTGAAGTGAAGAGGAAGCTGATTGCTACCATTGGCACTATTTTACTCAACAACTTGTGTATCCCCAGGACACGATTCTTTCTCAACGTATTTGATACAACAATGGGTCGTAACATCTCCAAGATGTAGATGACACACTTTTCAGTCTTTAAGATGTAAAATCATAATTTAAGAACAAAGCAAATAACTAAACATATAATATGTTCTTAATATTAGGATTTTGATCTTTATGCATTCCCTGAATTGTATCTACACTATAATGAATGAAGAACAAATACCTTTCTCCATTGATTCGAACTCAATTAACGTAGAATTTTGTCTCTTGCCTTCTTGATTAATTGCTCCATCAAATTCTTCTTTTTGGACAGAAAAATGCAATTATTTCAAATTTTATAATTTTCTCTTTCTAGCGCAATATATTATGTGTTTTATACATAATATTTGATGGAATATAATTTAGGGGCTTTGTAAATTTAGGACCTATTGTAAGATATATTTTGAAAATAGGACAACAAACATTTTATTTATAGTTTTAGTCCCTATTTTTGAATAAATCCGTTGGCGCGGACCCATATTCATAAAACATCAACCAATCACAGCATGCCACGTGTCCCTTTAATTTGAAAATATGGACTAAAAGTGAAAACGAAATGTTTGTTGTCCTATATCCATAATCAATATTATTTTAAGTCCTAAAAGTACATAATCTATATAATTTATTATATATAGGGTGATAGATGACCCGAATTTCCTAGTTCTGCCATCCATCACAATTAGAGTTGAATTAGGAAATTAACGCACTTATTATCTTGAAAATCTTAATGACTTATCTAAGGAAATTCTATTCAAATTTAATTTCTTATGTGGACCACATTAAGTAGGACACTTACATTTAATCAATTAATTAATTCCGAATTTATCATAATATCAAAATGAATCTTTTAATTAAATAATCATAATAGTCTCCCCCTTGGTCCTAACAAAACATTCATTACAAGATTTGATAAAGAACATAAGGCGCTCAATAATCTTTAAAAAAGTCATTAACAATTATCCACCTTAATTAAATAATTCACTAATGTGAGTTATGGAGATTCTACACTAATCATAGTTCATTCCATGTACTACGCCACCAGTATCATTTTTAATTAGGTTTATAATGTGGATTGTGATAATGGTCCAATAATTTCTTTATAAAAAGACTGTTTTTATCACAATAATTCATTCACATGCATGTAGGCAATAAAGATAAAAACATAGAATTCAGAAATTTTTTATTGATATCAATAAATGTAGTGTCAAATAACACAACAAATAGTAATCCCTAGCCAAACTATTCAAGACCCATCTTTTCAATACGTTTCATAAATATATTCGAAGATAATGCTTTCTGTAATACTCCATAATTTTATTGATTTTATTTAAGGGATTAATTAAATTAAATGAGAATTAATTGGGAATTAATCCGGGTATAAATACTAGCGAGATGTGAGTTGGTATTTGATTATGATATTAAAATTTAATATCTCTGAGTATGTATGGTAATACATGAGCATTGTAAATATTAAAGTTGTCGCGAGACTGAAATAAGACAACTTGGAAATTTAGTTGGAACGCGCGTGTCAGTCGCGTCAGGAACGAAATTATTTAAATTAAAAAGTGAATTATATTTTTATGAACCGAATGGTCATTTTGAGTGCGTCAACGTGTCCGGAAGGATCGAAATAGTCAGAAAACACTAGCTGGGGGTTTAGTCTGGATCCCGAGGCATTTTTAGGCCATACCGGCAACCTAAAAGGGTAGTTTGGTAATTTTAAAAATATGGGAATTAAAACCCACGGATTTTAGAGGTTAATTTTATATTAGTAATGAACCCACTAAGTCCATTATTCAGCATTTATCAAGTAGTGGGCTACGAGAGTTCTAAGAGGTTCCAAAAGAAATCCTAGCCACCATCACCATCCTTGGGAGAAAAAAATTTGTAGAGAGAAAGAGGAGAATCAACCTTCATCCTTCAACATCAAATCAGAACATCTAAGGCAAGTGGTTTAATTACATAAATTCAAGTGAATGTTTCCTCCATGCTTAGAATTGAATATATATCTTGTATTGAAAGTTTGATGAAAATCCCATGAAATTGGAGATAGAAATCGTAATCCTATATGGGGACCGCATGTAGAATAAGTTATGGAGGAATTTCATATCCAAAATATATCTATTGATGACTTAAAAACGGATTTATAAGAAATAGTTGTAGACATTAAATTATGTGTTCATGTTTATAGGGTTTGGGACAAGATTTGGGAATTATGATGATTACATGTTGATCTAGGAGGTATTGACCCCATATGTATGTTAAAGAGTGACCTATGAGGACTTAGTGTAGCTTAAACACCTTAAAACCTAGTTTGGATGATCATAGGATGGATTTAGAAAGGAGAAAAAAGGAAGAAAATCGGATTTTGCAGATTTCTGGGCGTGTTCTGTCATCTCGTTAGAAGACCTGCCCAGGTCGTTCGAACGACCTCGTTCGAACGAGTTTCTAACGAGATGACAGTATCCCTTCTAACGAGTTGGTAGTTCGTTCGAAGCCTTTCGTGCGAACGACACTCGTTCGAACGACACTCGTTCGAACGACCTCGTTCGAACGAGACTTCTAACGAGTTGACAGAATGGCCTTTTAGGCCTGATTTTATTTCAAATGTTTCGTAGACTTAATTAACGAAGAATTAACCTTCCCTTATTGACTAGTGGGTATAATTGTAAGAATTGGGGTACGTTGAGGAGTAGAACTTAGAATCTTATAGTAAATCGTATGACAATTGTGGATTTGGAAACGAGTACCTAATTACGACGTGAGAAGAGTTGACAACTCTAATGCATTTAAAACGGGAACTTATAAACGTATAACAGTAAATAATGGGATAAGAACGAGAAGTATACCTCTATTAATATACTGAGATATCTAAGAAGTGTGAATGCTTAGTATATATGGTTATCTATGTACAACATACCTACCATACTTGCTATCACGGGAGGTCGGCGTTCGATTCAGGACCATCTAATCTTTGTGTGCCTACGGGGGGGATTTAGATTGGTACCTCGAGGACATAGGTCAGAGAAGGACTTATTGAGAAGTTAATAAGTCTGTTGATCATGGGAGCGTAGGTATGTGCGTGACCCATGTGATGTGAACTATGTTCGCCTCCACTATGGGTGTTTGTTACTTGTCAAAACGGTTCCTGAGAGATTCGGAACACGTGATCCTTATGTACGTGATGTACCGGGATTGGATAACAGAGTATGTGCGCACCGCAGCTTAGTCTAGGGGTGCCAGTATTGTATAATTATGAGAAGATTGATGCAATGAAATGTAGAAGCAAGCTGTTTATATAAGTGCAAGTGTGAATTAATGTTACATCTTTGTAGAATTAAAATTGGGAAAATGCTTAGAAATTGTTATGATTAATTCCCAGAATCAAATGAAAGTAAAACTCCCAGTTTATATAAAGGCGTCGGGAATTAAACTGTGATTAGTTTAGTAAACACCAATATTGAAGTGGACTAGTTTGATAATAGAATAACTAGATTTGGTTACGGATACGTTAGGAGTGCACAGATAGTCGAGAGGTGAGTATTTCATGTGAGAGCACGTCCTAACATGTATTTTGCATTCATTGTTTAATGTCGTTAAAACACTTGCTATATTTTAAACTATTTTCACACTCGGGCTCTGACCCGTTTGCTTCCAAATATATTCTCTTGTAAAAACCTTTTAGGTGCCCAACCACAAGGACACCAAGCATAGGAGTTCCATTCAGGTGACGTACTGTAGCTAATGTGGAAGTTATAGGACCTTGATAGTAGACGCCTCCACTTTCGATCTTGACTCTATGTTATCAGATTTTTTCCCATCTGTTGGGCATGTCACCCCATTTCTTTTAAACAGTTTATTTATCTAGTTATATCAGATTTTGGGTTGTAATTAATTTAGTGATGCAGACTTAGTATTTGTTTATTCATGTATTTGGATTGTTGTGAAGAGTATCCCTCTAAACTCATTACTATTTTATGGTTATTTCATTGTCATTATGTTGTGGTGGTTATGTTAGCATTTCATAATTTACTTATTACATGTTAATCGGATTTAATTAAAATTGACAACTCACTTTTTAAATATTAGGTGGCTAGTAATTGTTAAAAATGTTTTTCGACATAGATGCTATGAACTGAACCAACTTGACGTTTTGTATTAATTTAATAAAGGAGTTGCTACCCGGTATTTAATTAGTCGGGGTGTCACAGGTGGTATCAGAGCATCAGGTTCTAGTATCCTTAGGATCTGTACGGCTTGTTATGTTTCCGCTGAGCTTTCTTTAATGTAGAGCCCTATATTTTAGGACTGTTGTATTCTCTTGTGTATGCTTCGCTCTTCAGCTATTTTTGAGATAATAACTACGAACTTATAAGACTTTACTCTCATTTCAGATGCCTACACGACGTGCACAACGAGTTCCTAGGGATGCTCAGCCCGAGCCACAGCCTGCACCAGTTTCGGGCACCATGAATGCCGCAGAGGTTGCAGCTATTGTAGCCCAAGCGGTAAATGCTACCCCAGCGGTTGTACAGCAGGCACCACCCCAGGCACCGGTAGTCCTGCCAATTCAGGCTCAGGCATTCCCGTCTGCTTGGGAACGCGTTCGTGATGCTTTTCAGAAAACACACCCTCCGGAGTTCGCAGGTAGCTCCGACGTTGTTGTGTCCAGTCAGTAGAGGAAGGACATTCAGAGGCACTTAAGGATATACGAGTGAACGGATGTTCAGAAGAAGATACTGGCTACTTTCAAGCTAGTAGGATCAGCGTTGCAGTGGTGGGAGTCCATTACCACCGCGGAGGAGAGAGACGCTCTTTCTATTAGGAGTTCTGGGTGCGGTTCGACCGTAAATATTTTCCGTCAGCTGTTCACACTGAGATGAGGAGGAAGTTGATGAACCTCAAGCAGGAGGAAAATACAGTGGCCGAGTATGAGGCCGAATTCACTAATCTCTTGAACATTGTTCCCGATGAGATTCCGACTGAGGAGAAGAAGATTCAGAAGTTCATGGACGGATTGACTTGGAGGATCCGACAGCACTTGTTGGGAAATCTTTCATTGGCCACTTACTATAGTGTGGTTAACGCAGAACTGCTTCACTTCCAGGATCACCGCTTTCACATGTCTGAGAGTAAGAGATCAGGAGAGTCCAGCCATCAGGGCATGACAGGGGGAAATGGTGCCAGCGAGGCACAATCTGCTCAGGGCCAGCACAGGCAGGGTGATCAGGGTTCCCAACAGGGGGATCCTAAAAGATTCAGATCTAGGGGTTTCAGGAATGGTCAGAGAGGTTTCAGACATGGCCATCAGGGTCAAAACGGCCATCAGGGCCAGTAGGGCCAGAATGGTCAGCAGCAGCAGTTTCAGCAGGGCCAGCATGGTCAAGGTAGGAATGGTAACGGCCATCAGGGCCGAGGGCAGCAGGGACAGCGAGGGGAAAACTTCTCGGGGAAGTGCTCGGTTTGTGGCAAGATTGGCCACAAACGCCAAGATTGTCCTGATAGGGGAAGGGCCCCACAGCAGCAGCAGCAGGGTGCTCGACATGAGCCACAGAGGCCTATGTTTCCCGCCACCCTCCCAGCACCACCACAGATGGAAGCATTACCACCCATCCCAGCGGTCCCAGTCCAGCAGGGACAGCTTCAGTATGGGAGAGTGTATCAGCTCCAACATGCCGCAGTCCCACAGGATCCACCTGCAATTTAGGGTATGTTCTTTATTCAGGGGACTATGGGGCGTATTTTATTTGATACGGGGGCCACACATTGTTTTATTGCCACGAGATTTGCACGCACTATTGGGTTGTTAGACACTGCAGAGAGCACGATTACTTGTGTAGATTCACCGTTGAGAAGGGGTTCCGTGATTTCCCTTATTTGTAGAGTTGTGGGTATAGAGATAGGGAGATTTACTTTACCCACTGATATGCTAGTATTAGAGATGACAGAGTACGATGCGATTGTTGGTATGGATTGGTTACCGAGCCATGATTGATTGTTTCAGTAGGAGTATCATTTTTGTCATTCCCAGGCAGGAGATGTTTTTAGTGGCGATGCCTCGCCCTAAGGGAGGATCGTCCACCCATTTGTACTATATAGAGGAGGAGACCTCTAAGGAAGTGGTGATACCACTCAATTCGATTCCAGTTGTTAGGGAGTTTGCTGATGTATTTCAGGATATACCTGGACTACCTCCGAGTAGAGAGATAAATTTCGTGATCGATTTGACGCCGGGCACTCGTCCAATTGCCCGCGCACCGGCTCCAGCGGAGATGAGAGAGCTAAGGGATCAAATAGAGCAGTTGCTGGGTCAGGGGTTCATCCGAAGGAGTACTTCGCCGTGGGATGCCCCTATGTTGTTCGTAAAGAAGAGGGATGGATCGTTGAGATTATGTGTAGATTACCGGGAGTTGAATAAAGTCACGATACGGAATAAATACCTGTTGCCCCGAATCGATGACTTATTTGACCAGTTGAGGGGAGCTTGCTTCTTCTCAAAGATTGATTTGCGATCGGGATACCATCATTTGCGTATCAGGGAACAGGACGTCTTGAAGACTGCTTTCTTGATGCGATATGGTTCCTATGAATTTCGGGTTATGCCTTTTGGCTTGACCAACGCTCCAGTCGTGTTTATGGACTTGATGAATAGGGTATTCAGAGAGTTCCTAGACCAATTCGTCATCGTCTTTATTGATGACATTCTGGTTTACTCCCAGATAGAAGAGGAGCACGCCGAGCATTTGAGACAGGTTTTGTAAACGCTACGTCAGAACGAGCTTTATGCAAAGTATGAGAAATGTGGATTTTGGCTGAAGGAGGTTCAGTTTTTGGGGCATATCAGTTCAGACCGGGGGATATCTGTTGATCCGGGGAAGGTATCCGCGGTGAGGGAGTGGGGACAGCCCATGACACCTACTGAGATCCGTAGTTTCTTGGGACTAGCAGGATACTACAGGAGGTTTATTAGGGGTTTCTGAAAGATAGCGGGTCCTTTGACACATCTGACTCGCAAAGGTGTGCCATTCATCTGGAGCGATGCCTATCAGTTGGCATTTGATGAGTTGAAGGACAAGTTGACCTCAGCGCCCATGTTAGCATTGCCCAGATCGGGAGTTGAGTATTTAGTTTACACCGATGCATCCTTGCAAGGACTTGGAGGTATGCTACAACAGGAGAGTCAGGCCATAGCTTATGCTTCCCGTAAGCTTAAGCCTCGCGAGAGGAATTATCCCACCCACGACTTGGAGTTAGCGGCAGTCGTATTCGCTCTTCGTATTTGGAGACACTATCTCCTGGGGGAGAAATTTCGGTTGTTCACAGACCACAAGTCTCTACAATACCTCTTCACGCATAAGGAGTTGAATATGCGTCAACGTCGGTGGCTTGAGTTTGTGAAGGAGGCTAACGTGGTAGCAGACGCGTTGAGCCGTAGGCCAGTAGATGAGGTGGCCGAGGTGTGGAAAGCTAAGTGGAAGGAGTTGGGACACCAGGATGCAGTGGCCCGATCGTTCATGTCTGTGATGACGGTTACACTGCAGATTGTTACAAAGTGATAAAGGCCCAGGCAAATGACTCGTTCTGTCAGGAACAGATAGTTCGATTACTAGTAGAAGGAGCCGAGTCCTACACCGTTAGTTCAGATGGGGGATTACGCTTCAATGGGAGACTGGTCGTTCCGGAAGGGGAAGACTTGCGACACGAGGTAATGGTAGAGTCGCACGGCTCACGGTTCGCGGTACACCCTGGTGAGGATAAGATTTACCAAGATATGAGACGACAGTACTGGTGGAGTGGGATGAAGAGAGATATCGCCGTGTTCGTTTCTAAATGTGCCACTTGTCAGCTAGTAAAGGTGGACCATCAAAAATCGGCAGGACTTCTATAGCCATTAGAGATTCCGACGTGGATATGGGAGAGCATATCCATGGACTTTATCACGGGGTTACCTACGTCACAGAGGGGTCACGACTCCATGTGGGTAATTGTGGACCGATTGACCAAAGTTGCTCATTTTCTACCCGTAAGGACAGATTACACTACGGGACAGTATGCCCAGATCTTCATTTCAAAGATATTGAGACTTCACGGGGTGCCTCTAAATATCATGTCTGACCGAGACAAGATATTTGTTTCACGATTTTGGGAGAGTTTCCAGGAGGCCATGGGTACAAAGTTGCGGTTGAGTACGGCATATCACCCACAGACTGATGGGCAAACAGAGCGGACAAATCAGATGTTGGAGGACATCTTACGTATGTGCATCATAGATTTTGGAGGTGGTTGGGAGCAGTACCTTCCACTGGTGGAGTTTGCTTATAATAACTCCTACCAGTTCACCATTGGCATGGCTCCATTTGAGGCGTTGTACGGTAGACCTTGTCGTTCTCAATCATGTTGGTTAGAGGTGGGGGACAATAAACTCCTTGGGCCGGAAGTGATTTAGGACACTTCGGCAAGGATATAGATGACATGGAGCCGTATTCGGGTAGCTCAGGACCGGTAGAAGAGTTATACTGATGCCAAGAGGTTCTTCAGAGAATTCAAGGTGGGGGACCAGGTGTTACTCAGAGTATCTCCGATGAAGGGGATCATGCGTTTTGGGAAGAAGGGGAAACTGGCACCAAGATACGTGGGGCCATTCCCTATCATCAAGAGGATTGGTCCAGTCGCATACAGACTTGGGTTACCGGAGCACTTGCATAGGAATCATGATGTGTTCCTTATTTCCTTACTAAGGAAATATCTTAGGGATGATTTGTCCCATACTCACATTGCTTTGGAGGACATCGATCTTCAGCCCGATAGTTCCTACGAGGAGGGGCCGATTGTTATTTTAGATCGAAGCGAACGGAAACTGAGGTCGAAGATAGTACCGTTAGTACGTGTTCAGTGGCGGCATCATAATGCTGAGGAGTCCACATGGGAGCGCGAGCATGAGATGCGTGAGCGCTATCCGGAGTTATTGCTACCAGGTACTCTTTAGTTCCGAATTTCGGGACGAAATTCTGTTATTAGGGGGGGAGTATGTAATACCCCGTAATTTTATTGATTTTATTTAAGGGATTAATTAAATTAAATGAGAATTAATTGGGAATTAATCCGGGTATAAATACTAGCGAGATGTGAGTTGGTATTTGATTATGATATTAAATTTAATATCTCTGAGTATGTAAGGTAATACATGAGCATTGTAAATATTAAAGTTGTCGCGAGAATGAAATAAGACAATTTGAAAATTTACTTGGGACGCGCGTGTCAGTCGCATTAGGAACGAAATTATTTAAATTAAAAATTTAATTATATTTTTATCAACTGAATGGTCATTTTGAGTGCACCAACGTGTCCGAAAGGGTTGAAATAGTCAGAAAACACTAGCCGGGGGTTTAGTTTTGCGTCCCAAGGCATTTTTAGGCCATACCGGCAACCCAAAAGGGTAGTTTGGTAATTTTAAAAATATGGGAATTAAAGCCCACGAATTTTAGAGGTTAATTTCATATTAGCAATGAACCCACTAAGTCCATTATTCAGCATTTATCAAGTAGTGGGCTACGGGAGTTACAGGGAGAGTCCTAAGAGGTTCCAAAAGAAACCCTAGCCACCATCACCATCCTTGGGAGAAAAAAAAATGTAGAGAGAAAGAGGAGAATCAACCTTCATCCTTCAACATCAAATCATAACATCTAAGGCAAGTAGTTTAATTACATAAATTCAAGTGAATGTTTCCTCCATGCTTAGAATTGAATATATATCTTGTATTGAAAGTTTGATGAAAACCCATGAAATTGGAGATAGAAATCGTAATCCTATATGAGGACCGCATGTAGAATAAGTTATGGACGAATTTCATATCAAAAATATATCTATTCATGACTTAAAAACGGATTTATAAGAAATAGTTGTAGACATTAAATTATGTGTTCATGTTTATAGGGTTTGGGACAAGATTTGGGAATTATGATGATTACATGTTGATCTAGGAGGTATTGACCCCATATGTATGTTAAAGAGTGACCTAGGAGGAATTAGTGTAGCTTAAACTCATTAAAACTTAGTTTGGATGACCATAGGATGGATTTAGAAAGGAGAAAAAGGAAGAAAATTGGATTTTGCAGATTTCTGGGCGTGTTCTGCCATCTCGTTAGGAGACCTGCCCAGGTCGTTCGAATGAGTTTCTAACGAGATGACAGTATCCCTTCTAACAAGTTGGTAGTTCATTCGAAGCCTTTCGTTCGAATAACACTCGTTCGAACGAGACTTCTAACGAGTTGACAGAATGGCCTTTTAGGCCTGATTTTATTTCAAATGTTCCGTAGACTTAATTAACGAAGAATTAACCTTCCCTTATTGACTAGTGGGTATAATTGTAAGAATTGGGGTACGTTGAGGAGTAGAACTTGGAATCTTATAGTAAATCGTATGACAATTGTGGATTTGAAAACGAGTACCTAATTACGACGTGAGAAGAGTTGACAACTCTAATGCATTTAAAAAGGGAACTTATAAACGTATAACAGTAAATAATGGGATAAGAACGAGAAGTATACCTCTATTAATATACCGAGATATCTAAGAAGTGTGAATGCTTAGTATATATGGTTATCTGTGTATAACATACCTACCATGCGTGCTATCACGGCAGGTAGGTGTTCGATTCAGGGCCATCTAATATTTGTGTGCCTACGAGGGGGATTTAGATTGGTACCTCGAGGACATAGGTCAGAGAAGGACTTATTGAGAAGTTAATAAGTATGTTGATCATGGGAGCGTAGGTATGTGCGTGACCCATGTGATGTGAACTATGTTCGCCTCCACTATGTGTGTTTGTTACTTGTCAAAACGGTTCCTGAGAGATTCGGAACACGTGATCCTTATGTACGTGATGTACCGGGATTGAATAGCAGAGTATGTGCGCACCGCAGCTTAGTCTAGGGGTGCCAGTGTTGTATAATTATGAGAAGATTGATGCAATGAAATGTAGAAGCGAACTGTTTATATAAGTGCAAGTGTGAATTAATGTTACATCTTTGTAGAATTAAAATTGGGAAAATGCTTAGAAATTGTTATGATTAATTCCGAGAATCAAATGAAAGTAAAACTCCTAGTTTATATAAAGGTGTCGGGAATTAAACCATGATTAGTTTAGTAAACACCAATATTAAAGTGGACTAGTTTGATAGTAGAATAACTAGATTTGGTTACGGATACGTTTGGAGTGCACAGATAGTTGAGAGGTGAGTATTTCATGTGAGAGCACGTCCTAATATGTATTTTGCATTCATTGTTTAATGTCGTTAAAACACTTGCTATATTTTAAACTATTTTCACACTCGGACTCTGACCCGTTTGCTTCCAAATATATTCTCTTGTAAAAACCTTTTAGGTGCCCAGCCACAAGGACACCAAGCATAGGAGTTCCATTCAGGTGACGTACTGTAGCTGCTGTGGAAGTTACAGGACCTTGACAGTAGACACCTCCACTTTCGATCTTGACTCTATGTTATCAGATTTTTTCCCATCTGTTGGGCATGTCCCCCCATTTCTTTTAGACAGTTTATTTATCCAGTTATATCAGATTTTGGGTTGTAATTAATTTAGTGATGCAGACTTAGTATTTGTTTAGTCCTGTATTTGGATTGTTGTGAGGAGTATCCCTCCAGACTCATTACTATTTTATGGTTATTCCATTGTCATTATGTTGTGGTGGTTATGTTAGCATTTCATAATTTACTTATTGCATGTTAATCGGATTTAATTAAAATTGACAACTCACTTTTTAAATATTAGGTGGCTAGTAACTGTTAAAAACGTTTTTCGATAGTGATGTTATGAACTGAACCAACTTGGCATTTTGTATTAATTTAATAAAGGAGTAGCTACCCGGTATTTAATTAGTCGGGGTGTCACTCTTTCGTAAGCGAATCTACTATGCTAACACTCGTACTGTGATACACCGCAAAATCTATACTTAAATTGATCAGGTCTAAAAATGAATAATATAAGAGTCTAAAACGATTAAGTATCGAAATATATTTCAACAACAACGTTAACAGCAAGTCCACAAAGAATAATAATTTAAACGAATACCGGCTAAAATAATAATCACGCACCTTCCTTTCATATTTTAGTTGTTTAAAGTTAAACCAACCCAAATAACCATAAATATAGTATGCACATCTAATCCCAAACCTATGTGAACCCATGATTAATTATGATTCTTCTCAATAGAATATACTTAAATGGTTCTTTAATAAATGTCAATGTACACATATCTAATATATCCTCAATAAAGAAAAGACAAGCTCAAAGTCTAATATTCACATAGGTATGGTCCCCTACACATACAAGTAGATGGGCTATGCCTGAGCCCGCACATAAATATTGGGGGCCTGTCCATATTTCCCCTTGGGATCACTCATGCGTACTAGGTATAGTTATAGGTCGTCATATACCAATAACCTCAAAGTATCAACAAAGGGATATGTCACTACGCCTTCCTCTCATTCGTATAGACCTCCACACTTAAGACTAGACAAAGAGAACCCCCATGTATTCTCCGTAGGGATACGAGTACATTAAAAGTAGGACCCGAGGTAAAATGACCAAGGAAAACTCATCGCTATCATTATAGTACCAATGCAGTTGATGTCGTATGCGTCCCATAAAGAATATTTCATAGTACGTCCCTCACGAGTACTCATATATTGCATGCTTACACATTAAATCAAATAAAAATAATCGAAAACTCTTATAACAATCCAATACTCTCATAGATTACTAAACCATATCTTATAATTCTTAAATTAATCATCCCAATTTAATTTTGAATTAAAATCCAAACTGACTCAAACTCATTCTAAGGAAATCCCCCATCTCATTCGAACGATCACCCTAGTCGTTCGAACGAAATACCCAAAGTTATTTTAATGACTTCTTAGATTATCCTAATTAGAACCCAAATCTCGATTGAACGAGGTCCAACTCTCATTCAATAAATGAATTAATCTCATCCAAATCTTAAAGTCCTCCAATAATAGAAACCAAACCTAATCCCTAAACCTCTAGATAGCCCAAATACCTTTCTCCTCCAGATATAAGTTATATAACATCATTACTAACCTATATATATATATATATATATATATATATATATATATATATATATATATATATATGTTTTAATTGATTATAACAAGGATTTGATGTATAATTCTCAGTTTTACAGTTAAGAACCCTAGTTCATGATTCTACTCCATTAGAACTCCAAATTTGATTCAATTCACGAATTAAACAAGGGGATTTCTTTTTATTCATTAACATGATTCACTGTATAGCTACGTCATTCAAATTCTAATATAAAATTCATAGGATTCATTCGCAATTTCCTATAAATAATTAGTATGTGTTTAATGTTTAATTAGTAATTATAAATTTCAAAATTATGGTTTAATTATCATAATCATATTTATAAACATGTAAATTTCAGATTTTAATGAATAATCATCACTATAACATAAATCCAAATTAAATTCCTAAACTACGTAAACTTGCCTTTGCCAAATTAGATGAATTCAAGATTCCAAACCTCCAAAGCTCCTTATCCTGGGTGTGCCGATTCTCTCTAAGTCTTAGAGTTTCTCTCTAATGATTCTCATATAATTTAGTGTAACAACCCCTATTTTCTCATGTAAAGGCTGCCCAGGCACGCTACGCCGAAGATAGGGCTTGCTTGTCAATTAATACCATTCTCAGCACAAATGTAATATAAGTAATATTATCTTAAAGGCCCAGAATTGAGTTTCACTACAAGAATTTTAGGTTTAGAAGACATTTAAAAACGTCGGGAAAATGTAAAAAAGCGTCAGGAAAACATTTGCCAACTTTTTTTTAATAAGTCGGTGTAGTTGCAGTCGGTCATTCACGACATTTATAAAAAACCTCGGTATCATTTATTCCGACGGTTGTACCGACGTTTTTAAAACATCGGGTTATCTGTTTGCCTGTATACCATTTGCCACATTTAATTTAAAAATGTCGGAAAAACTTGCCACGCTTGAACAATAAACATCAGAATAATTTTGCCACGTTTGACAAAAACGTCGGAACCAAAAACAATCCCCTTTCAAAAACACCACAATTGTTTTTCTCCTTGCCAAACTTGCAACCAAAAACAGTCCCCAATAATAACATAAAATGTCGCATTTTTTTTGTCTATTCACATATTATAAGGATGTTATGATGACACCAAATTATAAAAACAATATAATTTGAGCCATTTATATTAACTAGTCACCCTTTATATACCATGATCCAAAAAAACATCATCTATAGCATCAAAATAGTATAACGTTCTCCACCAATACCCTAACAATATTAAACATAAGTCCAAAACGTCGGATCATCTAAAAAACAAATACAATATCCATACTAACATTCTACCCGTAACCTAATACTAAACATATGTCTAACATCCGTGAAAACACCTCGTCCACGAGCATGATAAAATGCAAACCTGCAAAAATGAAGAAAAGCAAAGTGTCAAAGATGAATAAATCAAAGTAATAAAAATATCATGACTTACATTGTAAATTTAGACTACTTGTGTTTCTTTGCCTTCTTTGATGCCACGCGATCCTGAAATAGGAGAGAAAAAAGAAACACTTGATCAATAAATCTATTTTCAATATTTTTTGTATTATATGGCGACATAAAATTATAATTTAAAATATACCTGTTGATACCAAAATTGACATGCTGACATGGATGAATCACAGGAAGACATGTGTCAGTCCACGTGGCATATACAAACATTTCTACAATTACTTTAGCAACGAGGAGCTTTGCCTCCCCGATCAACTCAGACACTCCGAGGAACTCAGCTGCTCCGAGGAACTCCTAATTAACGAGCAACTAAGACGGTCCGAGCTGCACCTCGACCATAACATTAATTGCCAGATAATCAACAGTTCGATTATTCATTAAATGCTTGTCATTCAGACGTATACGCTTAAGGGGCATTAATTATTTACCCTTTCACATGTACAGCCTAAGGCCTATAAATATATTGTATCATCCTCATTCAAGGGGGACCGGAATTTCTTGATAAAACCTATAATCGAGAATTCCAAAACATTCAGCAATAACAGAAACAGTGGACGTAGGCCATTCTTATAAGGCTGAACCACTTTAAAAATTCTTTGTCTTATTTAAATTTATCTGTGATTAAATAATTAGAAGCAATCTAATTTTTTACATCAACAGATTGGCGCCGTCTGTGGGAAACGACTGTTATCGTTTTTCACCAAAAACAATTCATCAGCAATGGCTGATAATCCTGAATCAAGCAATCGAAACGCTGGAAACCCTCCAAATCCATCTGCACCTTCAACCATTCCAGATCTGGCGGGAATAATGACAAATTTGGCTCAGGGCCAGACCGCCATGCAAGAAACCATGCGGCAACTCATACAAACCCTTCATGGCGGTGCACCTGCCCATTCAGGATAGCGAAGTGGTCAGAGGCAAACCCACTTACGTTCTTCACGATCTAGGCGTACTGATTCATATCATAATGAGGAATCTGATAATTTCTCTTATCAACCTGGGCGAACTTCGTCAATACGGGCCACAGATACTGAGCAATGTATTACTCTCTCTCCAGAGAGGACCAGTGCCCTGGAAAGATTGAGCAGGGTGTCTCCTTTCAGTCGATTTGGCCCTAGGAAGAATAGGAGTCCACCTAAGGCCATGTCGAGGAGTTTTCGATAACCATCAGATCTAAGAGAAGGATCAGTGCAATCACGACCAGCTGCTCGTCAAGATAGATCTCAGGAGGCCACATCAGCTCGATCAATTACTCGAACCAATAGGCACGAGGAAGGAAATGACGTATGGAAAGGCTCCATTCAGAGATTGGGGGATAGATTGGGAGAAATGGCTAAGGCGAAGAATCCCCTACAACGAACTTTTGTTCAAGGGACACCTTTTGTTCAGGCCATTGTGGATTTTCCTACACCGTCAAAGTTCAAAGCACCTGTGGTGACCCCCAAATATGATGGAAAGACAGATCCTGTTCTTCACATAGAGAAATATCAAGCTGTCACCGACATCTATGCTGTCCCCGACGAGATGAGATGCAGAGCATTCTCGGGAACTCTTACTGGATCTGCCCAGATATGGTACAATAATCTTCCTTGGGGTAAGATTTCAACTTTCTTTCAACTGGCCGAGTTATTCATTGGGAATTTCTGTTTTGGGGCAAAGCCAGTAAAATGAGTAGCGCATTTGTTAAGCGTTAGATAAAAAGCTGGTGAAAGTACTAGAGACTACATAACTCGTTTCAATAACGAGAAGCTAGAAGTCATAGATTATGAAGAGAAGACAGCGATCACCGCCTTGATGAGTGGACTGTTGCCCAATAAGTTTTATTACACTTTGGCTAAAGATCCACCTACAACTATGTCAGAGTTGATGGCAAAAGCGGCCAAAATCATGAATGCCGAGGAAGCTATGGCTGCGAAGAAGAATATGGATAAAGAAACCAAGGTGGAAGTCGACAAAGCTAAGAAGAAAGAGCCTAAGACTAATGGTGGTGACAAACAATCCAAAAATAGGTCGTCATGGGAAGTCTTGAAGAAGTTTGATAATTATACTCCTTTGAAGATGGGTATCAACCATGTCTTGAAAGAAATCAAGAATAACGAGGAGTTAAAATGGCCAAAGAGAATGAAGGCAGACCCTGACAGAAGGAATGGGGAAAAATATTGCGAGTTTCACAAAGATCATGGCCATATGACTAAAAATTGCATAGCCCTCCAGAATGAGATCGAAACACTCATTAGACGAGGAAAACTGTCAAAGTATGTTGATCGTAGAAATGAAAGAGGAAACTAGGACCGAACAAGAGAAAGGTCTAGATCTCCTCGTCGGGCAGAGGAGAACAGGAAAAGAGATCATGAAGATGATATAGAGGATGACCCCGATCTTCCCAAAAGGCCAAGGCAACCAGAACGTGAGGTATTTTCAATACATTTTCGAACATTTGATTGTAATGTTATTACAGGTGGAGATGCAGGAGGAGGAGATCTTACTGCGGAAAGAAAAGCTTACCTTTGTGAGGCTCAAGCTTGTTCATATATTCAACGGATAAATTTGGCTGAGGAGGATCGACCGAGAAAGGTAAACAAAGAGAAGCTAGTCATTGGTTTTTCAAAGAATGACCTCGCAGGCGTCTTATATCCTCATGATGACCCTTTGGTGATCAAAATGAGGATGAAAGAAGTAATGATTTCAAGAGTTCTGGTAGATAATGGTAGCTCGGCAGACATCATGTTCTACTCATGTTTTGACAGTTTAAATTTAAAGTTATCTCAACTGGAGCCTTATCACAGACCACTACTCGGTTTTGCTGGCGAGAAAGTTTTTCCACTTGGGACGATCAAGTTGGATATATTTATTGGAACATGGACTGCTTGTCGAATAGAAAGAATACGTTTCTTTGTGATGGATAAGAATGTTCAGTCAGCCTATAACATCATCATGGGAAGGGCAGGTTTGAAAAAGTTCGAAGCAGTCCCATCTACAGTACATCAGTGCTTAAAATTCCCAACAAACTTTGGAGTAGGAGTTGTGAAAGGTGTTCAAAAAGTAGCTCGGGAATGTTATTATTCATCTGCCGAACAAGAGGAATTGGAGGAGTCGAGGAAAAAGACTACTACATATCAAGTGGATGAAGGCACAGAAATTGAAACATTGGATCCTAGAGATGAATCTCAACTTGTAAAAGGACAGGTGGTGGAAGCTACAGAAAATGTCATTCTGGATGATGAGCACCCTGAACGAACAACTAAAATAGGTTCGTCGTTGGATGCCTCAATAAAACAGGAGCTGATAACTTTCCTGAGAAGTAGAAAGAAAACTTTTGCATGGAGTCATGAAGATATGCCAGGGATAGACCCAAACTTCTTATGTCATGAGCTCAACGTGAATAAGGAGATCAAGCCTGTAAAGCAGAGAAGAAGAGTATTTAGTCCCGAGAAGAATCAAGCTATACAAGAGGAGGTCGAGAAGCTCCAGAAAGCTCGATTCATTGAAGATGTGAAATATCCAGGCTGGTTAACAAATGTGGTGATGGTAAAGAAGAAAAACAACAAATGGAGTGTGTGTGTTGATTTCACTGACCTCAACAAAGCATGCCCAAAGGATCATTTTCCACTGCCCCGAATTGATCAACTGGTGGATGCTACTTCGGGACACGAGCTACTCAGCTTCATGGATGCTTATTCTGGGTACAATCAGATCAAAATGAAACCTGAAGACAGGGAGAGTACTTCTTTTATTACCCCTAGGGGAACTTATTGCTATAATGTTATACCTTTTGGTTTGAAAAATGCAGGTGCGATATACCAGCGGATGATGAACAAGGTCTTTGTCGAACAAATCAGTTGCAATATGGAAGTCTATGTCGATGATATGCTGACAAAGAGTAAGAAAGCTGTCGATCATCTAGTTGATTTAGGTCAGACCTTTGATCAACTGGATAAATACCAAATGAAGCTGAACCTGACGAAGTGCATATTTGGAGTACGAGAAGGGATGTTCCTCGGGTACATCATCAATCAACGAGGCATTGAAGCAAACCCATAAAATATCAAAGCTCTTTTAGGTCTATGATCTCCAACGACGAAGAAAGAAGTGCAAAGTCTTACAGGATGAGTAGCAGCACTCAACAGATTTGTATCGCGAGCAACTGATAGATGTCTCCCGTTCTTCAAAACACTCCGAATAACTTTTGAGTGGAATGATGAATGTGGGAAGGCCTTTCAAGACTTGAAAAAGTATCTGGGAGCACCTCCTCTATTGTCCAGGCCAGTGATGGGAGAAAAGTTATATTTATATCTGGCAGTATCAGAGAATGCAGTTAGCTCGGCATTGATCAGAATGGAGAATGGAGTGCAAAAGCCAATTTATTACACAAGTAAGGCCTTTCGAGGAGCAGAGATCAGGTATCCAAAGCTGGAAAAATTAGCACTGGCGCTAATTGAGGCAAGTAGGAGAATGAGGCCATATTTCCAAGCCCATACAATAGTCGTATATACCGACATGCCATTGAGACAAGCCCTTCATAAACCAGAGAAGTCAGGGAGATTGATGTACTGGGCAATAGAGCTCGGTGAATATGATATAATTTATGAACCCAGGTCATCGCTTAAAGGGCAAGCAATAGCATATTTCATAGCAGAATTCACCTATCCTGACCCCGAGGAGCAAAAATAGCTCGCCGATGAACCTGTGGATGTTAAAGGATCAACAAACATGGGATCATACCAACTTAGTTTGGTAAAAGGGCAAGTGGATGTTACAGGATCAACAGACACTGGCTCAGACCAACTTAAGTTGGTAAAAGGGCAAGTGGATGTGACAGGATCATCAAATTCGAGCTCAGACCAACTCAGGTTGGTAAAAGGGCAAGAAAAGATGGCCATCGAAGAATAAGAAATATCAGGGGATACTGAAAAGAAGCAACAAATATTTCACCGAGGAACTCTATCAGATAAGAAATTAGAAGACGAGTTGCCTATATGGAAGTTGTATGTAGATGGCTCATCTTGTACCACAGGATATGGAGCAGGGATAGTTTTGAACAGCCCAGACGAAGTCGATATGGAATATGCACTACGATTTCAATTCAAAGCTTCCAATAATGAGACTGAGTATGAGGCCATGATAGCAGGACTTAATTTGGTAAAAACTATGGAGGCGCAGCAGGTTATTGTATTCAGTGATTCACAATTAATTGTGAATCAAATGTTGGGAACATATGCAGCCAAAGGAGAATTAATGATCAAGTATCATGCAAAGGTGATGGAGTTGGTATCAGAATTTATTGCCATTCAGTTGATCAGAATACCGAGAAGGGAGAATGCAAGAGCAGACGCTTTGGCCCAACTAGCATCAGCTACTCGTACCGAGCTGCGAAGAACGATACCAATTGAAGTGTTAGAAAGTCGGAGCATAGATGAAGACCTGACGATAAATTTTATCACCCTTGACTTAGGACCATCTTGGATGGATCCCATCAAGGCATATATTGAGGAGGGAGAATTACCGATGGATAAGCTTGCTGCCAAGAAATTGAAGTTTAAAGCTGCTCGATATGTATTAACTAATGGTGTTTTGTACAGACGAGGAATCATGGCAGGTTTACAAAGATGTGTACATCCCTCCGAGGTGAAAGAATTGATTGAAGAGATCCATGAAGGGTCCTGTGGAGCTCATGTAGCAGGTCGTACTCTTTTACAAAGGGTAATGACATAGGGATACTACTGGCCAACGATGAGGGCTGATTATATAGCCTATGCCAAGAAATGTGACAAGTGCCAGCGTTTTTCCTCCATCCGAAGAACTCCACAAGCATTGTTGACGCCTATCACTTCCCCTTGGCCATTTTCCATGTGGGGGATAGATTTGGTAGGGCCATTGCCAACGACCAGGGGAAGGTTTAAATACCTCGTCGTCGCAGTGGATTATTTTACTAAGTGGGTAGAAGCTGAGCCCCTTATCGATATGACTTACGAGAAGGTATATCAATTTGTTTGGAAAAATATCATTTGCAGGTATGGTTTTCCTCATGCATTCATCACCGACCATGGAACTCAATTTGATAATGAGGAATTCGCTGCCTATTACCATCAGTCCAACATTTTGAAGCTCCATTCAGCACCAGGTCATCCCCAAAGTAATGAACAGACTGAAGTGACGAACAGGACATTGCTAAATGGTTTGAAGAAAAGGCTAAGTGAGGCTAAAGCAAATTGGATTAACGAGTTATAGTCAGTACTGTAGGCTTATCGTACTACTCCCCGAGCAGCAACTGGAGAATCCCCATATATGCTAGCATTTGGAAGTGAGGCTGTAATACCTGCCGAGTTGGGTCTCCCAACACACAGAGTGCTAAATTTCAACTCCCTAGTCAGCGACTTAATGAGAAGATTGGATTTGGACATGCTCGAGGAGGTTAGAGAAGAAGCAACCATTAGGAATGCTGCTTACCAACAACGAACAGATCTGTTCTACAATAAGAGGGTGAAGAAGTGCGACCTAAAAGAAGGAGATTACGTGCTAAAGAAGGTCATTCAGAAGCACAATAAGTTGGAGGCAAACTGACATGGACCATACCGAGTTACAGAAGTTGTTCGTCCAGGAACCTATCGAATAGCAACTTTAGAAGGAGAAGAGTTTAAGAATGCATGGAATGCTAAACACCTACGCAAGTACTATCAGTGATGTAAAATGTAAAGCAGTTCCATCAGTATGAATAAAATAATGATATTTTGCCAGCCTCTCTCCTTTTATTGAAAGTTTTTTGGGGAATACTAGTGCTACACACTACACTGCTCAGCAGTAAAAACGACATTCCTAAAAATGCCAACCTCGGTTGGTTAGGAAACTATACTCCTAAAAATGCCAACTCGTTTTGGTTAGGAGGCAAAAATATCCCTAAAAATGCCAACTCGGTTTGGTTAGGGAACGACATTCCTAAAAATGCCAGCTCCGGTTGGTTAGGAAACCATACTCCTTTGGTTAGGAGGCAAAAATATTCCTAAAAATGCCAGCTTCGGTTGGTTAGGAAACCATACTCCTTTGGTTAGGAGGCAAAAATATTCCTAAAAATGCCAACTCCGGTTGGTTAGGAAGAAAAATATATTTTCCAAAAAGTACCAACGTTGGAAAAGAAAAATTCACCAAGTTATATTGGTTGAAAATCAAAAATCTTGACAATTGAGACCAAGTTAAATTTTTACTTGTAATCGGACGAGAAGCAAAACATCATTATTTTGGTCAAATGATTACTACAAAGTCAAGTTAGTCGACAACAGGTTTTAATCAACTATAGTTGATCGAAAAAATTATATAATGTTATTATCTTTTTTACATACACAAATGAAAAGTATTTTGCAATTGCAAGATAATGGCAATTAACATTTGCAAACAAAATTATATGTATTTCATTAAACCCAAAAATGAAGTACAAAATTGAAGTACATTGATTATGAAATAAACAACTATTACATTAAGAACCCTATTCTATTGGTCTCTTTCCTTGTGCCTTTGAAACAGGTTCCTCGCCAGCAGGAGGATCCTCCAAGGAAAGAGGAGAATTGATAAAGTTAGGGTCTTGAAGCATTCTGATGTTCATTACAGAAGGTCTGTCTAGTAGATGCTCAGGACGAGATAACTCAGCATTTGAATGAAGGTTATAATCACCGAGATACTTTGAAATAAGGCACCGAGGAATGGCCCGAGCAGGGATCCAGCTCATGTCAAGCTTGAATGGAGGAACTGGTAGATCGAGCAGCCCTGGGTCATGGTAATTCCATAAATAGTGACCTTGCTCCAATTTCAATACACCCAGAGCATTCAACCATCCCTGTTTATAGCCTTCATTGTTAGCATTCTCAATACGAGCATCCAAGTTACAAAGGGCTTCGTTGTAGCCTGCCATCAAGAATTCACGAGGTTGTTTATGGAATTGATAAGTTAGTCTCTCTAATTGCTCGTGAAGGATTCTGGCAAAAATATCTTTATTTTCCAAAGCAGACTTCTGTGTAACAAGTTGCTCCTCCAGGCTCTGGACCTTTTTGGACATTTCAGACAAGGCTTGATTTTTTGCCATCAACTGGAATGCTTGGTTTTCCAACGCTGCTTGAGTACGAGCTTCTTCAATAGTAGGACGAAGAACTCTTGGTCGTCCCCGAACAGGTAGAATACCTTGTTCCTCGACAGCACTTAGAACAGCTCTTGCTCGTCCACGAGAACCTCTTCCTCGTCCCCGAGCAGGAGTAGACGGACCAGCTCTTCTTAAAGTTTCTAATTCTTCTCGTAATTTGGCATTCTCAACTTCTAAGAAGGAGAATCCCTCGTCGGTCACTGGTACCAAGGCATTTGAAGAGGAAGCAACATACCTTAACTGAGCTAATTCCTTTTGCAGATTATTGTTCTCTTGCTCTAGCAGCTCAGCGATTTGCCTGTGCTCTTCAACCTCTGTCTTCAAAGTTCTCTCTCTCACTTCATAACCAGCAAGTATCTTGTCATAGCCTTTCTCTGCACTGAGTTGTTGATATTTCTTTTCATACCCTTCGTGCAAAAGAGCTGAAGATTCTTTATACTGCTGCTAAAGTTCATCAAGAGTACCTAGTAAGTCTTCAATCATTTCGTAATAAGCCACATTATTGGCTACACCACGATCAAGAAGACATTTCAAGTATTGATAGGCCTCAACTGCTTGTTCTGAAACATCTCGGCCAAGGATGTCTACAATTTGTGACTTATCCAAATCATTATGACCCGCTTTAAAATATTCATTGCATTGTCTGAGCAGTGTTGTGTCATGATCAGACAACAACTCCATTCTGGCCATAAACTAATAAAGAAGAGAAGGCAAGAGTTAATAAGAAAGCAAATAGAGCATCAACAGCATAGATGATCAAAAATGCGATTTTTATTACATCATAGAAAAAGAGTACAAAGTTCAGAGTACATGTGATAAAAGAAAATAAAACAAAGACAAATACCGAACAACTTCACACCTTTTCCTTATCTCCCAAAACTTTCTTGGGAGGTTGGGACGAGGAGCTAGGTTGCTCGGTGGGAATAAAAAGTTGGTCGGCAGGAGCAGGAGGTTGTTCAGATGGAGCAGGCAAAGGTGGAAGCTCCTTGTTGACTGGCTGGATAGGTTGTGGGGCAAGGATTTGATCACCCACAACCATGGAGGACTCCTTGGAGGCAGCTTCGTCCTCTTCTTCATCTTCAATAGTTGGAGGGGGACCAGGAAGATGTTTCTGAAATAGTTCAGAACCCTCATCAATCTTCAATTCCTGTAGAGCAGCAACCCAGCCGTCTTTGAAGTACTTGAGACTTCCATACTCTACCTGCGACATCATCGCAGCTACCCCCTTATTCCATCCCTTGTCCCAGCCAGTGCTGAAGGACTTGTTCACAACCACTTTTCTTTTCATCTTTTTCGAGGAGAGCTTCTCGGTTAGAAGTTCCTCGGTGGCCTTCAGTTTACCTTCCACCTCCTCCTTCTGACGATTTACTTCGCGAAGAAGGGTTAATTCTTCCTCGGCCATTTTAAGCTTGTTCTCAAGCTCACTAAAATTCTTGAGCTTCTCATCAAGCTCTTTATTCTTCCCTTCTAAATTTTTCACTTTGTTCTCCAACCCCTTGGAGACCTCAGCAAGCTGCACCTTCTCTTCCTCGACCAAGGCCAGCTTCTTCTCCCAATCAGCTTTATCTTTGTCATATTTTTTATGGGATTCCTTTAAAGATTGGGTGAAACCCATTAAAGCATCCTCTACACCGAACGAGGAGCTAGAAGCCTTGATTGCTTCATCTTTCTTTACAATTGTATTAAAGCAACTCACCAACTGAAAAAAGGAAATAACGACAAGTCAGTACAAAGGTATATGTAATAAGGAAAAGAAGGAAAGTTCAGAACAAGAGAAACTTACTGAAGCAATATGGCTAGTAGCCAAAGATGTAAGCATATCCCGAGGAAGATTTTCTTCGATTCCTTGGATCTCAGGGGATGATCCAAGTCTTCACCGAGCTCATAGCAGAGCTCGGAGGAATAATAGTAGGTACACCAGCACCACTAACTGGGGGCTGGGAGATGGTTTCAGTCAAATTGACCGATGAGCTTTTCTTCAGCCTCCTCGGGGGCACAGGAACAGCTTCAACCAAGGAAGAACTCTTGGTCGGGGATATGGTGATCACTTCCTTGGGAGCATCACTCTTTCTTGAAGCCACTGGGGCTTCTCGGCAGCCTTCTTGGGTGCAACAGAAGGAGCAACATCTATTTTCTTCGTCCCCTCTGGGACATCAGACTTATTTCTTTTTGCCTCTCCAGCAGAAGAATCTTTCTCAAAGATAGCAGGAACTCTTCTCTTACCCATCTTCTGACTCAAGGGAATGTGAGATTCAGGAGAAGAGTCTTCAAGAACTGGCACTGGTTCAGTATTGCTGATCACAGGGCGAGCAGTAAAAGAGGATGTATAGCTCTTATACTGCAACAAGTATGAAGCAGACCTAATGTGCTCGTCTGCAACTTTCTGATGCAAGCCCCAGATAAGTTTCAAATGTTTTATGTTAATTTCAGTTTCCTTTGGAGCTTTTCTCTTACTATCAACTACAAATAAATACACATTGAAATATCAATCACACATATTTTCAAACATAATGAAAGCACAATTTCAGATATAAAATAAAATAAAAATAACCTATCCCATTGCCATAGGGAGGGCATCTGGGACCCTGGTATACTTCATCTCCAACTAAAGGGGCATGTTGCCAATTTTTAATAACAACCCCATTTTCGAAATAATCCCTATTGGCATCTGGGAGGTTGACTACTAAAGCTCTATTCAAAAATCTGGTTTTTAAATAAAAAGTATTATCCAGAACTGCCCATCTATAACAAAACATAATCTCAGGAATTCCTATGCGAGTTCCATGAGTTTGATTTAACTTATGCACCCCATTAACTATCCTCCATGTGTTGGGGGCTATTTTGCAGGAACGACATCAAAGTACTGACAGAATTCTAAACACAAAGGATTTGGTGGAAAAGAAAATCCACACTCAGCAATAAAGAGGCTGGGGAACCAATGTCCCTCAGCCAAGCGAAAATAATCTGAAGGCTCAGAAAGTTCCTCCAGAATCACCCAAGAAGGGATAGAAAAATCAGAACGGAATTTCTCAAGAGATTCAATAAGATAAACCATGATAAAATAAAAGAAATGAAGAAGAAGGAAGAAGATCTTACAGAAGAAAGGGGGATCTGTTGACAATGAACGATGGAAGAAATGAACGCACAAGAGAGAGAGAGGCAATGGAAAACTCGAAGACAGAAATTTGAAAAAGTAGAAGATGATGGGATCATTTGCGACGCTTAAATACTTTGCTTCGGGAAACGGTGAAAGAAATGATTACAAAAAGAAACGATTACGCTACCGACGGCTAAAAGGACAAAAAGTGCGCGAAGATCGAATCAGTTATAAAAATTCAAAAAAAGGCTGATTCAGCGAATTTGGGAGGAAAAATAAATACGAAGGAAACGCTCCTAAAAATCAGGAGGATCATTTAAAATTGCCATATTCCGAGAAAGAATGTTCCATACTCCTCAAATTTCGAACTATGAAATATTGGGGGCTTCTGTTGATACCAAAATTGACATGCTGACATGGATGAATCACAGGAAGACATGTGTCAGTCCACGTGGCATATACAAACATTTCTACAATTACTTTAGCAACGAGGAGCTTTGCCTCCCCGATCAACTCAGACACTCCGAGGAACTTCATTGCTCTGTGGAACTCAGCTGCTCCGAGGAACTCCTGATTAACGAGCAACTAAGACGGTCCTATCTGCACCTCGACCATAACATTAATTGCCAGATAATCAACAATTCGATTATTCATTAAATGCTTGTCATGCAGACGTATACGCTTAAGGGGCATTAATTATTTACCCTTTCACATGTACAGCCTAAGGGCTATAAATACATTGTATCATCCTCATTCAAGGGGGACCGGAATTTCTTGATAAAACCTATAATCGAGAATTCCAAAACATTCAACAATAACAGAAACAGTGGACCTAGGCCATTCTTATAAGGCTGAACCACTTTAAAAATTCTTTGTCTTATTTAAATTTATCTGTGATTAAATAATTAGAAGCAATCTAATTTTTTACATCAACAATACCCAAAATACATATTAATTGTACATCATATTAACAAAAGTTACATGGACAGTTTAATTTACATTAACAATGCAAGTATAAAAAATAGGGAACAAATAACTAAATAAAATTTAACTAACAAGTTTAAATCAAATTTACATTAACAACGCAATAATATAATACTTTTTCCTAGTTTAATGGCTTGCATACTGGGTCTTGTTGAGATTCTATTATATACAAGTAAGAGAACATTTGTCGGAGTCAGACAGTAGAAAAGTGCTTAAATCTTGTGTGAGAAAGGATTCTTGAGTTTCATAGTAATTGATTTTTTGGTTTCTATTCCGTATGAAGCTTTCCCTTGCCACCATATACCTTTATCCACTCTATACCTAAACCTACCGTCCAATAATCTACTTAAACTCCTCACTCACCTCATTATCTCCATAAGATACCTCTCTTACCCTTTCTTATCACTCCTCTATTTATATGTTTTCTTATAATGTACATAGAGGAGTTTGAACAAAATTTGACATTATCAATATGCATATATCTTGTTACAATTACTCTCTTCATATTATTCTACTAGTATTTATGGAAGATCCTATATAATGCATATTAGTCACAAACGTATAAGCAAGAATCAGCTCTGACCTCAAATTTTTGGTTGAAGGATAATTGAGAACATAGAACTATTAATTACTTAACAAGCCAGGTTGTCCAACACATTTTAATATCAAGCCACTATAAATAAAATCTAATTGACATGCACAGATGATATCCAATGAGACAGGACACAAAATTTTGTAGATCATTACAAATAGAAGCTGGAAATAACAAACATGTAGTTCACAAGTACAAAAGATAAGCATCAATAACTGGGTACTTTGTATAGTGATATGAAATTTGGCTTTGAGTGCATGAGGTTTTAAATTTAATTTTAAGAATGCAGAATTTGCTAAGAGTACTAGAATTTATTTATCTTATTATTTACTTTATGGAAAAAACATGAATGAAAAGCACATGTTCCAAGAAATACAAAAAACAATTCAAGTATGTGCAAACTAAAACAGGCATGCGTTGAAACAATGCAGTGACCCAAATAATTATCTAGTGAAACTATTCAAGTGCAGTCTCCCAAGGACAATATTCAAATCGGAGAAAAGATATTGGAATCTATAGACCATTAACTAAGTCAAAATTAGGTCAAGGCAGCGCAGTTGAAATCAACTACATTTGCGTCATAGTGGCATGAGTTTTCCTTTAAGAGTGAGGTCCCACGGATGTCATGAGGTAAACATTGCTTCTCCTAAGAAAAGTCTTCAACCTAAATGGAAATATTACCAATAAAGTCCCAGAAAGCTTCATACAGAATAGAAACCAAAAAATTGTCCTGCTCATTTCACAGCTTGTATGATGAATTCAACTAGGTGTTTTCCTGCATATCTCTAAAAAGATCACCCAAAGAAATTTTGAAGAATGTAAATTGTGAAGCTAGGCCAGGAGAGATTACAGCCATTGCAGGTCCTAGCGGAGCTGGGAAAACTACACTGCTAAAGTTAATTGTCGGAAAAATATCGCCAAGGAGAATCTCTGGCCACGTACTAGTCAATGACTACTCCAAAATTTAGTTTATTATACCAACTAAATTTTAAAAATTACTCTTTGACAAATTAATCAACTGAGCAGAAAAATGTTCATACTTTTGAAGGAAATTTATGAGGAATTGCAAACTTCTCTTTGCACCTGCCGTGAAAAATATGGTATCACATTATCTAATATGCTCCTTCCTTGAATGAAGCCTGTTTGGAATGGTGAAATTATCTTATGAAGGAATAGGGCAAGTCTAGAAGCACAGATTTTAGATATAACCTTGTAACAAAAGTTACAAAGATTGATTAGACTAAAATCGATACTTTGAGAGGGACTATTGGTTTTAAGAATATGGCAGATGTGAGTAGCCCCCCATAACTTTGGAATGCTACCTCTTAAGAAGAAGCTTTGAATAGCTTGGATCAAATCCAACTTTATTATCTACCAGCATTTATTATAGAAGACCGCATTGAAACCATCCACTCCTGCAGCACTATCTTCACTAAGAGATCTCGTTGTTATAAATATCTTTTCTTCTTCAGGTATTACAACTAGGGATTGATTCATCTCTTCAGAATCTACTTTAGGAATGACATTAAGTAACTCACTATCATTTGAAGTACCTTCAGAGGTTAAAAGTTCTTCAAAATGATTGGTAAGTCAATCTTTAATATCATCCTTAGTATCTAACCATACTCCATCTTTATTTTTCCATCTATGGATCCATAATTGCCTTCTTCTTTATTTTACCACAGCATGGTAAAATTTAGAATTTCTGTCTCCTTCTTGAATCCACTGAGATTTTGGCTTTTTTTGAATAGGTATAAAATGAGACTCTTGCAACTGATTTATTGGGAGAATTTTCACCGGGATACTAGCATGATCTTCTAAATGATAATTAATAGGGGCCACTTCTAAACAATTTTCAATCCAATTATCATA
Organism: Sambucus nigra; assembly: GCA_949130495.1. Lineage (NCBI taxonomy): Eukaryota > Viridiplantae > Streptophyta > Magnoliopsida > Dipsacales > Adoxaceae > Sambucus > Sambucus nigra. The sequence goes on along the minus strand of CASBWL010000548.1, from coordinate 371,973 downwards.
GGCTACCTGATCAGGTCTATGGACCATGTTTTCAGGTTCATGACTAAGCCATTTCAACAAAATAGGATCAGGGGTATTATCTTGGCAGGCTTCATTAATTACTTGAATAGGTTCTTAAAAAGGTATATAGGCAGGAATATGATGTTCTAGAGCATGCATTTTTAAGGTGATTGGATTCTTGGGATCTTTAACATTATTTTCAAAACTTTATGATTTTTTATTAGATAGTGGGAGAAATAAAGAGGTACATTCTCATAGGAAATTTCTTGCCAAAAACCTTTAGAACCTGATCTAATCCAAACTTTGCGTGGATGTTTGAGTGTGATGTCCATATTTATACAAACTCTATCTAGACTAAGTCTGTTTAGAGTCATTGTGCAGTTGTCAAGTTGTAGAGGTTTCCCTACCACTTGTGCGATTGAGAATAATGAAGCTTTTGCGAAAAAATGAATTGGAAGATTGGGTAAATTAATCCACATAGGAGAAATGTTACTCTCTATGTCAAAGTTGGAATTCAAAAGACTTATCATCTATATTGGATTGGAATCACCAGATACCAAATATATATTAGATACCCAAATGTGTTGAGATAGACCCCAAACTATAAGAATAATACTTTAATGATATGCCAACTAATGTGGTCAATGATTTGGGGGATGTAGCTATGATTGGGACTCATAGCACGAGCAGAACCTCATGTGAGGAGTTTGAATATATTTTTACTCTGTTTTTCAAAATATTTGAAATGATACATTAAACAACACCAAAGATGAGTTGCTTGTAAATAAAGGCAACTTCCAAAACGACAACTAGCTATGGTGAACCTTGTAAACTAGCCATTCCATATTAAAAATATATATGAAACAATACAACTAATAGATTAGGTAGTTCAAAACTGCCTTGAGGAAGACTTTTTAACGACAGTTGGGAGTCATTTACGACTATTCATGACCAATATTCCAATTCTGGACTTGAATTCTGGGCGAAACTAATAGTCGATTGTTGCATGGATTTTTACCCATCTTCATTTACTTTTTAAAGGGATGGAATTTGAAACAGTTAGATGAATGTTCATATGAGGACTTGATACTGTACACACACAACTTTAATGAAGACCATTTCTTCGAAAAATTCCAGTTTGGCAAAGTTTCGGAAGATTCATTTGTTGACAAGAGGTGACAGTGAAGAAATGGGAAGATCCTAAAATCTATGGGTATTTAGAAGGAGACAAAGGAAAAAGATTTAAAGGAGAAATCCTTTACTCCAGCAATCAAAAGTGAGAAATCATCTAAACGTGGCCAAGTTAATCAGCTATTATTGGGCACTAAGGGTGAAGGTTATTATTATATTTACACACCTTCTTGAACATGTGCATGTACATGAATCATTGTGTTACCTGATATGTAACATTGATGCGGCTTATATAATGCTTTCTGGTGGAATTTTTCCTGAACGAAGATCCCTTCCATGGTATAGAGTGCTTTGGTGCTATGGTTATATCAATCTGGATTACCATCCTGGTGGATTCTTAGACAAAGTTGATTTTTTTACATTTGGTACTCTGATTTTGATGTTAATATCCAAAAGGGTGTATTTCCCTGAAGATAGATTGGATTTCGATATGCATACCATTTTTTATTAGGCCTATTAACTATATGAACCAAAGAAAGCCATGGGTTTTGTCCCATCCAAGTTTTCTCTTGTACACAATAGGCTACAGAAGAAACCTGGTTTTTATACTTATGATGGACTCAAACTAACAAAACTGACAGTGACATGCATCGAATATTAGCCTGTGGAAGGCCCAACCATGAGCAAAGTAGTCAGGTACCTCCTAAATCTGCTTGTTATTTGGCGTCATCTTGATCTTCTAGGAAGCCCTTCAATGCTTCAAACAAATGTTTCTTCTCGAAGGAAGGCCAATGTTTCAGTTACTTCGTAATTATTGCCTATACCTTCCTATAGGCGTGATGTAACTGTGTACTTTAATTGACATTAACACACAATGTAGTTTAGTTTAGGGAGCATATAAATAATTTTTTTTTAAAAAAAGACGAAAACTATTTAATTACATTAAAGACAAAAACTGAGTGAAAATTAAATGGCCAAATTTATCACTCTAGCATGCCTTATGAAATTGACTCTTGCATTAAGTTTTTATAACTGCAAGAGGATACTCTCATGCACCATATGATCTATCTTATGGAGTGAACATGAAGCATATTAGATTGTTCGGCATCCTCAGTTACCTCATGCTTGTTGTATAAATTAGCAGCATTACTACTTACTATTATTTTAGAATTATTAATAGTGAAAACATTGCCTGATGATAGGTAAAATGTGGTATAAGAGGACATATAGAACCTCGATTTAATGCGGTATGGTTAGTCATAACTGTAGTGGATTCAGGGGCAGAGACAAAATCTTTTTTATAGAAAGTAGGAAATAATTTTTACAATAAATAATATTTATTTCAACATCTGAGGACACTTACTTCATATAAGGTTCATTAATGGACAAGTAGTTATATTAATTTTAATCTTAAAATAAATGTGTAGGCTTGCGCTTTGAGTTCTCCAACTTCTGCTCTATTTCGCATGGATGCTCCAAGTTGGTGATGTGGTCCATTTGAACCCGAAGGCTTGTTGAGGTTTATTTATTTTTGTGGTTACAGAATAAAAACTTCACAATGGATATGATGCGGTCCATTTCCTAACTAGTCTATAATTTCAATAAAGGTTATGATGGTCATTTCTGTGAATTCACAATGGCTAAAACACAGGTATGATAATGGACATAGATGTTAATCAAACAACACACACAATATACAGAGGGGAAAAGAGAATATATATTCCATGCTCGAAACAGTAAAGATCCGAGCACACATTTCGAGCTTTATAACTAGCATAATAGAAACATTGAATTCATATATATTCAATTATACACACACTTTTACCGAGTTCTTTCATAAGGTGTTAGAACTCGGGTGTGACTAGTGGAAAGCCAGTGGTTTTCATTCATGGGGCACAGATAAGAAAAGAAACATATTTTTATGTACCAAAACGTGTAAAACTTATCAAGAATGCCATTCAAATACAATAGTCTAAATCAGTTTTGAGGTTAAGGTGTCATTAATTTCTTATGTGCATTGAGAGTTCAATAACCAACTTCCAAGGATAAGAATCACAAATAAGACATTTATCCAAATTTGACATGATGTGAAAGATTTTACACATGTATGTATGTAGAATTATGGATTTATACGAGTAGAGTGAAACAGGATTAACTTATGAAAAAGAGAGAAAGAAATATTTTCTTAATAAAATAGACTAACATGATAATAGTTTTGAAGTTGGGATCGTGGTATGATTTGTGGCGGTGTTTTCCTTAGTGGTTGCAAATGTCGTTGCGATTGAACCTCTGACCGGAATTGATTCGATGGTTGCAATGATGCTAAAGGATCAATATTGGTTCCGTTAGGAACCTATAGGAATACAAAAAAATGTCAGATGTAAGGCATGAAAATTAGCCGATCGTAATCGTATAAATCTATAATTAATAATCGTTGATCTGCTCAGTGCTTGAAGACACATCTCGTGGAGATTGCGTAAAACTACCCTTCGCATGCATATGAGCCTCCAGAGCTTCCATCCGAGATTCTATAGTAGATAATTTTTCTTGCGTTTGAGCTTCCATCTACTCTTTCATTTCGGCTTGCTTCCTTTCATAATTTGCCTCCATCTCACGCCGTACCCACTCATTTTCTGCCTCTATCTCACACCGCACCCGCTCATTTTCAGCCTCCATCTCACGTCGCATCCTCTCTAACTCTTGTTGATGCCGCATCTCAATATCCTTCCTCTAAGCCTCGGACATCGTATATGATCAGCCGAAGACCATACTCGGCGTGACACCAAGCCCAAATATCCGCACACGACCATGCCTTTCAGGTCCCATAATTCCTCCAAATATGTCATCTCGTGCAACAACGGTATCCAATCTCTGGATGTTGCGATTCTAGTTCGTCCATCTCTTTCTGTAAAAATCAAATCAATCTATCATAATGAATATTGTTCCAACAAATATAATTTGATAATTAACACTTGACTGGCACCTAAATCCATTTTCAAATGAAAAGTAATGTTTTCTCAAAAGATAATAGACACGCAAACAAAAATCAAGTTGTTTAAATTGTCATTAAAATCCAAAATATACATACAATTAATCGAGTAGCTTCTTCATTAAATGTTCCCTTATCCTTGGTTATATGTGTCTCCTTGTATACCATCTAACGAGTTGGTTGGTGTCCAATTCTTTTAGCAATCTACGAGCACAAGATTTTAAGTGTCAAGATATCATATCTTTTCACTTAATTTGTTCGCAGTGAAAAAAGAACGTAGTAATCATTAAAAGTATCAAATTTTTACCTTGTTTTTAAGTTGAGCATGACTAGTCCTACCAGATGTGTGTGGCATTGCCAAACGTGCACGGATGGCTTTGTTCTTTGCACTTTTTGCTTGATGCATGGAAAACACAATTGATATGTATCATGTGACGGTGTCAGACACTACCATATACACGTGCCTTTAGGCACGAGCATCCATTAGTGCATACATATACACATGTACAATCACTCTATGGCTCTTATGCTCAAAGTGATCAAACACCTAATCGAATATATAATCATGTTAACAATATTGCTAAAATATACCTCTGCTTCAGCCTAGTTCCAATGATAGACGAGTGTTTTCCATTGATTTTCCTCGACCCTTGGGGGACAATGCACCAAGCGTTCCTCATTAGTCCTATATTTACTATAACCCTCACTCTTTGTTGTGGCCTTCCACTCCTTCCACTTTTTTCCAACGGACTCCATAAGGAATTTCTCATCTCATTCGTGGCATTTGTATTGTCCTGTATAAACGACATGTTAGAGGACTAAACCACAAATTAAGAACCAAAAGTATCAACCAATGCTATTTTAGATTGTATAAATGAAAATAAAATGTCTATGCCAATTATGGTTACATAAAATAAAGATCCATTTATGATTGTAATTTTTATAAAACTACCTCCACGAGTATGTATAAAATTACCCATATATCTATCTTCATGTTTTGTGAAGTGAGGGTATTATGAGAAATTGAAAATTTGACAACCCATAGCTTTATAAAATAGTAGACGATACCGTGGTATGAGTCCAAATTCCATTTTTTGCTTCTTTCGAAACATGTCTCCAATCAAGGAATGTCAATGGTGCTAACTACCCATTGCGTGCTAAAACCCCCAAATTTGAAGCGAGTCTAGATGTTGTCTTCTTAATGGGTTGTCCATACTCATTCACCTCGATGTTTAAAATTCCACCATCTTCAGCCCACCCGCTATGCATTATCGTGGGACCACGAACTCTTCTTTGCTCCTCCTCTCCTTGATCGGAACTAGGATCTAAGTATTAAGTAGGCGAAGATAAAAATTAGTAATCTTGTTATATATAGACATGTAGATAAAAATTAGTGATTCTGGACACTAGTTTCAGTAATCAAATTTAGGTACGGGAATTCAGTAAGTTCGTCTTTTTGAATATCCAACCAAAACCAGCCACAAAATCAGTTGTGTAATATTAGTTTGTCTTATTTGCATCATGGTCTTGTTGTTCACTATTGCCTGACAACGGAGGGCTAAATGGTATAGTAGTAGCGTTAGTAGGTGGCCAATTCGATGGAGGTTGAGGCATGACAAATGGTCTTTCACCTATGTGCTCTTGCGGCTCACTAGGGGATGGCATAGATCCTCTAACGTGTTGGGTCTGAGATCTACTTGTTTCCATCCTACCGTACAAAACAAAAGCAAACATTAATGTTTGTTTTACTACGGTTGAATATATCTAATAGAAATAAAGTAGAAAAAACAGCGTACTACTATTTCATTAACGATCAGCCAATAGAAACAAAGTAGTAAAAATAATGTACTTGCACAAGATATATATAAATAATGAACATCTTTAGCCAAAAATTTTAACACGGTGGGAAAAATTCTGGCATGAAATATGTTACAGATTTGAATGAAGGTCAAGAATCCAATTTTCAAAAATAGTCTGTGTACACACGGTGTATATATGCGTACATCTAATCCTAGACTCGTGTGGTTTACCATATATATGCACACACACATACGAATATATAAACAAAATAACAAGAATGAAGCATACTAAGGAGTAGGTTCATATTGTTTCTGCATGTAATATACTGTAATAAGTTCGGAATGCTTCTGAATATAATATATTTAATACGATTGTACAAATCTATTTAACAGTGAACTGCCCAAGCTGCCATAACTCAAATTCACATATTGACACAGGGAGCATATTTTACTAGCAATTTGAATTTCCTATAGTTTGTGTTCACCTAAAGTTAAATAACCCCGAGATGGAGAATTACCAAATCGAAGAAATAGTTAATGAAGTTGATAAAGATATATTGGATAAGGTTACAATCATTGAGGAGAGCCTATTGTAATCGATCTCAAGCTAGCCAATTACATTGAAAAGGGTTCCTCTCAGTTAGCATACCTTGTAAAACAATGGGAATATAAGCAAGCGAATGCTATATAACTTGTTATAAACGAGCTTCATAATCTAAGCAACAAACATAAGAGTCCAATAACTATAGTGGACGGAGTTTCTTATATAAATAATGTCCAATTTCAAAATAAAATATAAATTTATAGATTTGAAGTGTGGGTATTGGAAGGAGAAGGCTACGGATTTAGAGAAATTTTGAGTTGTCTAGTATGTTGAAAAGAGTTAATAGCATCTTACATTTTATTCTTTAAAATGCACCAATAAATTACTCCTAAATAAATTCACTAATTTAACAATTACAAAAGACTATAATTGCCATTACCAACTACATTTTCTCTATAGCTCCGTGATAGTCCCAAAAGAGCACAAAGTCCCAATTTTACACAACAAATGGAAGTACAAGACCTAACTACAGAAGACCATAACCAAAACCTACGCACATGGCAGATTTATACACGATAGTGGATTCAGCCAACCACTCATTTATGCCAATGATATGGCATACAGGAAAAACTTTGCAATTATCAGTAGTTATTCTCATCATTTATGCCCATGCCATCCAATTATCAGTACTGATTCTCATCATTTATGTCTCATTACCTGTGTTTTTTAAGATTTGCAAGTGAAATTCATATGATATGTTGTTGTGGTTCTTCAAATGTCTGGTGTTTTTCAGTATGCCACACATTGCAACGATGGAAAATGTTGCTACAAATCTCGGTGCCTTGTGCTAGTGGTACAGAGGAAGAGAATCAAGTTAGCACAACATTACATAATGAGCAGGTGCCTATTCTCAATGTGAAGAAGGCTAGCAATTCTATTAGGAGGAATTATTTATGCCATTAACGACTATCATGCTGATGCTATTAACGACTTTGTCTATATTACACAATGTCCTGGCATCGAGAGTTTTTTTGCACTTTTACAATGCTATTATTCAGGTATTTGAATCGGGATACCTGAGGAGACCTTATAACTGAGGTTTCCTAAGTATGTTTGTTAGCACTCATTTTAACCCCCTCTCTCCTATAATCATCTACTGTTATCTGAACATAAAAAGAAATAAGAGACTATCATCAACTGTTATCTAAACTAAGAATATAGCATATGCAAGTGTTATAATAGTAGTATGAACAACATAATAGTAGTAACAACAATAGTCCGAAAAGGAACTAATATTGCAGCTGCTAAACAACAGAATAGTTTTGTTATTTGCACATAGCCTATCTCTTTTTTCAAATAATACCCCTTGGAGACTTAAGCAGGCCATAAAAGAGATTGAGGCCCTCATTCAACCTATTCAGTCTTCCATCAAGTTAGTAATCTAAAAGTAATAACGTTTACTTGAAACATCATTTAATTTACGCCCAACTCCTTCCAAATGTTTACTGAGAGTAATGAGTTGACGAGCATTTATTTTTTTACAAACATAACAGTTATTTAGTGAAGATCTGTGTAATACCCCGTAATTTTATTGATTTTTATTTAAGGGATCAATTGAATTAAATGAGAATTAATTGGGAATTAATCCGGGTATAAATACTAGCGAGATGTGAGTTAGTATTTGATTATGATGTTAAAATTGAATATTTCTGAGTATATATGGTAATATATGAATATTGAAAATATTTAAATTGTCACGAGGCAGAAATACAACAATTTGGGAAATTTAGTTGGAACGCGCGTGTCAGTCGCGTCAGGAATAAATTTATTTAAATTAAAAATTAAATTTTATTTTTATCAACCGAATGATCATTTTGAATGAGCCAACGCATCCGGAAGGGTCGAAATAGTCAGAAAACACTAGCCGGGGGTTTGGTTTGGGTCCCGGGGCATTTTTAGGCCAAACCGGCAACCTAGAAGGGTATTTTGGTAATTTTAAAAATTAAGGGATTAAAACCCACGAATTTTAGTGTTAAATTAGATATTATTAAAAGAGCCACTAAGGCCATTATCAGCCAAAAAGTGAGAGAGTGGGCTACGAAAGTTTTTGAGAGAAGTTAGAAAGAGGGAAAAAGGGTTTCCAAACAAAACCATCTCCCCACCATCATTTTGGAAGAGATTGTGACCAAAAAGAGGGAAGAATCAACCTTGAAACACCGGCAATAAATCTGAAGAACAAATCTAAGGCAAGTGATCTGATATTATTAAGTTCATTGAATATTTCCTCCATATTTAGTGTAGGACTGTTTTTGCCTTGAAAGTTTTGAGGAAAACCTAATGAAATTGTTATAGAAACTCTAAAGTTGGGTTAGGGATTGCATGTAGAATGACTATGGATGAATTTGGTATTCAAAAAACTTAACTTTGATGATTTAAAAACGGATTTAGGATGGGTAATTAGGTACAATAAAATTATGGGTTCATGTTCATAGGGTTTGAGGTAAAATTTGGGGATTACTGTTAATTGCATGTTGATTAGGAGGATTTGACCCCAAAAATACGTTAAGAAGCGACCTAAGAGGACTTAGAGTATTTTAGGAACATTAAAATGTTATTGGGATGACCTTAGGATGAATTTAGAGAAGATAAAAATGAAGAAAAATGAGTTGGGAATTTTCTGGGCGTATTCTGCCATATCGTTAGAAGACCTGCCCAGGTCGTTCGAACGACCTCGTTCGAATGAGCTTCTAACAAGATGACAGTACCCCTTCTAACGAGTTCATTTGAAGACTTCGTTCGAACGACCCTCGTTCGAACAACCTCGTTCGAACGAGATTTCTAACGAGTTGACAGAATGGCCTTTTTAGGCCTGATTTTATTTCTAACCTTTAGTAGACTTATTTAATTGAGTGATAACCTTCCCTTGTTGACCAGTGGGTATAGTTGTGAGAGTTGAGTACGTTGAGGATTAAAACTTAGAATTAAGTAGTAAACCAGATGACATCTATGGGATAGGGTATATGTAACTAAAATTACGACGTGAGAAGAGTTGATAACTTTAATGTATATAAATCGGGGACTTGTAAACGTGTAACATTAAATGACGGTATAGGGATGAGAAATATACCTCTATTAATATTATGGGATACCTAAGATGTGTGAATACTTGGTATATGTAGTTATTTGTGTACAACATACCTACCATACTTGATATCACGGGAGGTCGGCCTTCGATCAGGGTCATCTAATCTTTGTGTGCCTATTGGGGGGATTTAGATTGGTACCTCGAGGACATAGGTCAGAGAAGGGCTTATTGAGAAGTTAATAAGTCTGCTGATCATGGGAGCGTAGGTATGTGCGTGACACATGTGATGTGAACTATGTTCGCCTCCATTATATGTGCTTGTTATTTGTAGAAACGGTTCCTGAGAGATTCAGAATGCGTGATCCTTATGTACGTGATGTACCGGGATTTGATAGCAGAGTATATGTGCACCGCAGCTTAGTCTAGGGGTGCCATTATTGTATATTATGATGAGATTGATATACTGAATTATTGAAATGAACTGTTTATATAAGTATAAGTGTGAATTAATGTAATATCTTTGTAGAGTTAAAAAGGGGAAACACTTAGTGATTATTAAAACTAATTTCGAGGAATGAAGGTAAAACTCTCAGTTTATAGTAAGGCGTCGGGAATTAAACCATGATTAGTATAGTAAAAGTAATATTTATTGAATTGGACTAGTTTGATAGTAGAATATCTAGAACTAGTACGGGTACGATAGGTGTGCACGATTAGTTGAGAGGTGAGGAACTCATGTGAGTGCACACACTATCATGTATTTTATATTCACTGTTTAATGATATTAAACACTTGCTGTATTTTAAACTGTTTTCACAATCGGGCTCTGACCCATTTGCTTTCAAATCTATTTTCTTGTAAAAACCTTTTAGGTGCCCAGCCATAAGGACACCAAGCGTAGGATTTCCATTCAGGTGACGTGCTGTAGCTGCTGTGGAAGTTACAGGACTTTGATAGTAGACGCCTCCATTTTCTATCTTGATTCTACTTCAGATTTACTCATCTGTAGGGCATGTCACCCCTTTTCTTTTAGAGACATCCTACTTACTCAGTTTTATTTCAGATTTTGGGTTGTAATTAATTTGTAATTCAGACTTTGTATTTGGTTGTATTCAGTATTTGTATTATTAGAGGAGTATTCCTCCAGATTCATTGTCATTCCATTATTATTCTATTGTGACTGTGTTGTGGTTGTGGTATTAGTATTTCATAATTTAAATGGATTGTATGTTAATCGGATTTAATTAAAATTGACAACTCACTTTTTAAATATTAGGTGGCTAATAATCATTAAAACGTTTTCGACAGTGATGCTATGAACTGAACCAACTTGACATTTTGTATTAATTTGAATAAAGGAGTAGCTGCCCAGTATTTAATTAGTCGGGGTGTCACAATCTGTAGAGTAACAACTACCCACATTTTTTTTTTGCGCTTGTATAATTGGGCACCTTCAAAATCCAAATGCTTCAAATGCATATACATGATTTTCGAGCAAGTAGAGAACATATAACAATAATGACTAGAAATAAAACTACAATAAACTACTAAAATCTAAAATTAATAAGAATAATGAATGAATAAAAGAAAATAAGCAAAACCTAGACGTCTTTATATGCAACCTATTAGGAAAGTTCAATTAATATGAATGAGTATAAAAAACAATTCAAAATCAAGTTATCATTAAAAGTTCAAATGCCTAGCTAACAAAATTTTCTAATCATCTTCATTTGTCTCCACTCGTGTTTTCATATCTACTGTTATTCTAGTAATGCCTTGCCTGACCCAACTAACATCGTCATCATGTGTGAATGGTGTGTCGTACAAATGTTGCTCTCTCCATACCTCCGTTTGATCTATCATAGTCCCTTGGGTTATGTATTGTTGTCCAAATACATCAAAAAATTATTTAGGCTTTGTCTTAATTATAATATTCCAGTCTTCCTCCATTGGGTCTTATACGTAAAATACTTGTTTCGCCTGAGATGCTAGTATGAAAGGCTCATCATTTATTTATTGCCTTGGATACAACAACTGCTTGAACTTTACAAGAGTGAATTTAAAATCATCTTACGCAATGAGACCTCTATTTTTGTCAACCCAATCACACTTGAACAACACAAACTTATAGTCTTTACTATAATACAATTCAATGATATCTATTAAAACTCCATAGAAACTAACATCTCCTGATACGGGATTCCTATCTCTAGCATTTGCATAACTTTCAGTAAGTGCATTTAGCATGACTCCACTATTTTGCGTCTTTATTTTCCTCTCGCGAGCCTTAGTGTGATACCGAACACCATTAATAATATACCCCAAGAATCTTTTGCTTTTTTTAAGGGGCCCAAAGCTAACATCCGAATTTCTTGTGATAGTTCTATGTTCGTTGTCTTAAGTAACTTCCGCACCTATTTGACATTTACAAAAAAATATATTAAACAACATGCTTTTGTAATAATATAATTGAAAGTGTAATTTAGTTTCAGCATCCATATTACTTACATGATCTTTAAACCACAAATGAAATGTTTCATTATGAATGTGATTCATGTCATGTGGCCTAAGACGAGAATTACTCCTAATTGACGCACGGTGAGTCCTGCATTAAAATGAATCATTACACTATGTTTTACATGATTAAAAATGGGAGAAATTAATTAATTAGGATACCTACTCTCGAAATGGAGCAATTTCATCTGTGTTGACAAGCACATGGCGACGTGCCTGTATATATGTAATGTCATCAGCACATATCCTACTGATTGTCCTAACTTACGGCCACATTTTTTATCAAGAGTATTGCCTTCGTCGTTCCTTATTGGTCGGTTACATTTTGTCTCAGCATCTTACTGGTACCTTGAACAAAACGCAAAGCATTATTCCACCTAATATCCTTGTGCAATTGAACCTTCTGGATTACTACGGGTCTTCACATAATTCTTCAATGTGAACAAGTATTTATCGTGGGGAAATTTTTAATTTTTAGGAGATTCAAATGCTTGCAATGATATGACAAAAAGAACACAAAAAATTGCAACTAATACCACACCTCTCAATAGCGTACATCGACTGGTATTGTGGTGGTCCTCCGATCTTCGCTTCTTCTGCTAAATAAATAACCAAATGTTCCATGACATCAAAAATTGAAGGCGAAAAGATCCTCTCAAGATGGCAAAGCGTGAGCACAATACGAGATTGAGGATGATCTAAATCAGTTACGTTCATTACTTTTGAGTACATACTCCTAAAAAAGCTACTCAACTCAATTATTGGCCCAAGCACATTTTTAGGCAAAACATTTCTTAGGAAAATAGGAAGCAACTCTTGCATTAAGATATGGTTGTCATGACTCTTAAGTCCCAATATAGTAAATATTTTAAGGTTTACATAACACGATATGTTCGAAGCATAACCATATGGAACTTTCACCCCCCCCCCCCCCCCCCTTCAATAGTTTACAAACTATGTCTCTTCCTTTATTATCCAATGTGAAACACGCTGGTGGCAAATAATATTTGTTGTTTGCCCATTTTTGAGGATGCAGTGACTTACGAATACCCATTTTTTGTAGATCAAGACGAGAATTTAGATTATCCTTTCCCTTACCATCAACATCTAATAGCGTCCAGAGCACATTATCACATGCATTCTTCTCGATATGCATTATATCAATATTATGGCGTATTAAATTGTCCATCCAATATTCTAACTCAAAAAATACACTTTGTTTCTTCCAATTATATGTGAGGTTCCCATCATCTTCATTATCATCCCTTTTCCTCTTAAGTTTCGGCTCTGGATCCTTCCCAAACATATTATTGATGTCCCTTACCTCATCAAACACTTCAGCTCTAGACAGTCGAATGGGCTTTGTATCCAACTCAACTTTACCATAAAATGAGAATTTATCTCTTCAAAATGTATGCCCTTCCGTCAACCATCGACGATGGCCCGTGTAGCAATGCTTACGTCCCTTTTTCAACCAACAGGAGCGAGTATATTTGTGGCAACAAAGACATGCCAATTTACCTTTAGTGCTTCATCCTGACAAATTTGCATATGCGGGAAAATCACTTATTGTCCATAGCAATGATGCACGCATTTTAAACATCTGATTACACGATGCATCATAAGTATCCAACCCTCCTTCAACTCGTCAACTAAAAGGCGCAAATAAACATCAATGTCATTACCAGGCCCGCGAGGACCATCAATTAGTATCGACGATATCATATATGGTTTCTTCATACACAACTATGGGGGCAAGTTATATATTATCACAATTATGGGCCACGTGCTGTGAACAATACTTAAGCTCCTGAATGGGTTAAATCCATCACTGGATAATCCAAGTCTGATATTTCGCGGGTCCTCAGCAAAATCTATATAAATATCATTGATTCTTTTCCAAGCAATAGAATCAGCGGGATGTCGTACATTTCCATCATCAATACGTTCCTCGGCATGCCATCTCATTTCTGATGCTGTCTTCGATGACATATATAGCCTCTGGATTCTTGGTATCAAAGGGAAGTATCTTACCACCTTCGCAGTTTTTTATTTATTTATTGTAAGATCGTCATCTGCCTGAGCCTTTGATTGCTTATATCTTGGGGTGTGGTACTTTCGACATTCACTCTCATGTTTTGTCTCATTCCAATACAACATCCAATCGTTAGGGCATCCATGTATCTTCTTATACTCTAGCCCCAAGTTTGCAATCAACTTGCGTACTTCATAAAAAGGCTTTGACAATGTTTCACCCTCGGGAAATCCATCTTTTAATAATTCAAGCAATATTGTAAAGGTCTTGTCGCTCCATCCACCAAGGCACTTTATATGCAATAGTCGTACAGTAAATGAGAGTGTAGAATACTTCTTACAATCTGGGTACAACTTCCGCTCAGCTTCTTTTATCAGATTAAAGAATCTCTTAGTTTCTTCATCGGGACCCCCACCCATATGTTAATGCTCCACATCACCATCCATAAAGTTAGGCGGGTTTGAAGGAGGAATTCTTAAAGCATCGTGTATCATCTCTTGCATTTCATCACCAATAATTGATTCGAAATAGGGAACGGAATATGAGGAAGATTCCCTGTGAAAAGTCCAGCAAGTATAACTCGCTACAAAGCCATTTAGTAATATATGTTCCACCACCTCATCTTTCTTCATAAATATCATATTGCGGCACTTCTTACATGGACACGATATTCTTTCAGCATTTGGTCTATTATCAGAGGCAAATTTAAGGAATTCCTCAGCTCCTTTCTCTTATAAAGGATGGCCCTTATATTTTATATTAATCCAACTCTTATCCATCAGTATATTCGGCTTAGTGAAAACAAAAATAAAAAAACATTTGAAATCAATGCGAGAAATCACTATCGACAACATAAATCTTACGATTATAGGTAAACAATAATGACTCAAATAAGTTTTGAAAAACATACTTACATATTAAACAATTATAGGTAAACAAATTTGTGGATCTGCCAATGGGGGGATACCTTTGATAATTAGTTCAATTATGAATTTATTTTGAACTATGAAGTGAGATGCAAATAAGAAATTTGTCTTAAATTTAGGGTTCCAAACCCCAAATTTCATGAAACCAAAATCATGATAGATTGAAACACACAAATATCTATACATATAGAAACACTTAAACATACTCAAATATTTAATAGTAAAGTTAACTTTATTATTAAATATTTAACATTATTATCAAATGCAATTTATGCAACCAAATAATATCAACACATGTTTTGTTTGTGAATAATTTCATAGTCTGAACAAAAAAGAGCATTAACATACCTAAGAGTAAGCTGAAATAGTCAACCACAAAACTACGAGCAGCTATATGAAATTGGGGATTTGATGAAACTGCAAGATAAGAAATTGGGGATTTATAAGAATTGCTAGATTCTTGTCTTGCAAGATACAAACTGTTACAACATATGAAGGGTTACAAGAACTGTTATAAGATGCAAAATACCTGTGGATTCTTATACGATCAGCTATACCAAATTGTAAGAACAAATCGCAAGAACTGTTATATGATCAGCTATACCAAGAACTGCAAATTGCCAGATACGATCAGCTATACCAAATTGCAAGAACTGTTATATGTGAAATTGCAATTTCATATTATAAGAAAAAATAAAATAAAAAAAATCAACCACCTTATATATACATGATAAAAATACCATTGGAACTATATGTCCAAGTTTTTTTATATTATCAACTTTGCTCTGATCGCAATTTTTTCTAAGAGCATTCAACTTTTGATTAATTAACTAAAAGAACCAACATTTAATTAATTTATTAAATAGACAAACAGACGTCACAAAAACATTATTAGATCAGAAACCGAAAAAATCCATCTCGGATTAGAACGAAAAGGTGGCGATTGAACAGAAAACGAAAATCAAAGGCGTAAAAAATCACAAATTACAACCAAAACGAAGATCAAATGCTCAGGTCTACTTTAACTCTTTGCCCCAAATAAAACCCTACCAAAACGAGTGTGAGAGCGATTGATTATGTGAAGGAATTAGAGGGGACGGACTCTACAGATATGCATTTTAAACATCAGGTAAATTAACTATTTGCGTATTAGAGATTGTAAGACAATCTAACAGCTAGATGAGATTTACCTGATGAGATTTACGAGATTGCGACCTGATGTGATTGATTGTCTCCAATACAATTTAACGGCTTGATTGTATCCTCTACAGCATCAGATTGCGTATTGGATGAAAATTGTAGATCGCGTATTGGAGGGAACTATTATAGGTAAAAATTTAGAGTCCCACATTTTGGAATAAAATGCGGGAAAATGATACCCGACATTTTTGTTCAAAAACGTCGGTTTTTTGTGGCGTTTAATGCCAAACGTCGGTAATTTATGGCATTTTACATTTAAACGTAATTAATTCCTAGCGTTTAAATAAAAGGCCGGTAAATTTAATAACCTTTTTTAATAAACATCACAAATTGTTTCTATACCAACGTTTTATTGAAACCCCTAAAAAAACGTTGGCCTATATATTATTTCTTGTAGTGTTTCATGAATAATCCCATAACAATAAATAAATTCAAACCAACACCAAATAAATAATAAATCCAACTGCAAAGTAAATATCTCAACGCAACAAAATGTAAGGAACTCTCGGGCTTAGGGGTACAACCGGTATGGTATGGTCGATAATGATCCCTTACCAATACCAAAACTACAATCTAAATGGTAAAACCGTACCGTACCAATTTACCGACTGGTACATCAAAATATAAACCAAAACCAAACCGACCAATTTTTCGGTTTTTTGGGTTTTTTTGGTTTCGGTAATTTTAGTCTCAATTCGATTTTTTCGGTAAATACCAAAATTTCAAATCGGTTTATGCATTTGGTAAATATGGTTTACAATAAACTAAGAATGTCAAAAATTAGTTTTTACAATAAACTAATTTAACCATATAGATTAGATGTTTAACTTAAAAAATTAAAAAAAAAAATTACCTACTTACAGCTTAGCCTCTCTCTCAGAAGACTCAGATGCTTAGATGATCTTTGATGCTCTGTTGTTTACTTGGAGCTTGGAACTTGGAACAAAGTTGAATGAATCGTTGCTCTGCTCCTGCTCAGATGCAGTTGGGGAACTTGGGGTGCAGGCGGTTTGAGATGCCAATGGAGAGGAGGAGAGGGCGGAGACAAAGAGGAGGAGTGAAGATGGTCGGAGTCGGAGGTAGCTCCTGATGCTGCTGGATTTGTGCAGCAGAGAGAAGAGAGGAAAGAGATCGTAAGGGAGAAAGAGATCGTGCATGAAGAAGGAGAGAGAGAGTCGATTAGGTTAAAAATTTATAAAGTCGCATGTGTGTATTGTATATCAGATAGCGTGTGTATAAATTAGAAAAATATTTCTTTGTATGTGTGCCCCCACAAACTTAATACCTTCTATTATGAAACATTACACAAAGGTACAAAAAAATTCCAAAAAACCTAGGTGGGCGGTATTAATATGGTAATATGAAGTAAGTTTGGTACGGTATTTTGATATGGTAAATTTGGTACGATAAGTCGGTACGGTAAATTCGGTAAATCATTTTTTTATATCTAAAAACCAAAACCAACCAAATTTTTTACGGTATTTTCGGTTTCGGTAAAATCGGTTTTCGATATTTCATAATATGGAACCAAAACTATTTTTTGTCAGACCAAAACAGTACGGTAAAAACCCGTACTGATTGCACCCCTACTCAGGCTTATGCCCTTAAAATTGTTCTAAATATAATCAACGACTATGGTAAAAAAGCACCTATGTTAGAATCAATAGGTCTGAAAACTGATGAGTAAGAGAGACTGCAAGACTACTACAGCACACAATCCAGCCATCCCTATGTAGGAGCGCCTGGGGGGAGAAAATATTTAAATTTGGGTCAGATTCCTAGGTGTGCAAGAATTAACTTAATCAATTTAAGATGCAATAATACATATGTTACAAAATAAATATTCCCCCTCGTCGCTCACATGCTATTAACATCTCACCCCTCAGCTAAGTGTGATATTACCCGCATCCCAATAAGTCTCAATTAATAAGTATGACAATGTGTCAATATAAATAATAATGTATTTGATGATACTTAGATGCCTAAGTAAACCGAATATATTTAATTGTCAAATCCCATAATATCCCGATCTTATAAGATTCACAAAAATGGCATAAACATTTATCATTCCGTAAATGCTCTGCGTGCTCCTCCACAGTCCAAGAATAAATCAAGATATCGTCTATAAACACGATAACGAGTCGAACCAAGCAATCCCTGAACACTCGGTTCATCAAGTCCATAATTGTCGGTGCATTGGTTAGCCTAAATGGCATCACCAAAAACTCGTACGACCCATATCTAGTAAGACAAGTTGTCTTTAAGATGTCCAGTTCCCGGATCTCAATTGGGGGTAACCCGACCTGAAATCAATCTTTGAAAAATACATAGCACCCCTCTGCTCGTCAAACAAATCATTAATATGTGGCAATGGGTATTTATTCTGAATAGTGACTTTATTCAACTCCCAGTAGTCGATACAAAACCGTAAAGATCTGGCAATCCAAATAACGGGGTGGCCAGCCACCGCCGTCGAACCGTGTCGGGCGTCACTAAATAAATACAATTATTAGCATGGGATAGATATGAGACATAAATAAATCGATCCACGAGATAAATAATTGAATCAATCCCAAATGATAATAACCAAAAATGCGATAAAAGAAATCCATCACATGCTAAAACTACAAATAAATCGAATCATTAATAATGAAATAATTAAAATCTAAATAATAAACCAACTGTGAATACTCCAAGTAAAATACTCAAACAACTTTGGAACCAAATGGCCCAATCAAACCCAAATGAACTCTCATAATGAAATACGATGGAAAATAAAATATAAACTAAATAAAGCAGTAAAGTAATTAAACTCCAGCTGCACCTCCAAACGAATATCTCCAAAAAGTCTTATGCAGCTTCTCCAAAACTTATCCTGAAAAAGTTAGTCAATGCACGAGGTCAGATCCCCGAGCATGAATACACACAACTCCCTTCAAATAGGGTCCGTGAACCCAGGCAGTAGCATTATACATGATAAATATAATAATAGAATATTTTAATTAAATCGAATATAATTAAATGTGATAGCACAAAACTAACTACCCACATTAATTGTTATTCACAAAGCACACCAATATGATTTTAAATAACTAGGCCCCATGTTGTTAATTTAATTAAATTAACCCGATATCATTTTACTTGTCAATTTTATTATTATTAGTATAGCGGTGCTCTCATTTCGGGTGGTCCTCCCACCAAAGTTTTTTACTTCCCCTTGTCAAAACGTCCGTTGATCCGTTTAAACTGTCAATCCCAAAATTTGACAAGGTTTCACACACAACACGACATAAAATGCCAGCTGACTCGTTTAAACTGACGGCTCCTGCTCATTATGTCGCCAAAAATTTTAATACCCGTTATTTTATCTTAGTCATTAATTCTCATCTTCTCAATTTCACAATTAACAATTTAACCCACCCTTTTAATCGACGTGAGATGCTCAAAATGCCCCTTAGTCCCATACCTAAGGGTCCCCAGGTACATATACATCCTATTCTACGTATAAGATGAATTATCAACATTTAACTCGTCCTAGTCTCATGCCTACGCTAGCGTAACGACGATAAAGCATAAAAATCTGCCCCACCCCGAAATCTAAAATTCGTACGAATCTACACTAACTAGTCCCATATCTAGGAAGCATAAATTATAACCAAGGCCTACTCACTAGTTCTATACCTAGTAAGCATCCTAAAATAAAGGTGAGCAATATACTACCCAAAAGTCCCCTTGTCCCCGCGATGGCAAAAGTGACTAAAACAAATCACACAAAACAAAGTTCAATATGCACAACATAGCAATTTAATCAATAAGGGCCCAATTTAATTTAATTCAATTAATAACACCATTGTCGTTTTCAACACAATTATTTTCATTTAATAATGTTAAATTAATTAACATACAATAATATTCCATACGTCATAATGTGACACCCCGCTTAATTAAATACCAGGTGATCAGTCCTTTATTAAATTAAATCAAAGTGTCCGGTTGGTTCATTCTTAACATCACTGTCGAAAACATTTATTTTTTCTTTATTAATCACCTAATAAATAATTAAGCTAAGTGACAAAACATTTCATTTCGTAGATTAAGTACTATTGTTATGATTTAATATACGAAACCATTCTCATGAACGCAGATAATAATATTAAATATCAAACCATCCAAGTGGAATAAACATGCTAGATTAATCCATCCAAATAAAATATCTCAAATCGAAGGACGCTGAATTAATTAAAACAATCCCAACTAAAACTGAATACTGAAATAAATAAGAGTACAAGTCTCTCTGAACTAAATAAAAACTGGAAATGGGCAACACATGCCCTATCTAATAACGACTAAATAGAAAACTGAGAAGACAAGGATGAAGTCGTCTACTGTAAAGACCTGCAACTCCTACACTAGCTGCAGCACATCAACAATCCAAAGATCCGAGC
Source organism: Sambucus nigra (assembly GCA_949130495.1). Classification (NCBI taxonomy): domain Eukaryota; kingdom Viridiplantae; phylum Streptophyta; class Magnoliopsida; order Dipsacales; family Adoxaceae; genus Sambucus; species Sambucus nigra. Next base: position 351,305 of record CASBWL010000548.1, on the reverse strand, counting down.
CAGGCGCCCCAGTGGCTGGGCACTTGTAATATATATATATATATATATATATATATATATATATACACACACACACACACACACAAGAGAAAGAAGAGATGATAAGAAACGGATCAGAGCCCGAGTGTAAAATAGCTTTTAAAATTGTTTAGCAAGTATATAAAATGCTTACCCGTTGATATTACATACATGTTAGTACCTCGACACTCACATGAGAATTCTCGCCCCTCAACTAGTGTGCACGCCTAACGCTAATTTAGCAGTCCAGTTGCATGAAGTTATACCTTCGATAATGAATGAACCAACAAGCCCCGAAACTGCATACTTAATATTTTTAGGGGTTGAAGAAAACATTAACATAAATCAATAAGCCTCAATTGCATCTAAATAAATGACAACTTTATTTTAAAAATGAGAGAAATGAAAATTATCAAAAAAAAATAATAATATGTAGATTTATAGCACCGAAACTAATATAGAAGGTATTTGGAAATGTGGAGTCCCTTCAAAAGTCCATGGTTTTGCATGGTTCACCAAACGTCAAAAGGAAATTATTTGCAACTTGGTGCATCACAAGAATAAAGTTCTCTTAGACTTGATATCCTAGGAATTATGACTAAATCATGTAATTATTTCCTAACTATGGATCTCATTCTTGAAGGGATCACAAGAAAGGGAAAACTTTGTGGACTAACATTACATTATGTACTAGAGTCATGTGTGAAATAGTTTTTTGAAGACAGTCTTACCCCAAAAATCCCATTTGTTAGATATAGTGGGATATTCAGTTTGTAGGGTATATTTATATAAAGAAGTACGATGTAGTTGTTGGCGAATTGTGGAAATATGAAAATGTTATGAAACTTTACACAAAAGCTACTCCTAGTTTAATAATAACAGATAACGTGTGGCATTTGGAAGGAATGGCATGAAAGAATATCAATGATAAAGAAATATCAAAGGAAAATTTATCAGAGAGAGAGGTCCTGTTTGGTTCGCTACTCAGAAAACTCGATTTAAATGATATTTTTAAATACAGTTTTAAAATTCATTTTTTTGTGTTTATAATTATTGGTGTGCGTTTGGTAAACTTGTTTTTATGTACAGTTTTTTAAAATTTTGGCAAAATTGGCATATATATATATATATATATACAGTCCAGCTCTTGTGCGGACTAGTTCGCATTTTAAGAATGCGGGACGGACATGTATCACCTGGCGATGAGCCCAAAAAAGAGAGAGACAGTGTGCCTGTAATTTAGAAGATAATTTCTAAGTGCACCGTTAGGTGACACTGTCTCTCTCTTTTTTGGGTTCATCGCCAGGTGATACATGTCAGGTCCGCATTCTTAAATTGCGGACTAGTCCGCACAAGAGCATTATATATACATACATCATAAATTATATGGATGCAGATTTAATATCATGTATTTTTAGATATATTTAATGAGGTATGTTGAGGAGTTTAACTATATATATATATATTGCATGTATAATTCACTTTAAAATTATATACATAAATGAATTGATAATATTTTTTTAATACATATGTATTATATGTATATTTTAAATTATTCCATACATTAATAATACATGTATAAAACTATATATAAGTATCATGTATGTATTGATAATATTATTTAACTTTATATTATTCCATACGTAATTTTATGTACATGTACATATATATTTTTTTATTTATAAAAATATAATACCCCGTAATTTTATAGCTTTTAATAATGAGATTAATTGAATGAAATTGCTTTTAATTATTGAATTAATTAAATTAATTTCGGATAATTAATTAAAAATTAATTCAGATTTAAATAGCTAGCGAGACGAGAGTTAGTATTTAAATATGTTTATAATGTTGCATATTATGGGGTGATTATGGTAATATGTGATTATTCAATTTATTAAAGTTATCATTAGTTGAAAATACGGCAGTTTCGTAATTTAGTTGGAGCGCGTATGTAGTCGTGTCAGGACCCAATTTAATGGATTTAAAAGAATTTTATTTTTAAGTCATCCGTATGACCATTTTGAGTGCACCAACATGTCCGAAAGGGTCGAGATGGTCAGAAAACACTAGCCGGGGGTTTAGTTTGGGCCCCGGGGCATTTTTAGGCCTAACCGGCAACTCGGGAGGGTATTTTAGTCATTCCTATTTTTGGTGTATAGTGACCTACGAAATTTAGGTTTTAATTATCAGCCAACACTTGTGTCCCTTAGGGTTTTCACAACCAAAAAGCATCATGGCAGATAGAGAGGAAGAGAGGAGAAATTCCAAGGGATTCCATGGCTACAACCACCACTTAGAGGCTTTTGCACCGCCGTTACCGCCACCGTACAGATCGGAAAGCAAGGATCATCGGATCAGAATCTTCATTACCAGGCAGGTGATTTAACTTGCAATAATTTAGTGCATATATCATCCATGTTAGGTTAGAATTGTAGAATAAATTGAATAATGATAATTGAATGGATTTGAAGAATTGAAATCGTAATCTGGGTAGGTCTTGCATGTAGTTTAATGTTTGAGATAATAGCATCCACGAAATTATGATTCCTGGGTAGAGAATTATAAATTGTAATGAATTATATAGTGTTCTTGACGAAAATAGGAGAACTAGGGATTTATATGAAAATTATGTAAATTGATCCAAGAAATTGATTTCCCATTTGGATTTAATGATTTTAAAACGTTATAAATTATGTATTTATGGTGGTATGATGTTAGGAATATAAATTTGGGAGTTTGGGACATTACAGTAGGTTTGATGAAACCCGTAGGCATAATTATGTTGATTCGCAATACTTGCTTGATCGATCAATCGATTCAAGAATGTCGATCGATCGATGATCGATCGATCCTTTTTTGTCGATCGATCGACCTCTCTTGATTCTTGGCAATTGTTTTCCCTTAAGGTTTAATGAAGATCCCAAGGCCGATGATGATTCTTAGGGTGATTAATTTGATATTGTGGGACTTAGTTAAGGTCAGTAGGGTCTTAGTTATTGCTGAAAAATGTTATAGCTTATGGGATTGAGCGTTATAATTACGAACGGTTACCGAGTGAGGACGGTTTGAGATCTTTCGATTTTAGGACGAAAAGTGGAATAAAAGATAATTTAAGGGATTTTATATTTGCTGAGATAACCTTAGGAACAAATGGGAGACCTAGTATTCACTTGGGATGGGTATAGGTACCCGAATCCGTATGGCGAGACTTGTCGCGTTAAATAAATATTACGTAGAATATTCGAAACGTAGGAGTATACCTATATTGAAATTGTATATATATACTGGTTGTGTGATTTGCTAGTATATGGATTATTGTGTATAACATACCTACCATATTTGCTATCACGGGAGGTCGTTCGTAAGAGGATAGTATGGTCTCGATGTGTCCTTCGGGGGGGACTTTAAATTGATACCTCGGAACATAGGACTTGGAAGGGCTTATCGCTGATTGGACAAATCAGCTGACCTTGGGAGCGTAAGTATGTTCGTGACCCATGGGTATGTGAACTATGTTCGCCTCCACTATGTGTGATTTTTATTGAAACGGTTCCTGAATAATTCGGAACTTGTGATCCTCACGTACGTGATGTACCGGGATTCGATAACAGAGTATGAGGGCATCGTAGGTTCTATCCTTGTGGGGTGCCTGATTTGTATATGAGATATTATACTGGTGTATATACATATACTTGTGATAGTTCTGTTGTGCTGCTTAGTAGATGTGAATAACTAGAATATTTGAATGGACTAATAATGTGAAAAAATTTAATTAATACTTGAGATAAGTAATTTAATGAATGTGAATGAGTTATAAATATGACTTATTTGTGTGTTACTAGTAGATACCCTATGTTAGAATGAGAAAGCAGGAATGGTACAGACTAGTTAGTTAGCCGCATAACTAGAATGAGTTAAGGGTATACGTTAGGCGTGCACATTAGTTGAGAGGTGAGAAACTCATGTGAGAGTACGCAACTAACATGTTTATAATATATGTGTTGTTTAATTGTAATTTAAACACTTGCTAAACTTTTAAACTATTTTCACCTCGGGCTTTGACCCGTTTTCCTCCAATTCTATTTTTGTTTTTTAAAAACATTTTAGGTGTCCAGCCACAAGAATGCCAAGCATAGGAGTTCCATTCTGATGACGTGATGTAGCTGCTGTGGAAGCTACAAGATCTTAGTATTAGACGCCTTCATATTTATTCTTGATTCGTTCAGAGTCATTTGTATCAGTTAGGGCATGTCGCCCATTCTTAATTAGAGGTTGTAGTTACAGACTTTTATTATTTCAATTATTGGTTTATTTATTCAAACTCTTGTATTGGGACTTTATTTACTCGGGCATTATTATTATTGGAATATTTACTCCAGACTCAGTTGATTTCATTTTGTTGGTTATTCATATGAGATTGTTTATGCGATTGATGGGTAATGATTTAATTATCGATTATTTGTTAACTTAATTAATAAAATTTGGCATCTCTCTTTTTAAATATTAGGTGGCTAGTAATTAACTAATTATTTTCGACAGTGATGTTAAGACTGAACCAACATGATATTCTGTATTAATTTCATAAAGGAGTAGCTACCCGGTATTTAATTAGACGGAGTGTCACAGGTAGTATCAGAGCATCAGGTTCTAGTGTCCTTTAGGATCTGTGCGGCTTATTATGCTTCTAGCGTAGCTTTCTTTGTTATAGAGCCCTATGTTTAGGATTGTTGATTTCTTTGGTGAAGTTTCGTTCTCCTGCTATAATGTATATGATAGTGAATCTTATTTGCATTCGGGTGTGTTCGTGTGCCGAACAATGCAGTATGTCAGGCGAAGACAGTTGGGCGGACAGCAGGAGGCAAAGATCGGTTGAGATTATTTGATTTATTAAAGAAGGATGACCGTATTTGAGGTCACCCATATTATGGCACAGAAGGCCAGGACGGTAAAGACGACTAAGGCGCAACTTATGACTTCCAGGTACCACTATAGTAGAAATTGGGGTCAAATTAGACTCACCCAGCAAAGTTGGAATGGGAGAGAGTCAGACGAAACTTTGAAGAGAACCAGCAGTGAAGATACTAGAAATGCGAAAATGGCGTGTGTTAGCCAACGAAAGTAAAATATCCAAAGGCTTGGGCATATGCCGGAGTACGGCTAATGAGTGTGAAAATTTAGGGTAAAATTTTTCTTAGCTCGTAAGAACAGAATTACAATGGTGAAAGACAACCACCACACTTCGAAGTGGAATGTTTTGTCAAGAGAAGGCGCATACGTATGGTTTGACCATAAGTTCCTTCATCAGATGTTCAAGATAAGATGCGAACGTTGTTCTGAACTCACACAAGAGGGTCGGACAGAGGTCACTTTGTGACAAGAAATTTAATTACTTAGCGAACCTTACACAGGATGAAGGAGGTGCAATGGAGAAGAGGACATTAAAGGGAAAAATTAACTTACAAGAAGAATTGCTAGCACTTCTGGGGGAATTCTGCTTGGACGGTCAATGCAGATGGTAACAATGTCGCGTTTTGTTAATATGGAGTTAAACGCTTCCTTGGGGGGGGAGCTACAAGAATCGAAGAACTTATATAAAGTAAGACTGGGGAAACGGTGTTGGAGAAGCACCACAAGGGGAAGACCCAACAGGGGACCCGTTTAAATGATTTTGATAACTGAGTTGTTTACCGAGCAATGGTGATTTCAGTAAGAGATGTTGAAACCAGTAGCGTGTTCCTTAGGGCCATCAAAGCTAAGGGAACAACTAAGGTAGCCGTTAGAGTCGAGACTACCAACGTCCGAGAGAAGGACAACCTTAACATGGTCAATGTGACCGGTGATAAGTGGAGTATGTGTAGAGGTATGTTGTGGGGAGTGAAACCCGTGCGTTAAAAATTTTCCGAAGCAAAGAGAGGAATAAGGGTATGGTGCCTAGCAAGGGCAATAGTTATTGAAATTTTCGATTTGGTACGGACGGGCGTGTTAAGTCGAGGAACCATTTGAACAGCCGGGGCGATTAGCAAGATAGAAGTATGAGTTATATCCTCAGATGATGATGCGTATTGTATGTGTCAGGAACGAGTTACTACATTTTTATTATTGCTATATTCGCATGAGAGACGAGTTTAGTGAGTATCTCGGCAACGTTATTATTTATGTGAATATTTTCTCTGGTATAGTGGGGTTACCTTTCGTGTTATCCGCGAATGATGAATGGGTGTATCGATAGTGGTATATACTTTATTGAAATTACTCGTTTTAGTGTTACGATATACGAGTATGATATTATACTAATTATAGTTTTATAATAATGTTTAAACCGATAGTGTGCGGTTATTACAAGTCTATCGGGATTACTACCTTGGTGTAGAATATTTTGTTCTGGCGAGACCCCATCTGCCAGAGGGTCGGGCTCGCGTTTATATATTTATATATATATATGTATATATATATATATTATCGAGATTTCGAAGGTATAATGGTCTCGGATAATTGATCCAAGTATGTGTAGGATTTAATTAATATGATTCGGTATGTATTTGGTTTACTATTCAGCGAAAAGATTTAGCTGGTTATTATAATCAACGCTTAAGATATGGTAATAAGAAGAGTGCATTGTTATATCACCCTTTAGAGACGTGGAAGTAAATACTCATAGTTATATGTCTGGGGACGGGATTTTGAGAGCCCCAATCATATTTGCTTGATGTTTATGGAATGTGATTACCATCAATGTTAAGAGACAGTGTCTTTCGAAAGAAGTTCCCTGTTTAAGAATTTTGAAAAAGGAGATGTAACTTGGTTGTCAAAAGACGGGAATATAGGGGTACATGTTATGGACAGAAGGCCTAACGGATTGCGATGACCGACAATGCTAGGAAGTAGTGTATCGTGGTGGGGGGGTCCTTGTTTGGATTTCGCTTTGCGAGACATCCCACGCATGAAACTTAGCGTAAGGTTGGTAGTAAGGAGATGTTTGGCCATTCGTCCATGATTTGGGTACCTCGATCGTTAGGGAAGTATGTAGTTATAATTGGAAGTTAGCGGGTAAATTACGATATAAGGGCAATAAAGCCAGTTATTAGTGAGGAAGTACACTCATAATTTTGTTTTATTTTGGCAGGTTGAAGGATGAAATGATGTTTAAGAGGATTTAGAATTTCAAATTCGGGGGTGATTGAGAACGCCCAAGTGGTATAGCCACGTTGCAAATGCAGTGACAATAAAGAGTTTGGAGTACGTATGAAGCGTATATGATGTTTAAACCCGTATGCATGGGTTATAAAGGGTGTAGACACCCTGGTTTGCTGATGTGATAATCGCCGGAAAAAGAGACATAGGGATGGATGAGATTTATACTTGTGAGACTGATATTACAAAATAGTAGTGGTAGAATGGATTAAGCATCGTAGGAGTAGGTGATAATCACTATACACATGTGCAATCAGAGTAGCACGTCCGAACTTGGTGGGAAGATAGTGGGAAGCCATTTAAAAAGGGGATATCCCTTGAGAAGACAAATATTTAATTATTATGGGCAATTTGGAGCGGAGTTCCACCCAATCGAATGTTAAGGGTGGCTTATGCGTAAATAAAGTGAGGATGTCAATAAGGTATAAAGAGTCCAGATATGCACAACATGGTGAAAAGTGCACGGGTCAAAACTTTTGGTATACGCCGAGGGAAGAAACGAGTAATTAAGTACAACTTAATGGGAGGAGTTATAAGTGAAAGTCGGTGTTGAGCGGGACATAATTAGTAGCCCCCACGTACATCACTTATAGATAGAAATTGGTTGGAGTAAGGGTATCAACCAGAAACTTGGTGTCGAGCCGACAATTCCAGTAGAGGAAGAGTCAAGTTGGTAAATTTCTTTGATGGGTTGCAATCATAAAGATAAGTAATGAGTTCCTTCGAATGTGTAGAACGGGTTGTCAAGAAGGAAAGAAAATTGTTATGTCCTTGGGTGATTTACACTATTAGATAGTGATCGCGCCGGTATGTGGTCCCACCCAGTATTATTCTGAACTAGGATGAGATACCTGAAACCCACCTTCAATATGAGGTATAAGGAAGTAGTGGGAATAGTTTTGTTTTGAGAAAGTTGTAACACCTATAGCACGAGGAATAGGCGCAAGGTGATTGACGACAGGTGGAACTGTATGGAAGAAAATTTTGGACTCATTGCGATCATTTAATTTCAACAACGGGTATAGATCGTAAGTGACGTATATATGGTAAAAACGAGAGGATGTTGCCTAATAGTAGAGTTGTGTGAAAGTACCCATACCGATTTATGGTGGACAAGGTGCTTACAAATGTTTAGTGTGTATGAACCTTACTATCCTCCCTCTGGACGCTTAGAGTTGAGCGGATTATCAGAGATTTGGGATCAATCAGAAGTTAAAGTTCGATGACTATAATGGGATAATCACCAACCGTCTGAAGTAGCTTTCCCCTGTGAAAAAGTCACAACATCTGGAATAGAGATTCAAAGAACGGACAAGAGTAGTCAGATGTTTTATGGTTTCTCCCAGGATGGGAGTTTTGTGTTTAAATAAACGCGGAAGTGATACGAACTGTGGTACGAACTCACAATAATATTGAGATAACGCGGCCAATGATGTATAGGCTATTCTTATTCAAATGTTGTTTAGTAAGAGCACAACGTGAGGTGCATTTATTGAGGTGTAACCCTATAACTGATAGAGTGTCAAGAGTGTTCAACAAGATTGTTGTGAAGCAAGGGTTGTAGTGATTGAGCCTTTCTTTGTATTTTATTTTGAGTACTGGAGGATACCTAATTTTTTCCAGGTATGCCTACTTTTCCGAATTTCGGGACGAAATTCCGTTATTAGGGGAAAGTATGTAATACCCCGTAATTTTATGGCTTTTAATTATGAGATTAATTGAATGAAATTGCTTTTAATTATTTGATTAGTTAAATTAATTTGGGATAATTAATAGAAAATTAATTCGAATTTAAATATCTGGCGAGACGAGAGTTAGTATTTAAATATGATTATAATGTTGAATATTACTGAGTGATTATGGTAATATGTGATTATTGAATCTATTAAAATTGTCGTGAGATGAAAATACGATAGTTTCGATAATTTAGTTGGGACACGCGTGTTAGTCGTGTTAGGACCCAATTTAATAGATTTAAAAGAATTTTATTTTTATGTCATCCGTATGATCATTTTGAGTGCGCCAACGTGTCCAAAAGGATCTAGATCGTCAGAATACACTAGCCGGGAGTTTAGTTTGGGTCCCGGGACATTTTTAGGCTTAACCGGCAACCCGGGAGGGTATTTTAGTCATTCCTCTTTTTGGTGAATAGTGACCTACGAAATTTAGGTTTTAATTATCAGCCAACACTTAAGTCCCTTAGGGTTTTCACAACCAAAAAGCATCATAGCAGTTAGAGAGGAAGAGAGGAGAAATTCCAAGGGTTTCCATGACTACAACCACCACTTAGAGGCTTTTGCACCGCCGTCACCACCACCGGACAGATCGGAAAGCAAGGATCATCCCCAAACCGTCTACTTCATCGGATCAGAATCTTCAATATCATGCAGGTGATTTAACTTGCAATAATTTAGTGCATATATCATCCATTTTAGGTTAGAATTGGAGAATAACCTTGAATAATGATAATTGAATGGATTTGAAGAATTGAAATCGTAATTTGGGTAGGTCTTGCATATAGTTTAATGTTAGAGATAATAGCAGCCACGAAATTATGATTCTTGGGTAGAGAATTATAAATTGTAATGAATTATATAGTGTTCTTGAGGAAAATAGGAGAACTAAGGATCTATATGAAAATTATGTGAATTGATCCAAGAAACTGATTTCCCATTTGGATTTGATGATTTTAAAACGTTATAAATTATGTATTTATGGTGGTATGATGTTAGGAATAGATATTTGGGAGTTTAAGACATTATAGTAGAGGATTTGAGGGTTAAGTTTGATGAAACCCGTTCGCAATACCTGCTTGATCGATCGATCGATTCAAGAATGTCAATCGATCGACCTCTCCTGATTCTTGGCAATTATTTTCCCTTAAGGTTTAATGAAGATCCCAAGTCTGATAATGATTCTTAGGGTGATTAATTTGATATTGCGGGACTTAGTTAAGGTCAGTAGGGTCTTAGTTATAGCCGAAAATTTTTATAACTTATGGGATTGAGCATTATAATTACGAACGGTTACCGAGTGAGGACAGTTTGAGATCTTTCGATTTTGGGACGGAAAGTGGAATGAAAGATAATTTAAGGGATTTTATATTTGCTGAGATAACCTTAGGAACAAATGGGAGACCTAGTATTCACTTGGGATGGGTATAGGTACCTGAATCCGTATGACGAGACTTGTCGCGGTAAATAAATATTACGTAGAATATCTGGAACGTAAATATTGTGGGTGAGACTTAATATATAGGGGATGAGTATACCTATATTGAAATTGTATATATACTGGTTGCGTGATTTGCTAGTATATGGATTATTGTGTGTATAAGATACCTATCATATTTGCTATCATGGGAGGTCGTTCGTAAGATGATAGTATGGTCTCGATGTGACCTTCGGGGGGGACTTTAGATTGATACCTCAGAACATAGGACTTGGAAGGGTTTATTGCTAAATGGATAAGTCTGCTGACCTTAAGAGCGTAGGTATGTGCGTGACCCATGGGTATGTGAACTATATTCGCCTCCACTATGTGTGATTTTTATTGAAACGGTTCCTGAGTGATTCGGAACTTGTGATCCTCACGTACGTGATATATCGGGATTCGATAGCAGAGTATAAGAGCATCGTAGGTTCTATCCTTGTGGGGTGCCTGATTTGTATATGAGATGTTATACTGGTGTATATACATATACTTGTGATAGTTCTATTATGTTGCTTAGTAGATGTGAATAACTAAGATATTTGAATGAGCTAAGAATGTAAAAATTTTAATTAATACTTGAGATAAGTAATTTAATGAATGTGAATATGAGTTATAAATATGACTTATTTGGGTGTTACGAGTAGATACCCTATGTTAGAATGAGAAAGCAAAAATGGTACAGACTAGTTAGTTAGCGGCATGACTAACTAGGATGGGTTAAGGGTATACCTTAGGCGTACACATTAGTTAAGAGGTGAGAAACTCATGTGAGAATACGCAACTAACGTATTTATAATATATGTGTTGTTTAATTGTAATTTAGATACTTGCTAAACTTTTAAACTGTTTTCACCTCGGGTCTGACCGGTTTTCCTCCAAATCTATTTTTGTTTTGTAAAAACATTTTAGGTGCCTAGCCACAGGGACGCCATGCATAGAAATTCCATTCTGATGGCATGTTGTAACTGCTATGGAAGCTACAGGATCTTAGTATTAGACGCCTTCATATTTATCCTTGGTTCCTTCAGAGTCATTTGTATCAGTTAGGACATGTCGCTCATTCTTAATTAGAGGTTGTAGTTACAGACTTTCATTATTTCGATTATTGATTTATTTATTCAGACTCTTATATTGGAACTTTATTTACTCTAGCATTATTATTATTTGAATGTTTACTCCAAGCTCAATTGATTTCATTTCGTTGGTTATTCATATGAGATTGTTTATGCGATTGATGGGTAATAATTTAATTCTCGATTATTTGTTAACTTAATTAATAAAATTTGGCATCTCTCTTTTTAAATATTAAGAGGCTGGTAATTAACTAATTGTTTTCGATAGTGATGCAAAGACTGAACCAACTTGATATTCTGTATTAATTTCATAAAGGAGTAACTACCCGGTATTTAATTAGACGGGATGTCACAAAGAATTACACACATATTAATGTATTATGTATGTATATTATATATTAAGGTATAACTGCATTAAAATATTAAGAATGAATAATTTTGAGTTGAAAAAAAAACAGAAGTTATAAAACACTCTAAACCTGTTTTTTGAAAAACTTGATTATAACACATAAATATTATAATTCTGTGTTTAAAAACGGGTTCTCAAACTCAGATTTTTACCAGAATTGTAAAACGCATAGTATGAGGTGCAAAAACCTTGATAGTGAAGGGATTAAATTTGAAAATGGAAACCATGGGGAGGTTGGTTTTCTAACCGGAACTTGGAGACTATGATACTCTGAACAATACAACATACAAACAAGATTTAAACTCCATTTTCATATATATTGAAAAATCCTAAAGAGACAACAAGCTACCAGATTACTCACATCTAAATTAAAACATATTAGGGCAAGATGTGACTATTAATGTTTGTACTCCACAAAATATACTTCTTAGACAATAATATATTGTTAAAACCAGAATCAAATTCTTCGAATCTTAGATGACATTGTCGACTACTCAAATGAACAAGATATGTCTTCCACAAGAGAACACGACATACTAGAAGATGACTTAACCAATCCTTATCGATTATTGAATATTGCACACTATAAAAATATAAAAATTTGTATCACTCTTTTTATTTTATCCCATTCAAAAAAATGAAAGAAGAATATAAAAAAACATATCCAGATATAAATGAGACACAAACGTAGTCATACGCAATATGGAAAAGATATGTATAACAATTGTGACATAACACGAAATGTACTCAATATCTAATTCTAACTAGGTTCACAAAACTGGGGATGTTGTCATTGCCTCTCGATGAAAACAATTCTTAAACTTAGGATAAAGGTCTTTTTATGTGAACAGGGGATACAATTCATGGAGACTAGGGATGATTCCATTACCTTCCAATGTATTCTTAAAGACCAAACTCACCGATCCCCTCTCTCATGCTTCTTATTTGTTTTAATTGTTGAAGTCGTGACCCTCATTCATTGGGTACGTAAATTGTATCCACCTCATTCCATTATATTACTGTTTGAGATGTGCTTTTAATTTTAAAATTACATATTGAATTATGGGAGGAAATTATCTTAGTTTTTTTTAGAAGTTCTGTAATGTTTGCTAATTTTTACTGTTAATGATTGTGGAGTTTTGTTGTGGAGATTTAACATTGTTCTGTTCTTAATCCCATGGGTATTTATGATTCATGTCAGTGATATTTATTACTGACTACTATTATGAATTGTCAGTTCTTATTATAAAGTATGTTAAATGATCATAAGCTATTGTCCTGGAATATTGGTTCTTGTGTATTATATATCTCATCACCCGTAGTAAATTGATTCTTATTCTCTGAAATTGATAACTTATGCCATTTCAGCCCAAGATTTCAGAACATAGATTTTAGTAATTTGTGTTCACTAGTATGTCTCCCCTTTTGTTATTGGTAGATGGTTGTTCCTAGCATGCATAATGTTCCTTCGCAATTTCAGTCTGCTCGAGGAAGAAGCTTCGATAACTCTCTAAATTTTGGAAGCAACTACTACAAAGAAATGCCAAGAAACATTTCATTTGGAATCACTAGAGACTCATAGGGATTCTTTTGTTAAATGTGTTGTCAGTTAACAGCTTTGTAAATTGCATCGGAATAATCACGAGGGTCTTTTGAGTATTAAAAAAGATAGAATAGTTTCCAATGTTGTATTGTGCAAGCTAGGATGTGATCAAAACTCCCCGTAAATATTCTACTTATCAGCATCCTTTTGTTCTCTATATTGTGAATTCTAATACACATACTTAAAAATATATCAAATCACTTATTTTCTTTCAAAATGTACACGTTTTTAGTGCATCACAGCCATCAAATTATTGAGAAAAGTGTCAAGGAGTTCTGTGTTGTTTTCATTTTATAATTTTAGTAATATGTGTATAATTTTTCCTTTCTACTATCCTACATTATTAATGTTAATGTCTTTATTTACTTATCAAAGTATATGTATTCATGGGGCTTTCATTCGTAATGAACCTTTTGATCCTAAGAAGTGGATCATTCTTGGTAATCATTCTGGAAATTATGAATTGAATGAAGAGCTGCTTTCGACTATAAGAAAATTATATATTAGAGTAAAAAGCAAGGTTGTAGCTAATGTCGTTAAGGAACTAATAGGTATTTTACTTAGCACCGATGGTGAAGCAGCCACCTTATCATTTAAGAATGCTGTGACATAGAAGCCTAACGAATAATTTATTGGTTAAAATTTTAACGATATATATTTTTATATGAGAAGTGGATAATCAAAAAGGATAATCGGCCATGTATTGATACGTTTCAAGATCAGAAGAAATATCTTGCGTACCTCACACCAGTTCAAAAACTATGTTGGATACACTTGATCTAACAAAAATATATATTATTGATGGATTATTGGATTGAAACCGGAGAAATGAATAACCATGAAGAAACCAGAAGAGCAGGGGATTCAGACAACAAAGCTCCCAATAGGGAATTACAAGTAGGGGATCCAAACACAAAACTGAAATTTTAATTAATAGGTACAAAATTGAAAGTAAAAGAATAAGGGATCCAAGCATAAAACTAGAGCACCTAATTGGAAATTTTAATTAGTAATTACAAAATTGAAATGCTAATGTAATTCAAAAATGGAAGTGGAAGTGGAAATGCAAGAATTTGAACTCATTATAAATAAGGCCCTACGTAAAAGATCTTAATCATAAGATATCAACATGGGCATGCAATTTTGGTTTTACTTTATAACACATTTATTTAATATTTTTAAAAGAGCCCAAAAACATTTCAAGAAAATCTTTTCTAATAAGTTGGATTGTTCATAATGCAAGTTTTCCCTCTAATTAGGGTATCTCCTAGGGAAAACTAAGATGAAACATGTAGTTTGCATCTCCTATTTTCATATGAATATCATCCTAGATTAACAGAACTTAGGATGTGTATGAATTAAAAGTTGATAATATTAACAAAACTTAGGATGGGTGTGAGTTGCATCTTGTGACACTTTCATCCCCATAGCCCACAGGACAGTTGACTCTGATCAACTCGATAAATGATCCTCCACACTTCTGTTAGGCATATATTCATACATTTAGAAGCCGTTGGATTCCTCTTTCATTATCTTCAGCACAATATCCCACAAGTTTTTCTAGGTTTGGATGCTCAACCACCCCAAGAACATTAACTTATGTCACCCATTCGTTGTGCCCCCTTATAAAAAAAGGGTATATTGGTAAATATATAAGGATCCCGACACTTACGAAACCAATTCAAATGAGTAAATTTTTGGTGTCCCTCTATATAGATACTCAGAGCGTGTTTGACAACACCAATTCTACGCTTTGAAATTGAAATTATGGGATTTAATTCAATTTCATTATTTGTTTTGAAAAAATGAGTTTGGAATTATCATGGGGATCATTTTTTAGAAATCCAATTTCGTAAATTGAATTCCAAAGTAAAAATATATAATTACAAAAACTTAATTTTATAAAATCAATTACACTTAAATTTACATATAGGCACACACCACACACACGGACACATTTTTACATGCGCGAGCGCACACAGAGACCCAAAAAATTTCACGCCCACAATTTCTTTCACACACATTTTTTCATACACAACACACAATATTTTGTCACGCTACATGTTAGGTAACCATAGATATATAGTGGTGTTAGTAATATTTTAAGTAACTATCAATATCGTCTCGCCATATGTTGCCTTTGACATCATGATGGTCTATCGAGAATGTAGTGTTTTCGGAATTGTTATGTAATCCTATCAGTAAAACGCAAACTTGTTTGTTAATTATGTCTTCTGAATAGGCAGATAACACTAGATCTTGATCAAACTTCTGTGATGGGATGATAAAACTTACACAATTATTATTATTAATGCATCCACCTTACTAATGTATTCATGGTCTGCCTTTACACCGCTTTTATATATATGCCACAACACTTGATTGCAATTGTGTAGGTGCTATTTTCTAATTTCTATTCATAAAACAACCTCTCATTAAGGTCGATAATTATAACCAAATGTTCATTACGGAAGAACACATGGTTGAGGTTTTCATGTGTCTATTAACTAGTACAAATGGTTGATGATGGACTGAATAACTCATGCATACACAATAAGGATGTCTATAAATATTTGTACTTTATTTCTTATGTTCTCATCTTTTTATATTTGAGAAAAGCAATGTCAACTCAACTAGAAACAACTTTAAAAAAATGGATATACTAATCCTAAAGCGCCACCTGATTAATCATGGATCCAATAAAGAATAGTTGCATAATTGAGACTGAAGTTGTAGTAATACCAGAAAAGATAGAAAGGGGGACTACAATTCAAACTATAAGAAATAAAAAAAAATGCATTCCATGTTGTCAATCATTGAAGTTGTAGGTGTACTAGAAAAAAGAGAAAGGGGAACTACAATTCAAACTATAAGGAATCAAAAAATATATACGAAAATATATACATTGTTCATGCATATCTTATTTCGAAAATATATGCATTGTTCAACCATATTTCAATGCAATCAACTATATATCGAAAATATATATAGTTCAAATTGTAACAAATATATTATTCATTAGGTTTCTACGTCACATCATTTACATCCCCTTAAAGGGTTCTTAAGCCAATCATTAAAGCAAAGAGAAAAGGGTTCCGCTACATAAGAGAACATAAGTTTATAACCAACTTAAACAAAGGGTTCTTAAGCCAATCACTCAAGCAATAATTAATTGAAACTCAAGTGATTATACTCAAGGATATGTTTTGATGTTGAGAAATAAAAGTAAAGTCATAATAGTGGCTTCCTCTAGAAAGGATAGTTCTACTACTGTACAACTTCAACCACAAAACCCTTTATGTTTAAAGAGTTAAAATACTAATAAAATGATGCTCGGTGGTGTTTCATACTGTATTACAAAATAATATCTACCAATGTATGCTTACAGTGAAAAGTAACATGCGATTGATAAGAAATCATTCGTATGACCATATGCCCTAGTTCAAATGGATTACATCCCTGTTAACAAGAGAGAAGTGTTTTAAACTTGTCGTAACTCATAAGTTGTCTCTAGTAAACAAGGAACCATATGAAGAACCTTCAACACGAAGCTAAAATATTATATACTCTTTATCCAAAAAAATAAAATAAATCCATCATTTCCTACGTCCAAATAAAATGTAAAAGGATGACAACATGAGGATAATTTTCATAGAAATTTATGTACTTTGGAGAACAGTTGTAATTACTGTCTTGTTCGAAATCAAGAACATAGTTCAAATGTAAAATCCCTACAAATCTTACTATCACTTCAATAAGTAGGTATGTGGAAAACAATCCACGGATTAGTGAAACAGTGATATAAGAGAAAAAGTAGCAAGGTAATTAATCTATAAATCACAAAGTATGATTAGATAATACATTTCATAAACACCATCAATTACATAAAAAAATGACAACCTAGTTTTATGAATTCAATAGAAAAACGCAAAAAATGTCCTCTATTTTAACTTGTGAACACGCACCATCAATGAATTCCAACAGTGGTTCTCAAATCGTATACAAAAGTGATACAAAGAGTAATAACCCAATAGCAATTTCCAATCAAAACTGCAATAGTATGGAAATGAAACATAACTTTCTATATTTTATATAGATACAATGTGAGAAATAGGCCCAAGAATAAAAAAAATAAAACTCATAGAATCGGCCACAACCAAATCACGCAATTTAGGACTAAATGCTCGTTCACCCAATTAATATTACATATTAAAACTGATATAGCATCATGTAATTGATTTTGTTTGTATGAAATGTTGAATCTGAAAACAGTATAAAAAAGGACATGTTTTTAAGTATATATATGTGAGAATGTGAAATTTACACACAAATGACATTAAATTAAAAACAAGCAATGTCCAGGCTAATAGATCGCTTTTTTTCAAATTCCTATATAAAAGTATACATATAACTGTACGCATAAACAAATGATATGAGAAAGTAAAATTAACCTTTCAATTTTGCTCATCTGAGTCGCCATGTTTGCCAATCGAAGGCAGTTGGAGAACATAGGATATATGCGTGTGTGGGGCTATCGTTTGTGTTTGTAATCTGCAAACCCTAGTTCTGGTTAGGGTTTTGGCATTTGCGGTGGAGAATAACAGCGCGGAGGTGAACATCAATAAAGGGGAGGACAAACTCTAAATAAGGGAGATAGAGAAAGGGCTGTGACCGAAAAGAATAAAAGAAGAAGCAACAGGCGGGCGGGACTCTTTGCCATTTGTCTTGAGGTAATAGCGGGATCTCAAAAGCTATATTACCTGGGACGGATATCCATAAGAGGGTCCATTAGTATCACTTTATAAGATGGGTGTTAAAAGGGGTTTTATATACTATCAGTTTTTAAGATAACTAATTATATCCATCCCAAAAAGAATATTTTAGGGACTAAAATTTTAGCAATCTCAAAAATTACTTTTTTGTAGATGTGAAATTAGGGATAGATTATTCATGTACATATAGGGCTCAAGTAGACTGTATAGGTAAAGCTATTATGTTTACTATACTCGGACATGAGATGTATTTGGCTACGATACCTAGGCGTGTGGGTGGGGATACTACTAACATATATTTTATTAATGAGGAAACTCACCAGGAGACAAAAATGTCCCTATATATGATTCCAGTAGTTCAAGTTTTCTCAAATGTGTTCGATGAGATTTTGGGTTCACCCCCTAGTCGGGAGATTGATTTTGTGATAGACTTATGGACAATCACGAAGCCGATATCTAGTGAACCATATCGTAGGGACCCTATGGAGATGAAAGAGCTTAGAGATCAGATTAAGCAGTTATTAGAGCAGGTTTTGATTCGTCAACTCATTTCACCTTGGGGTGCACAAGTTTTATTTTTGAAGAAGAAGGATTGGTCGTTGAGGTTGTGCATCGATTACCATGAGTTGAATAAGGTGACGGTGAAGAAAAGTATCCACTTTCAAGGATCGATGATTTTTTCGATCAATTAGAGGGAGATTCGTTCTTTTCAAAGATTAATTTATGATTCGGCTACCATAAAACTTTCTTGATTCGTTTGGGTCTTATAAGTTTAGATTAATGTCGTTTGTGTTAACAAATGCCCCAGCAGTATTCGTGGACTTGATGAATTTGGTGTTCCGATCGTATATGGACCAGTTCATCATAGTCTTTATCGATGATATCCTGATCTACTCACGAATAGAAAGGGAGGACAATCCACATTTGAGGATTGTATAGCATACTTTATGAGAACATAAACTTTATGATAAATTCTCCAAATGTAAATTTTAGAAGAGGTAAGTGAAGTTTTTGGGGCACTAGTATCAAAGAAAGGACTGTCTATGGATCCAAGTAAGGTATCAGTCATGTGGGATTAGGGACAACCCATAATACCTACTAAAATCCGTAGTTTTTTGGGTTTAGCCAGTTATTATAGGAGATTTATCCATGGTTTCTCGAAGATAGCTGGGACGATGACTAGGTTGACGAAGAAGGGTGAACCATTATTTTGAACTAAGAAATGTTATCATGCGCTCGACACTTTCAATGAGAAATTGACTTTTGTACCGGTTCTTTCCCTACCTAGGAGTGGATTGTAGTTCTTGGTTTACATTGGTGCTTCCATCTAGGGAATATGAGGGGTATTGATGAAGGAGGAGAAGCCGATTTCTTACGCGTCTGAGAAGTTAAAGATGCATGAGGTTCACTATCTGACTCCTGACTTAGAGTTGAAGGCCATAGTATTTGTGTTGCATGCGTGGAGGCACTATTTTTTGGGTGAGAAAATTAGTATTATAAGCGATCACAAGAGCATATAGTCTTTTTTACATAGAAAGAACTATATATGAGGTAGCATAGGTGGCATGAGTTCGTCAAGGATGGTGTTCACGATCCATTACCACCTAGGGAAGGCTAACGTAGTTACAGGCATGTTGAGCCGATAACCCAATGGTAGCCTATCAGATCTTCAGTTGTCCGAGTGGGGTTCAGTTGAGATGATTGGTAAGTTCACTAGAGCCTTTATGGGTATGCTCACAGTGAAGCTAGAGATTGTGATCTGGGTTATAAAAGGGAAGTCACAAGATACAATGTGTAAGGACAAGGTGATGGGAATTCTCGCTATCGGTATACCAGTCTTTTTAGCGGGGCCTAGTGGCAAGGTTCATTATAAGGGTTGATTGGTAATACCCTCAAATGAGGAGTTGAGACGGGTCGTTACGAAGGAGACGAATCATTCATGTTTTGCGGTACATACTGGTGGGGATGAAATATATCATGATATGAAGCAACATTAATGGTGGGTTGTTATGAAGAGAAATATGGAAAATTTTGTATCAAGATGTGTCACTTGTCAGGTGGTGAAGGTGGACCATCAGAAGTTGTTCGATATGCTTCAACCTCTACCCATTAACGAGTGGAACTGGGATAGAATCTCGATGGATTTCATCATGAGTTTACCTTTGATGCCTCACCAGCATGATTCCATTTGGATTATTTTTTATCGTCTCACGAATATGGCACATGTTTTGGATGTCTGTACCGATTAGTCGATGAAGCATCTTACACATTTGTATGTTACCAAGATTGTCCATTTATGCGGGTTTCCATTATCGATGGTTTAGAATCAGGGTCCTACATTCGTGGAACACTTTTTTAAAAAATTCCAATAAGCGATGGGGACTCAGTTGTACCTTAGTACAGCTTATCGTTCAGAGACAGATGGACAGACGAAGAGGGTCAATCAGGCATTGGAGGACATATTACATTAATGTGTGCAGTTTGGAAACATATTTGCCTTTAGTGGAGTTTTCATATAATACTAGTTACCAGGAATCCATTTCCATGGCACCGTATGAGATACTTTATGGGCGGCTGTACCGATCACCAATATGTTGGTTAGATTAAGCAAGGTAACACATTGTGGCCAGAGTTCATACAGGAGACGATCGAAAAAATTAAGTTGATTGAAGAGAAAATTAAAGTCTCTCGAAATAGACATAAGAGTTATGCAAACAAGAATAGGAAGCCTATGGATTTTCAGGTAGGAGAGCATGTCCTACTCCAAGTATCCCCTACGAAAGGGGTGATGAGATTCGGTAAGAAAGAAAAGTTTTCTCCACATTACATTGAGTTATTTATGATCACAAAGAAGATGGGTAAAGTTTCGTATCGTTTAACACTTTTGAATCATCTCGATCGGGTGCATAACGTGTTTCACGTCTTCTTACTGTGTATATTCTTACATATTAGGGATGCATATTTGCATATCAACTTAGGTGTGATCGAGTTAAACTCAGATGTTTCCTATAGTGAACAACCGGTATGGATTTTGTATAGACGAATTTCGAAATTATGTTCCAAGGAGATACCTTTATTACGTGTGTGGCATAACCACCATAATAAGGAGGAGTCCACTTGAGAGCGCGACGATTTGATGAGGCAATAGTATCCACATCTATTTTGAATCAGGTATAAATTTTAAATTGTATATTCCAAGGACGAAATTCTTTTTGTTAGGAAATTTTTTTGTAATAACCCATAATTTTTCTTGAATTAATAAATAATTAAATACTAATTTTGAAAACATTTAAATTGATTAATTAATTAATTTTGAGAAAATTTTAATTTATTTATTAATTAATTAAATAATTAGTTTGAAATTTGAGTTTTTACGATTTAATTATAAAAATTAAATTGTATTTCCGTTAGTGGAAGTGGAAATATAATTCATTGAAATTATTGTGACTATACAATTTATTCAATGAATTTTAGAATTTATTTGATGAATTAATAAATTCTTTGGTCCCATTTATTATTAACTTAAAGTGTGGGATTTGATAATAATTATAGGGTGTAAATGAAGAGTTTGGCACAAAAGTAACTATAGTTTAAAGGAAAGAGTAAGAAAGTAATTGAGAGATTACTTGGAGAAGGGTTTAGGGCTAGGTTTAATAAGATTAGGTTTAATAAGGTTAGGTTTAGTTAAATAAAGAAAGATAAACGGGTCCTTTAAAAATATAAAAATGAGGGCATTTTTTAAAATTGATTTAGCGATTTTTCATTCTGAAAAGAGATGCTCATATCATTTTTCGCTACAGATCAGTATAAGAAAACCCTAATACATTCCCATTTATGTACACAACTCAACCTAAAAACCTAATCAACTTCCCAGCAAAATTACTCTATTCGATTCTAAAAATTTACCCTATAATCCCAACAATAATTATATTTTTTTGGAATAACTTTTAGACTACTTTTACAGTGGTTTGGGAGCCATTGGAGGGCTTTTTCAACACAAATGCAAATAAACTTCTTCTACAAAGTTATTCTACAATTCTCTTATATTTCTTTTGTAGCTTTTCTTCAAGAGGCAACTTAACATTCTACTCCTCCCCCTTTTATGCTTTTAAATAGAAAATTTAAATTTTTCATAACAGAATTTGAATAATATGATATTATTAATGGTTAAATAATTAAAAAATAATAATAAATTTAAATTATGGTTTGATAAATTGTAATTTGACAAATTTATATGAACAAATAATAATTTTACAATTTTTTTATGTAATTTAGAGTTCGATAATTAGCAATAATTAAGAATTTGACAAATTTTTACATAAAAATCTAAACTGTACAATTCATATGTCAATTTTGATTATGTAAATCTTTAAATATAATTTCTAGTTGGAATTATAAAACTTGATAAATTTAGTGTCATTGTTATAAAATTCTTGGGATTTTTTATACATAATTAATGACCATCTGGGTATATTAGAAATTTGTATTTGTTCTTTACTTGTGCTTCAAGTATGAATAGTCCTACACATGAATGTTTATGGAAATGGTTAAATTCAACTTTTAGATTATGATAGAATTAATATTATTCCTCTTATGATTTATGAATTGAAATTTATTAGTAAAAATAAGACTTACGATGAAATCCATGATTTTTCCATATGACCAAATTATTATATGATTTGTGATAATATTATAATGTCTAGTTAAAGTAAGAAACTTCCTCTTTAGACATTAGTATATGGAATCCATGCCTCACCCCATTCCCTTATAATAGTAAATATTGTGAAGCAATTCAAAGAACTAAGGAGTCAAAATATATATAAAAGACATTAAATAATTAGTGACGTGAAAGGCTAATTGGTTGGATTGTATCGAGAGTAGAGATACATTATTCTTCTTTGTATGACCCTATGCACGGGGCCATGGTTGTTTATATTATTTATGATGAAGAAAATTGAGGTGTCTATGGTTGTGTTTATATTATTTACGAGGAAGATGATTGAGGTGGAATTTCGTATCATGGGGCTTGGTGATGCCAAAGGGGACTAGGGGCAAACACATTTACGATGATTTTATTGGCGATGTTTTGGGGTGTCTATAGTAGAGGTTGGATTATTGGCGATATTTTGGGGTGTCTTTGGTAAAGGTTGAACTTTCTTTATGATGGGAATTCATTTATGCTATTATTTATTTTATTACATATGTGTGGCGGAGCTCTAGTTACCTCCAGGGGCGTGGGGTGCTAGGTACGTTCATGATTTTAAATAATGTTTTACTGAAAGATGAAATTTAAATTGAAAATTATGAGGCACATTATACGATGTGAGATATATAATTTTTAAACTATGGACTTATTATTTACTTGCATAATTGTCATTGGGTGGTGTAGCTATGATAGCTTGACCTTGGATTATGGTTCTCAGTTTATGATTAGTTAATGGTGATGCCATTCCTATCATGTTATTTCTTTTAGAATTTTCTTAGCATATTCCAATTGCATTATTAAAAAATGTTCTCTCCTTTGTAATTTTTTAGAAAAAAACTTTTTCTCTTTCTTTCTTTAATAAAACCTAACCCTAAACCTTTCTCTATGTAAGCTTTTAATTATTTTTTTAGCCTAAGCCTTAAACTACAAATCCCTTTCTGTCAAACTCTTCATTTACTTCCTATAATTAAAATCAAACCCACACTTTTATTTATTTATAATTACGCGTAAACACTTTATTAATTCATCAAATAAATTCTACGGTCACAATATTTTTATAAATTATATTTCAACTTCCACTAATACAAATACAAAGTTATTTTTTTTAAATTAAATCATCAAAATTCAAATTTCCACCTACTTAATTAATAAAATAAAATTTTCCTAAATTAAATAATTAATAAATCAAATATTTCCCAAAATTAGTATTTAATTATTTATTAATTCAAGAAAAACTATGGGATATTACAATAAAGAGTAAGTGAATGAAAGAATAGTGTAAGAGCAAAATTTAGAATTGCGCACTTTATTTTTATTTTGTTGGTGGTGTTGGACTGCATAATTTTTAGTTAAAGATTTGAAGACTCTACCTCATTATACTTAGTGGATCTCTAATTTTTTTGTAAGTCGTCTTGTGTCTGTCTAATCTAAAACAATACTGAATTAATGGTTTTGCTTAAAAGGATTTTTTTTCTCAAACTCCTTCTGCATAATTGGGTTAAAATTTCCTTTCAATTTATCTTGCATTTTCAATTTATATTAAATCAAGATAAAATTTGGTAAAAATATTTGTTTGGCCTAAGATGCAAGTAAATTCGAATAACCCCTTCAAGTGTTTTTTGAAATGGGTATCATAGCAGGTTGCACTAAATTATCGTATGATCCCGATTTTTTTTGCAGGTTATGTTTGGATACTATTTTTTATCAAATAGGTATCTGAACGGGTTACACTAATTTATTGTATGATCTTTAAATTTAGGGATTTTATAGATAATTTGTATAATAGGCTATCTATTCATATTGGAAAGATCGAATGAGAGTCGATTGACAAGAGAATTTGGTTTGTCTATGAAAGAGGGTGGATACCACCCACTGTGATTAACGACAATGTCGAAAGTCTTAAACCTATCACTGCTTGGATAGATAATGAGTGCAATTTATGGATCTGTCACCCTTGGAGAGTTGCGCAGCATCATGACGTGTACCATGTCTAAGGAAGCATGGGATACTCTCCATGTCACTCACGAGGGTACTAATGCGGTGAATGTTTCTAAGCTAGAAAATCTCACCCCCACCGTTTGAAACTATGACTATGCTAAAATCGGAGACATGTGATGAATTTTGTGCTAGATTATGTGATATAGTTAATTCTATTTTTAATTTGGGTGAAAGAATTCCTGAGACGAGAGTTGTGGAAAAGATTTTGAGATCCCCGTCGTCCCGTTTTATCCCTAAAGTGTGTTTAATACTTTGAGAATTTTAAATATGCTTAGGTTAGAAGAACTCCTAGGAGACCTTCAAACTTATGAAATCAATATGTTCCCTAAAATTAAAAAACTGAAAGAAAAAGGGGTTGCTTTGAAAGCCCAATCTAAAAAGAAAGAGGAGGTCTCTTCTGACTCCAAATTTGATTTTGATCTCGATGATCTTGCTCTTTTTGCAAAAAAGTTTAAAAAAAATCTTAAACTAAGAAAAGAAAATACTTCTAAAGAAAATAAAAGTTTTAAGAAAAATAAAGATTTTAAATCGGGAAAGAAAAATTTTTAAAAAGCGAGAGGAAAATTCCTTAAGAAAGAATAAGAGAGATGCTATGAGTGTGGAGGTAAGGGTCACAAAGCTCATGAGTGTGATACGAGGCTAAAGCGATAGGTCAAAGGCAAAGACGCCTATAATGCCACTATTAGAGATAGCTAGGCCGAGTCGGTGGATTTAGGGATGAGTCACCAATTGGACATAACTTCACTGCATTCATGGCCAGTCATATTAGTACATCGAGTAAGTCTCACACCAATGAGGAAGTTTTTAAACATAATGACTTCGACAATGAACTTAGTCATTCTGGAGAGAGTGAGTGAGATGACATTTTTAGTGAGGGAGAAAGTGACCTTCAACGCGCTTACACCAAGCTTTAAGCCGAGTCCTTTAAGATGAAAAGGTTAAATAAGATAGAGAGTCCTCGGTGAGAGTTTCTTCAGGAGCGAGAGTAGTTTTAGTGGAAAGGGAAAATGGTGACTTGACCAACAAAGTGTCTAGTCTTACGAGAGATCTTCAAGCTTCATTGGAGACTCGTGAAAAACTTAAAGCCCTTATATTTTAACTCGAGAAAGATCTTGAACGTGCCCGAGAAGTCAAGGTTACTATAGAGTATACATTGAAGAAGGTAGGAAGATATTCGTTGGTCCCTGTTTATGGTTTTGGGAGAGGTACGGAATAGGTTACGATGGTGCATCCACTTTTCATGCCGCACCAAAATTGGTTACTAAATTTGTCATAGATCCTTATGGGCCTCGACCCAAACCAAAAAATAAAGTTAAACCTAAATGAATGAACCAAGGTGGACCCAAATAAGTTTATGTTTTCACCTATTGCAAAAGGATAGGTCACCTTAGGAAATTTTGCTATAATTTAAGAAGAAGTCAATGTACACACACTCCTGCGCACCGCTATAGCGACTTTGCTAGTCTTAAAAATCAAGTTGAGTTCTCAGTCACCACTTCTCAAAGCTTAATGGAAGAATTTCAAAATATGTCCATGGATCTTGAGAACACTTCTAATGATACGGCAAGAGCCAACAAAGATATGGTTGAACAAAAGGTTGCCTCTACTTGGGTACTTAAGCAAGATGATTAAGACCTTGTTGTTCTCGTTACTCTCAAGGTTCAAGATACTTCCCAGTGGTATTTTGATAGTGGGTTCTCAAGCACATGACTGGTGACAAGTCATATTTTATCGACCATATGGATCGCAAGGAAGGCAAAGTCACCTTTGTAGATGGGAGTAAGTATAGCATTTTAGGACATGGTTGTGTTGAGATACCCGAATTTCTTAAACTAGAGACTTTACTATACGTATAAGGGTTGAAATCAAACTTAATTAACATTATCCAATTGTGCGACGCAAAATTTATGGCAAGGTTTGACTGGTCTGAGTGTAACATATATGATTAATCCAGTGAACTATTATTATACACAGTCAGGACCGAAAATAATTATTATGGGATCATTTCCAAGTCCCCCTTTATGTGCAACAATGCCATGGTCTCTTCTATGGACCTTTATCATCAACGATTAGGTCATGTGAACTTTAAAGATCTTGAGATATTACTGGATAAAGACTTAGTTCATAGCTTACCATAACTTATAAAGTTAACTTCCCCAATTTGCGGTCCTTGCCAATAAGGAAAACAAATTCTAAGTCCCCATCATAAGTTGAATACCATTACCACCTCTCATATGTTAGAATCGATACATATGGATTTTAAGGGACCTACACGTAAACTAACATTGGTGGTAAGAGATAAATTCTCATGATGGTCGATGACTTTTCGAGCACTACACCAAATCTGCCCATTTGCCAAGGTCATTGACCTTGACAAATTCACCTTGTCAAGGTCAATGACCGTGACATTTCGAGGCGAGACAACTTTTTTTGTCACGGTCGTGTCAAGGTCAATGACCGTGACACGTTTGTCACGGTTATAAACCGTGACAAAGCCGTGACCCTTTTTAAAAAATTGTCACGATCATTGACCGTGACAAGTCCTTGACAATTCTTGTCACGGGCTTGTCACGGTCAATGACCGTGGCAATTCTGGGCAGAATTTAAAAAAAATCTGCTGGGCAGTATAGCCACCGCCACTGCCCAGCAGTATATTTGTACCTGTTATAACAACGTTGTACCTGTTCCAAACATCATATATCCAACACAAACTAAAGATAATGCAAATATATATTCATGACAGTATAATCCAAATTTTCAAAGTAAAAATAATATACATGACGATATAATCCAAATATAATTAAAATGGACAAACTTAAAAATAATGTTACTACATGTCTTGGGTAAATGTGAGGAGGTGAGTAGGCCACACGACATACGAATTGACGCACCCACTAATATATGTCGTGCCGCATTGTTCGCGCAACCACAGTAGGGAGTTCTCCTTCCCGGGTATGACATGCGTGACGAGCACCCTGGACTCCATCCCTTGAAGCACACGTCCATGGACTATTCCACCCTCGATGATATCCGGGTCCCTCAACCCCCGCCCTATCCGCTGGCCATCAAATATGTCCAATATGAACACGCTCGGCCAACCAATCGTCGATAATGGTCTGTTGGAGGGCGTCAAATAGGGAAGTGGATCGTCGAAGTACGAACGTGTCGGTGATGAAGCAGCGAGGTCCACATCCTCGTCATCCCGCACCTCCTCGTCCTCCCGCACCTCCTCCTCCACCGCCTTCTCCTTCCCTTTCCCTTTACCTTTCTCTTTACGGTCTCCACCCAACGTACGCTTCATGAATGCGTACATATCTTGGACCGTCGCCTCCAAACGGGACAGCTTCGCGTCGTGTGAATCCACCGTTCGAGCCAACCCGGTGTCGCTCGTCTCCAATCCGATGATCCTAGATTTGGCCACCCGCGAGCTCACTCCCCTTGTCCTCCCCTTGCGATCAGAGCCAAGCACTTGGCTGAGTGCGTCTGTGGACAAAGATGCCTTGTCGGCATCAGACTGCGACTCATGCACTTCCTTAAGCTTTGCCTGAAACGACAAAAAGCACATGATTAGTAAAATAAGTAAACTAAAAAATTATAACGTAATTAACAATAATTAAACTGTCGGATTACTTACAATCGTGGCCGCGACGCTCGGGGACACCTCCTTGTCCTTCCCCTTCTTCGTCCGAAGAGCCACATAAGTATCGAGCGTATGTGGCTTACCCCCGGCCCACTCCCTACCCCCTGAAATAAAATAAAGTAAAGTAAAATTAGTATCGGCCCCGCAAAGTAATATAATATCCAATAAGATATTTTTGTAGTTATAGATAAATTAAATATTACCTTCATCCTATGCTCCACCTCAGCGTAAGAGGTCCGGCCGGAGTAGTGCACGTCCGTCTTTTTAGTCCGATTTTCCCTCCCCGATTGGCGAGATGCCAATTGTCGATCCTCGATCTCATTGTCAATGAACTTTTGCCATTGTGCCAATGAGATCGGCTCCTTGGGCGGGACGGATCCGCGCCATTGTAAAATGGTCTCTCGTGTTTTTCCAAAGTACCGTGTCCGCATATTTTTTTTCCACGTCTTGTGTTGCTCCCTCAACTGCTCCAAGACGGAATCGCGTAGCTTTGGATCCAAGTTGAATTGTTCCTGTCCAACAAATACAATGTTAGTTGCGAATAAATATAAATATAAATATAAATATAAATATAAATATAAATATAAATATAAATATAAATTGAAATTGAAATATTCATATAAATATTACCTGTAGTGCCGCCCAAACAGCTAACTTGAGCTCATACGGCACCTCCTTCCAACTCATAAACCCCGGGCCGATGACCGTCTTTAGCAGCTCGAGGGATCTCGCTAAAAGCTCCGACTTGTTTTCGACGGTAATCCCAAATTTTCCATATTTGGGGAGCCTAGGGGCGGAGGAGCCCTCGTCGCCTCCGCTACCACCGAACCCAGACGACGACATCATGATAAACAGCATCATCATCTTCGCCCTAACATCTGAAGGAGACATTTTTGCTGTAAAAAAAATGTTATTAGTACAGATATAAAAAATGTTATTAGTACAGATAAAAAAATGTTTCGTCTATATTATAACGTATGTGTAAGTTCCGTCAATACCACCCCCGCCACACGCACACACACACCACCCCTACCCACCCCACCCCACCCCCACCCCCGCCACACGCACACACACACACGCACACACACATATTTTGAATGAAAATATCAATTATTTATAAAATTGATGTCTACTTTTAGTGTTGTGTATATATGTTAGTCTACTTCTGCTTTTTTTTTAAATAATCAATTAACCAAATTTCATAATAGTGAATAAGGGTTAATCCTAGCCATTGATTAAGTGTATTATTAGTAAGTACAAAAATTAAATATGGACTCTTAATCTAGGATATAAGGAGTATTTGTTAGTGAAATAATAATTTAGTGATAAAAACACACTCGAACACTACCAAGTTTTGACGACTCGGGTCTCTAGAAAGAAAAACAAGCATTTCCAAATTAATATGTCCTCTTTCTTGTTTAGTGTCTCGTGAATTGATAGTATGATTTTAAAAATAGTATACAAAACTAGGTGAGATTTTAGAATTACACGTCGAAATAATACATGTTGTATAATAATAATACAAGTGCATGCTTTGCAATCAAAGGTATTTATCTTTAGGGGTTTGTAAATTTAGGATTTATTGTAATATGTATTTTGAAAATAGGACAACAAACATTTTATTTATGATTTTAGTCCCTATTTTTGAATAAAACCGCTGGTGCGGACCCATATTCATAAAACGTTAACCAATCATAACATGCCACGTGTCCCTTTAATTTGAAAATAGGGACTAAAAATGGAAACAAAATGTTTGTTGTCCTATATCCATAATCAATATTATTTTAAGTCCTAAAATTACATAATCTATTATCTTTATAAGGATAAAATTATCTTAAAATGATTGGTAGGGAATGTCTATGAGGTGGATGATAATTTATTTGATATTTTATTTTATTTCTTTTGGTTAGGTTATTAAGACTTTATTTCAATTGATATCTTAGTAATTATTATTTAATATTTATTTTGAGCAATTATCTTATAGTAGGATTATTATCCTAGAAACAATTCTATCAATTCAAATAAATTGATATCAATTCAAATACATGTCTTGGATATCAATTACCACCCCACCCCACCCCACCCCTCCACCACCCCCTCCCCCACCACACACCACCACACACACACACACCCCACCCCACCCCCTGCCCCCCTCCACCACCACCACCACACACACACACACACACCCCACCCCACCCCACCCCCTCCCCCACCACACACCACCACACACACACACACACCCCACCCCTAACCACCCCCTGCCCCACCCCTCCACCACCCCCTCCCCCACCACACACCACACACACACACACACACACCCCACCCCACCCCACCCCCTCCCCCACCACACACCACCACACACACACACACACCCCACCCCTAACCACCCCCTGCCCCACCCCTCCACCACCCCCTCCCCCACCACACACCACCACACACACACACACACACCCCACCCCACCCCACCCCCTCCCCCACCACACACCACCACACACACACACACACACACACACACACCCACCCCACCCTCCACCACCCCCTCCCCCACCCTGCCCCACCCCGCCCCACCCTGCCCCACCCCCTGCCCCCCTCCACCACCCCCTCCCCCACCCTGCCCCACCCCCCACCCCCTGCCCCCCTCCACGCACACACATACACACATATATATATATACACATACACACAAATATATATATAAATGAAAGAGAGAGAGAGAGAGAGAGAGAGAAAATGGACCTGAAAGTAGAGAGAGAGAGAGAGCAGCGTCGAGAGAGAGAGAGAGATGGAGGGAACGGCGCGGGAGGAAAAAAAGAAGGGGGATAGGGTTTTTGCTGGAAAAGTTGTCACGGTCGTGTCAAGGTCATTGACCGTGACAAGACCGTGATAAATTTAATTGTCAAGGTCTTGTCACGGTCAATGACCGTGACAATTCGTTGTCACGGTCGTGTCAAGGTCAATGACCGTAACATAAAACGCGTGTTTTTTTGTCACGGTCAATGACCTTGACAAGGCTGGCCGGCTGAAAGGTGACAATTTGCCCATTTTGGTGTAGTGGAGATACTCTATCATGGGGTTTGTTAAAGAAAACTCCGATGTAGTTGAGTTCCTAAGAACCAACTGATGTGTCTTACAAAACCAATATGGTGTCACTATTAATCGAGTGCGTAGTGATAATGGCACTGAATTTAAAGAAGCCGAAGTAGATAGCTATTGTGACTGGGTACACATTAAACATAATTTTTTTACCGTTCATACTCCTCAATAAAATGATATTGTTGAGAGGAAGAGTCGGACGATATAAGAAATGGCTAGATCCATGCTTCTTGGGAGAAACGTGCCTAGACATTTTTGGTAGAGGTAATTAATACCGCATGCCATATGGTTAATAGGGTATATCTTCATCCACACACGTTACACACATCATATAAGTCGTGGATAGGAAAGAGATCCAACCTATAGTATTTTCGAGTCTTTAGGAGTCCTTGCTACATTTTAAGAGATAGAGATCATTTAGGAAAGTTTGACTCCCAAAGTGATGAGAGAATATTTTTAGGATATTCATCGTCGAGTAGGGCTTATTGGGTGTTTAACCATGCAAGCTTTAAGGTTATGTAGCCAATAATGTCACGATTAGAGACTACCAGCCTCTAACGTCTATTGACCCTAACTTCGAGTGTGATAACGATGCACCCTCGTTGATGATCCCATCGTTTCTCGTACTACCCAGTGCACTCCATATTTGATTTAGAGGATCCACCCTCTTGGGTTCGAAAGAGTCATGACCTTTTCGCTATACTTGGTGATCCCACACTAGGTGTCAAGACTC
The DNA here is from genome assembly GCA_949130495.1 of Sambucus nigra. Lineage (NCBI taxonomy): Eukaryota > Viridiplantae > Streptophyta > Magnoliopsida > Dipsacales > Adoxaceae > Sambucus > Sambucus nigra. The sequence continues at coordinate 318,854 of CASBWL010000548.1, read as the reverse complement.
ATGCTCAACCCGAGAATGTGGTTAGCTACATTTTATAAACCTCCTTAGTCGAGCCCAATATGTGAGAGAAGCGATCAAGGATGAGCATTGGATATCTGTTATGCAAGATGAGTTGCTTCAGTATTATAAAAATGATGTCTGAAAGTTAGACCCCCGACCTAGAAAGACTAATGTGATTGGTACCAAGTGGATATACAAAAATAAGATGGATAAGAATTGTACCATAGTCCACAATAAGGATAGGTTGATCTCTCAAGGCTACACACAAATTGAGGGTGTAGACTTTGACGAGACATTAGTTCTCGTTGCTAGGCATAAGTCCCTCCACTTACTACTCGCCATAGCATGTCATCTATGGTTCAAGTTATAACAAATGGATGTCAAGAGTGTTTTCCTTAATGGCATTTTGTGGGAGGAAGTGTATGTGGAACAACCAAAGGGGTTCGAAGACCCAAAGAACTAGGACGCATATTTTATTTTAAGAAGGCCTTATATGGTTTGAAGTAAGCACCCCGTGCTTGGGACGAGAGGCTCACTTTTTATCTCTTCGACCATGGGTGGATATGACGTTATTTGTGAGAAGAGAGAGTAGTGCTATTTTGGTTACCCAAGTTTATGTGGACTATATAGTATTCGGATTTACGTTTTCCTAACATGCTCACACATTTAAGGATGAGATGAAGAGCAAATTTAAGATGAGCATGGCTAGTGACCTTACATTCTTCTTAGGTATCTAAGTGAATTAACTTGAGGATGGTATATTCATATCTCAATCCAAATATGTAGGGACCGAATGAAGAAGTTTGGTTTAGGCTCTGCTAAGCACTCATGCACCCATATGAGTACATCGATTAAGATTAGTAAAGACAATTTAAGCAAGGACGTAGAACAAACCCTTTATACGAGGATGATATGTATTCTTCTTTACTTGACCGCTAGTCTTCCCTACATTGCGTTTAGTATTAGAGTTTGTGCGCATTACCAAGAGTCACCGAAAGAGTCTCACTTGATCACTCTTAAACGTATCATCAAATGCATGAGTGGAACTCTTTCCTATGGTATTTGGTATTCCTTTGATACCGATGACCGCATTTCTCCCTATTCAGATGCCGATTGGGTCGGGGATGTTTATGGTTGTAGGAGCACCTCGGGTGGGTGTTTTTACTTTGGGAGTAATCTTTTCTCTTTATTGAGGAAGACTAAAAACTCCATTTCTTTGTCCACAGTGGAGGCTGAGTATATAGTCTTCAGAAGTTGTTGCACACAACTCTTATGAATGAAGCAAATTTTAGAAGATTATGGAATTTCCCAAGACACAGTGACTATTTCGTATGATAATACGAGTGCAATTCATATATCACGTAATCCGATCCAACATTACCGCACAAAGAACATTAGGATATGCGAGCATTTCATTCCTGATGTTGTTTAGGAAAAGATCATGTCCTTGATTATTTCTAAGCATCAAATGCCAATTAAACGATATTTTCACGAAACCTTACGATGCACTTAGATTCAAGAATCTTAGAAAGTCTTTGGGTATTTGTTCAATTGATTGAGTTCGGATACTTTATCTACTATAGGGTGTTTATCATGTTCATATCATTTGTCCGTATTGCTAAGTTGTATTTCTATGTATTAATATATGATTTTATTTTGGAAAAATCTTGAAAAATGCAAAAAGATTTTTGGTTTTTAAGAAAAGTTTCGAAAAATTCAAAACGATTTTATTTTTGATAAAATTTTTGACCAAAAAGATTTTTGTACTTTCATTTTTCAACATATATGGATGTGCATTTAAGATGTTCAAATCACCCCTACATTCTCTTCATTCATGTGACTTTTTTATGGTGTTTTGAGACATGGCTTTGTTTATTTAGTGTGCTTAATTATGCGTGAGTAACATTTTGTTGTTCATTGATGATTACTTTCTTCATGCTAGACTTTTCATCACCTTTATTACACATATGCACGAACTTAGTGAATACTTTCTTATCACGTGTCGAATGCGGTGTTCTCATCTCAATAGTATTTAATAACGAACCAAATGTATTAGAGATAAGTTGTGATTGCAAGAATCATTTCCTAGATTTTGTTTCCTGGATTTTTTTTTTATGTTAAGCAATGGAAAGGGGATACGAAAGATAAAATTCCATTTGCGTTAAAAGTCACCATTTGAAAAAGGATCCTCAAAGATCAACGACAAACAAAAACAAAAGTGCCAAAGCCATTTTTTCATTTATGTTTTACTACACATGAGCATTATGATATCTTCAAAAATTTGAGAGTGAATTCTTAAATATGTGAGATTCTGAGGGTGTTATAAAATAAAAGATGAATGGGTTTGCACAACGAAGTCTCATGAAAAGCCTTTAATAGTTTGGCGTTATTGATTTGAGAAGCATTTAAATTCATGTCATGTTGCATAAGTCGAGTCAATTTCATTTATGTTCAACATTCTTACACCTAAGGTTGAAATTAGGTTCTTTCTTTATAAGCATCTCATTCACTACGTGCACTTATGTTATGAATGAATATGTTGATTTTCATATGAAAAATGTCCACACAATTACATTCCACTTTCATGATTAAAATATTTTAGTGTTATTCAATGGTGTGATATATTTGTAGCTATATGTACTTTTTAATACCTATTTCTTTATACTTGAAAAATTGAAAATTTTCAAAAATAGTTGGTATGCCTCTTCGAAATTTCAATTTATGTGCTTTATTGATTATGTTTATGATGCTATTTCTTTTGGATTTATGTGATGCTTGTTATTCATTCTTAATGTAAAACTCTTTATATATTACGAAAAAAGGGGGGTACTAACAAATTGAGGGGGAGTTTATTTTTCTTTAAACTCGTACCCGTCATGGTATTTCTTTTGTATCATATATGTAGGTCATTCCGCCTTGATGAAGATTTCATGAACCATAAAAGATGAAGACTTTTTAGTTTAAGACTTATATATTTATGCATTTTCGTTTCGTTTTTAGGAGGGCATTAGTTGTACTAGTCGTAGGGGTCAATTTGACTTCGTTTTTTTTTGTACCAGAATAGCCAAAGGAGTAGATTTGAAAGAGAAAAAACTATAATTGTTCATTTTATTTTTATTTGGCTTATCCAGTTAAACCCCATTACACATTCATGACCGTTCTCAAATCTTCGAAGAGAAGAAACATTGGTGATACTTCCATGATTAAAGATAGTTTGTCACAATTATACTCAAGAAGAGTTATGAAGTGGTTTGGTAAAGCTTTAAATATTTAGGGATTATTTTTAAAAGAGTTTTCGTATAAAAGTTTTCAAAAAAATTTAAAATTAATTTTAAATAATTTTTTAAAAAACTCGATAAATCGTTAGAACGAGTTTGACATTTCGTTTAAGCGAGTTGCATTGGGTCATTAGAACGAGATCTGAAACGTCGCCTTTTGGGTTGGTTCTAGAATGTCATTCGAAGTTTCATTGGAAACCGTTCGAACGAGATCAGATACATCGTTGGATTAAGGTTGCAGTTCCTTCGAACGAGTAAACGTATCTTTTATTTTTCATTAAATCTTTAATCCCTATCACCTTGCAAAAACTTTCCATTTAAATAGATGTACAAGATTAGACTTTTCAACAAGATTTTTTAAAGTTCTTTTTGTGATCAAACTCTATAATTTTTTAATCCAACCCTTGGATCTTTAATGATCACTTTTCCAAATGAAGAAGAATACGATCAAAGTTTTAAAATCCTTGTAAAGATTTTTTCTACTGCTAATTTATGGAGTTAAGGATTTGCTGCTAAGAAGAAGGGGATTGCATATTCCCGAGGCTAATCGATGGATACCGAGACAAGAGCTGCTTGCTGTGGGCGGTGCTGGACTGCATCATTTTATGTTAAAGATTTGAAGACTCCACGCGTTATACTTAATGGAACTCTAAGTAATCTGTAAGTTGTCTTGTGTATGTCTCATCTGAAACAGCGTTGAATTAAAGTCTTTGCTCGAAATAAATTTTTCCTCAAAATTCTTCCTCAAATATACAAGTAAATCCTTATAATGCCTGCATGTGTTTTCTAAAATAAGTTTTAGTGAATTTCGAGGTCAAAATTATTTTTTGAGGGAGAAGATTGTAACACCCTATATTTTTGGAATCTAAATTAAAATAGTATTTGATTAATTGTTATAATTATTTGAAAACTTATTTATGAATTACAAACTAATTATGTATCATTTAACAAATTTTAGAGCAATTATTTAAATAATGTAAGGATTAAAATAAATCAAGTATTAAATGTATTTATAGGGACACGTTTTATTTAATTAATATTTATGTGGAATTTACTGAGTTTTTATTTGACTAGTTTTAGCTAGTACGTGACATATTAGAGAGGGTGAATATTTTATTTTATTGTTTAGGAATAATAATGATACGCTCTATATTTTGGAAATATTAAGAGTGTCTTTTAAATATAAAACAATAAAAAATATGTTTAATGAATATTAGTTTTAAGGTGATTAATGTGGTGTTAATTTATAAGTTAATTGGACTTTATTTGTGAGTTTGAGGGAGATTAAGTGATGAAGATGAGGAGGTTGAGTTTTAAACGAATTTTGAATGAATTTTATGCCTTTATTGTGATTATAAATAATGAAAATGATATTTATATTATACATCTAAAATAATAGAATGAGAGTTTAACGAGAATCATTTATTACATATGTCAATCAAAACTTTCTACGCGTTTTTAATCACTCCACCCAATCCAAGAATTCATTGCAGCTTACCGTTTCATTGAAAACCCATATCGTAAAACCCTTCTCACTTCTCACTTTTCCCTTCTCATGACTTGTGTCCTTCCCCATAGTTAATTTTCCAAGTCCACGTGACCTGCTTCTCAAAATTAATCCCTTTATTTTCTACTTAAGTCTATTTCTCTACCCAAGCACAGTTTATGTGTCTTTTCATAACCTCCCCATTTGTCATTGTGTGTGTCCCTTGAGTCATATTGATTCCATTCTTAGGGCAGTGGGTGAGTGTGTCCCTCTCTTACAATTGTAGAGATGTATGGATTGGAACCATTGAGGGGAATTATGTTATACAGATTTGGCATAAATGAAATGATCATTGGCAACACTGAACTAACTAGATTAGGGGAAGTATGTTCTTTTTTATTGTTAAGTAGTGGTTAAAAGTCCTGATAAATGATCATTGATACTCTGTTCGTCCTCTCGTGTTTTTATATATGTTTTGCATCTTGTATTTGTATTCTGATTCCTTTAGTTTTCTTTAATTTTTAGGGTTTGATCGATTGAAAGTTAGGAAGAAGATATTTTTTATAATGTATTTCATAATGTAAGTTTGATTATTTGGATGCCTTTCCTAATTTATTTATTTTGCAGTCTGCATATTTATGTTCTTTTATATATTATTATGTCATTTATATATACATGAATGTATTCAAATCAATATTATTAGTGTGTTTTAAGTTGAAATTGACATTATAAATTAGACAACTGTATTTATTGATATTTTTATATTCCAGTCCAAGTTACAGTTTCATTTTAATTATTGATTTAATGTATAACATGAAATGATTTACTCAACTATTTATCAGCTGAGTAACATTTTATCTGAGTGTAATTTTTGGAATGAAGATTGATGATGCTAAGATTTAGCACCACCAGATAAGTGTTAGTGAGCTCAAGCAATAGCAGCCATGGCAGCCATAGAGATATATAAATGTATAGAAGGGGATGAGTATAAGAGGAAATTAGACAATGTTGTAAGTGGTCGTAGCTCTCTTGTGTGCCTCCCTTTCTTCAGCAGAGTTGTAGTAGCACTCTCGCGCTGTCGTCTGGTCTCCCTGAACCTCCCCTACTCCGTACGGGGTAGGGAATTTAATCATCTGGTGGACTGTAGACGGTACAGCTTCAAACCCCTTGAGGGCCACACGTCCCAGTATGATGTTGTATGCTGAAAACACATGTTCATCCAGCACAAAGAAACTGACCCTCTTGGTGAGCCATCTCGGCCATTCGTCCCCCATCCTGACATCAGCCTCATATATTCCCAGGGGGTGAACCTTCTCCCCACTGAACCCAATCAATGGATGATGGTATGGGACAAGTCTGGCACGACTGAGGCCCAAGGCCTTGAAGCATGGCCAAAACATCACATCTGCGATGAGCCCCCATCTACCAGGATCCTCGGCACTTCCCACCCGTGCACCCTGGTAGTGATGACAAGAGGGTCATCATGTGGGGCCAAGAGGCCTTTGAAGTCCATCCTTGAAAATCCCACTATCAAAGTGTCCATGTCAACCTTCTTCCTTTTTTCTGACTTGACATCTAGGAAGGTTGAGTGCACCATCTTCGTTACTGCCTTAGCCTCAGCAACATGGGCCTTCCTGTCAGCGACCTCAGACCCTCCTCCTGCTAAACCCCTGGAGATCATTCCTACACCGAGCGAGATCATATTGAGCCTCTTGACAGGACCGTGGTCGTCTCTCGGCGGGAGGTCAGGGTCGTCCTCATCATCAGAAGGGTCGTCCCCTCTTCTTTAAGGACCTTCTCTGCAGGCATCGACTCGCTTCTTTCTGGGGTCGTCCCCTCGGCCCCTCTTGAAGTCGGCTTTGTCGACGTACTTTCTGAGCTTCCCTTCCTTCAGCATCTTCTCAATCTCGTCTTTCAGAGCGAAGCATTTATCCGTCACGTGACCGTGGTCCTGGTGAAATTCGCACCACAGGTTCTTATTTCTCTTGTCGGGGGCTGCCCTCAGCTTCTCAGGCCACTTCAGCGTCCGGTCACTCTTTATCTCATTGAGGATCTGTTCACAGCTGACCGTCAGAGGGGTGTACCCCGCGAACTTATCATCCATGGTTCTCTTCTTCCCCTCTTTGTTCTTCTTGGGGTATTTACTCCCACTTGCACCTCCTCTTTCGTCCTCATATTTTGCAGCCATCGCCTCTTCGGCGTTCATCACCTTTCCTGCTGTTGACAACAGCTCGGCCATCATCCTCGGAGGGTCTTCAGCAAGCTTCCATAACAGCTTCCCCTTTTGGAGTCCTCCAATCAGGGCTGTCATAGCTATGCTCTCCTCATAGTCTTCCACCTCCAACTTCTCCTTATTGAATCTGGCTATATAGTCCCTCAGAGTCTCATTCTTTCCCTGCTTAACATAGAGCAGGTGTGTTGTCTTCTTCTGTGGCCTCACCCCAAAGCAGAAATTATGGATGAACAGGTCTGCCAACTGCTTAAAGTTTCCAATGGAATTTTTTGGAAGAGACGTGTACCAGACATGCGCAGCCCCTGTCAAGGTACCAGAGAAGGCACGACACCTCATCTCATCTGAGATAGAGTATATGTCTGTCGCCGACTGATACATCTCCACGTGGTGGACGGGGTTGGTGCTCCCGTCATACCTTGGGGTGACCATAGGTGGCTTGAACTTTGACGGCGTGGGGAAGTTGACTATCTTTTCCACAAAGGGTGAGCCTATGGTGTATCCCTTCTGAAGAGGGTCCCGGCTCTTCAATATATCACCAATCTTATCCTCTAACAGCTGGATTGAGTCATTCCAGGGCCTCCCAGGGTCGACCTGGACGATGTTATCCCCTGCTGCCTCCCCGAGGTGGACGGAGGGTTCTGCTGCAGCAGGCCTGTGTCGACTGTTTACTTCCCTTTGGCCATCATCTTGTCCTCGGGGCCGACCATCTGCTGCCTCCCTCCTGGATCTTGCAGCACTCCTTGGCCTGGACAACTGCTCTCGTAGGTCATTTACTGGGCCTAGCCTCTCAAAGGCCGACCCCCTGCTCAAGCGATCAAAAGCTGAGCCTCTTGGGCGATCATCAGGGTTCGGTCTCACGCACTTTCCCCTACTGTCCTGGAGGGGTCGCACAGTGTTGTTGGAGACCTCGTAAGGTTCCCAGCACTCTATAGGAGCCTCCTCTCCCTCCAGATCTCCATACCTATCCTCAGGGCAAGGGTTTTCTTGCCTCCCCAGGCGTAGACGCCGGGGGTCAGCAACATCCCTACGCCGCTGAGGGGGTGGAAGGTCTTTGCGTGGTGCCTGGGGTGGTCCCCTGGCCTCATGCTGTCCTGGAGCTGCTGCCGGAGTAATCATCTCAGGCGAAACCCCTGGTGCTCTTAGTATGTTCTGGCTTAGAGCTGTGAACTGCTCCTGCATCATCCGCTGGCTTGCTGCCAAAGACTTTAGGGCCGCTGCCACATCAGCCATCTCAGACTGAGGCGGTGGCTGGCTGGAACTGGGTCTTCCCCCCTCATCCGGCGGGGGAAGTGGTGGCGGTGGCATCTCAGGTGCCATGTGCTTGAGCTATGAAAAGCTGAACTTGAAGAAAATAATGGTTAGCTTGGGAACCTTAGTGGGTCTCTTTCAATTGTGAAACACCTCCTCTCAGGGGGAGTGTTGGTTCACCACCAGAGTGCCCAGTGAGGTCAAGCTGTACAAAGGAAGAGATGTCTTCTCGTTCCCACAGACGGCGCCAAACTGATGATGCTAAGATTTAGCACCACCAGATAAGTGTTAGTGAGCTCAAGCAGTAGCAGCCATGGCAGCCATAGAGATATATAAATGTATAGAAGGGGATGAGTATAAGAGGAAATTAGACAATGATGTATAGTGGTTCAGCCAAATTGGCCTACATCCACTGTGAGTGTGTGATCCACTAAGTATGGGCACTAATGGCCTTGGATACAATGCATATAACCCTCTCTCTCTCTCTACTGTGTGTGTACAAGCAGAGTTTTAGCTAGGGCTACTGTTCATGGATCGATCCCCTGTAGGGTTGTAGGTGACAAGTATATATAGGTCTTAGGGGGTGTAGTGTACCCCCCAAGTAAGCATGGTGCATGTGAATAATGATCTAACCAATTCCCTGTTGACACCTGTAGATGCCAAATGATGACATAATATTCCCTCACATGGGGGTGTGATTCGGTTATAACGGTCTGCCACGTGTCATATGAGCCTGACGCGCACTGTTCCACGCGTGTCCCGGACCACGCGCTGTCATGATGTCACCCTCGGCCTATGAGCCGAGGCCGAGGGCAAAGTTTCTTTCGGTAGTGAGTCTGGATTGATTCTGGCCTCGTACTGTCGTACCCTCGTAGGGTCGCCCGGAGCCCGGGGAAGGGTCGGCCCCTCGTAGGGTCGTCCGGAGCCTGGGGAAGGGTCGGCCCCTCGTAGGGTCGTCTGGACCTGGTGGTGGCCAGCTGGGGCCTGTTGAAGGGTCGGCCCATCGTAGGGTCGTCCGTATTGGAGGTAATCCTCATCCAGGCTGAGGGTATAAACGGGTATATCAAAGATAAAAGTATTTCCATTTGGGACAACCATAGTTCTTGATGTTTTACGATATATTTTAGTTGTCATCTATGTGTTTGAAAAAATACCAAACACATTTAATCTGCATGTTATTGTCTTTTTATTGCGTTATATGAATGTATAAATATGCTACATGACTGTGAACTTGAGAAATGATGTCACCTACTTTATTAAACAACTCTGGATACTCATGGAGATCCGACTATTTTTTCTTACTATCTTTTATAAATGTGTTGGCATTTGCTTAAGAAGATTTTAAAGGCAGAACACAACATGTCTTCAACTCAGTAGGTGATGGTGGTGGTTTTCAAATAAGTTCTTCATATTTAGCAAAATTCATGAGATTGTTTTATTGGTGTGTTGTTGCTTTTAGATTAAAGACTTATTTTTTATGTTTGTTATGCGAGTGAATGGAGCTATTGTTCATCATGTACTGTTTTTAATCACAATCATGATTCTGTGAACTGGGTGGTTGAGGAATTATATCTTTAAGAGGTTGAATTGTTTTCTTTTGCAAGAATGACAAAGCTATGCAAAGACGAGTTTGGGATCAATGTTTGTTCAATCAATGTAATGTGTCGTGAGAGATCTAAATATTTGGTTTTGTGGTGAGATGTCAATTCAAGCTGATGGCCATAGAATTGATTTAAGCTTATGAAAAGAAAATATAACCTCTAAAAAATGCCAATATTTGTGAATGTATTTAAAATGATAGATATCATTTATATGTTTATATTGATTTATAGTCCAAACTGATGTTGGGGTTGTGGGAAACTACATAAATATATATGAAGTATTTTAATAAAAACAGTTTTACTAAAAAAACATTTTTTTCTAATAAAACAACAGGGTTTTAATAAAATAAAGTTAAAAAAAACAGTTTTAATAAAAAACTGTTTTTGTATTAAAACAGTTTTAATCAAAAACATCTTTTTAATAAAATTGTATTTTTTATTTAATTAAATTTGTTTTTCAATAAACGAAAACCATTTTTTATTAAAACTGTTTTTTAAACTCTATTTTATTATAACTTTTTTAAATAAAAAAATTATTTTTTTATTAAAATAGTTTTGTTATTTTGTTTGGCCATATTAGCGAGTCCCCATTTTGAATCCCAACTATAAGTCATTCTAGAGTTCTCTTGGGTTGGTTCTGTTGGAAATTAATGTTAAGTGACGAAATTAATTATTTAATTTCAATTGTATTAAATTTCGAATTTCCCATTTATGTGGTTTTAATAAATGTCAGATAATTAATTAGGAATGTGATAAATAAAGATATTAAAAGATTTGGGTAAACTTTATCCGTTAGTCACATGATGGTTAGTGGCATTAGTGGGAGACTTGAAAGAGTCCCACCTTGACTAGGATTCCGGCCCTCTTCCCCTTATAAATAGAGACCTCTACACCATCTAGAGTCATCTCATAACACATTATTTCTGAGGTGGGAGAGAAACTCCGAGATTCCATTAGAGTGCATTTTTTCCAAGAAGGCAGATCGATGGAGCAATTAATCAAGATTGATCTTTGATCAAGGTATGTCTTATTTTCTATCTTTTAGACGTATTTATTGTGAAAACATGAAGATCCAAGATCCTTTTATTAAGAACAATTGTATGTTAAACTTTAATCATATTAATGTGTTCATGATTAATATTAGGGTGTTCTTAAGAATGATTTTATATGTGGTATCAGAGCTAAAGTTTAAGATCTCATGATTTTCCTTATTGATGTTCATCTATAATGATATATGTGCCTGAGACTTTCTGCGACATTTTATTTATGTCATTAAATTGTTTTTGTGCCTGAGACCTTCTGCGACGTCTTATTCTGTCATTAAATCTGCTCTTAAAGTGTGTCTGAGATTTTCTGTGACGTTCTTCTTCTGTCGCCAATACTCACTGGTGAGAATGAAGGGTCAAAACTTGCTCAGATTTTTACGAAACTGACATGGTCGACTGGAAACGTCGAAATAAACAAAACCCATTGTTTACAATGGGCACAACCTTACTTTTGCGTTTTGACGCCGTTAAGGCCCTCAAAACCCCGTTTTTGCCATTTTAGGAAATAATCTCGGGGCTTATAACTCTTTACAGAAAATTGATATTAACGTTCCGCAAAAAGTTTTGATTTTCTGGCATGTTTTACTTCAATTCCATGGTGAAAACTCATTTTTGCCATTTTGGGCAAATTCATGTATTACGTGTTTTTATACCTGGGCAATTATGTTTTTGAGGCATTCGAGCTACTATTGGTATCTTTGTAATTACTGATAGATTACATATTATAGTTAATATTAATGCATGATTAACTATATTTAAGTTGAGACATGTAAACAATTATTCATTTGAGTTAAGCCAAAGGCCAAACACAGGCTGAGACTGCATGTACGAATAATATACTTACATTCATTAAAGACTTATTCTAATGTTAGTTATAAAATTGGATTGAGGCGCAACACATGCTAATATCTGAATTGAACAACATTAGAATCAGTTTTGTAAAAACAGAATAGTTGACATTAAGTCCATTAATCATGGTATTAAATGAATTAGGCAACAAACACATATGCCAAAATTATGGGACCATGATAAATGAATTATAGGGTAATATATCTTTACAATCTGAATATTATGTGATGATTAACAAAGATTCCATGATATTCGGAATGTAGATGAAATATACCAAAATTTTAGTCAACAATTCAATATTCGACCCTTGCAATTTTTGTTGTGTGTGAAAATTTAAGTTTTTCCATATTTCATGTATGTTTTATCTAGAACTGTGATAAAACCTTGCTCTAATGATCCTTTTTAGTTGAATATTCGTGCGAAACACATGCCAACATATTTCATATGGTCGGATATTAGACTTGTGTTATTATTAATATTCATATTTTGATGAATCTCGTGCCAAACACCGGCCAATGATTCATATTGTTGAATATTATGATATTCATGTTTTAATGAGTCTCGTGCCAAACACAGGCCAACGATTCATGTGGTTGAAAATCAGAATTATTGTTTATTTTAAGGCTAGTACTCCCATTAAGTTGAATTAAATGCCAAACACAGGCTATAATTCATATGTGCGGATACTAGATTTATTCGTTGCATGCATGCATATTTGAATGCATGACTTGCAAATTTTGAGACTCATAAGTAGGTATTCATTCAGTTTAATCAAATGCCAAATACAGGCTAAGATTATATGTGAAGATACTATACTTGTAGTCATTTCAGATTATCCTAATGTTTGTTATAAGGTTAAATTGAAGCGCAACACATGCTGAAATTTGAATCAAATAAACATTGGAATTTTTGTAAATGTTAAATAATTGGCATCAATGTTAAAAAGTCATATTTACATATGTCACTAGTATGATAATTGTGATTATAACCATATTGTGCATTAGTATGACCATGAATGATTTGGGTCAATATTTCTGATTTGTTACTCATACATAAGTGATGAAGCGAAAGTAAATGATTTATGTCTTCCATTTACTATTATTTGTGTAATATCTCATGTGAACTCTTTGTCTATTTGATTTTCACATTATGTCAAATTTTTCGTGAATTTCAAATTAAGGAATAGACAATAATATAATTATTCATGTATTACGGGTATTTTGCACATGTATGCGTATCTCTTATATTTATATAATATATGGTTTGGTGTTCATTAAAGTGCTCCATTCCAGAAGATATAAATATTGGACTAATGCATTAATATCATGCATATTTTGGTTGCCTACGGGTCCATGTATGATATTGAATGTTAGGATGATGATACTTTATGATGTTGCATACATATTATTGTTTATTCATTTATTGTGATTACAATAATTGAACAAAATGTTAGTGGTGATATATATTGGGAAGGTAATAATGGTCGTCAAAAACAGATGCCATAATTTCTGTCACTATCATATCACCAATTAAGTTTATGAAAACCATAAACATGAATAATTTAGCTTATTGATCATGCGATATTTAATGAAAATAAGTAAAAAATTTATTGACTTGTGTATGTAAGTCTTTACGTAATGTAATATTCATATTATGAAATGTTTGGTAGTCACTACAGTGACCCAACTAGAATGGCAATGAATATTAAATGTAAAGATGATGGTAGTAGTAACTCATGATGCTTATAATTGTAAAGATATTAATGGGGTATATTGAGTTTATTTCTTCAAGCAAGGTTATTCCTTACAAGGAATCAATTTTGAGTGATTGAATGAACATCATAGATCACATACATTATTATAGTATGTGAAAATAAGTTGTGCACAAATGTCGTGTACGATATAATGAAATAACATTATACCCAATAAAGTAATCTACAAGCATCATATAATCGATATTTCACGGTTACTACTGACAAAAACTCACGGTTATGCACTCAATTTATCATGTAATCGATGTGTGTGTTGTTAAATCAAATCATTAATGAAGTGAGCAATTTATCTCATTATCTTATCACATATTATTGTATCCCATTTTATTTCTCTAAAATTTCATATTTGATTTGGTTAAACAAATTAAGTTTGTTTACATGTTGCACACTCGGACTAATAATGATAAAGATAATATGTATCTTTTATGATTTGAAATGAGTTTTTCATCTCAGTAGAGTTTTCAAGTTATACTTACTATGTTATAGAAAGTATTTACTTTTGATGCAAGGATTTCTTACAAAACAAACTAGAAATGCTAATAAGATTCTTTTCTTTTGTTCTTGGGGAATCAAATCGCCATTTGTTTTCATAAACCCTCAATTTCTTTTGGAAAATGTTTGTCTAAACTTGATCGTGAGGGATATGTTCTAAAGAATCTTTTGATGTATATTTTTTCAAGGGTTATGATTTTAGTTTTGATGTTTTGTACAAAATAAAGTTTGGACATAGTTCTTTAAAGATTTGTTTGATCCTGCATCATAATCGTAGCGTTTTTTTTTATGAAACTCTTTAAATCTTGTACCAAATTAAATCTAGACTCTTTTTCATAATTTTCGTGGACAAGATTTTTGTAATGTCTCTTACAAATTTTGATAGTCGAGTTGTGTTCTTAAGGTATTACGATGTCTAATATAAGGATGACCTATGTGGCTTAAGTGGGAGATTATGAGAAACTTCCCTTAAAGTGGACCTACATAGATCATATAATTGTCATTGACACGTATTTATTGCATTAAAGTCAAATTCATTATGAAAGGTGAAATTAGTGGTAGTAGAAAATCATGAAATATGGTTATAAAGGAAGGTAGGGTACTTATCCCATTATCGATAACCTTCTTGAGGTTATAAAGGAAGGTGGGTACTTATCCCATTAACGATAACCTTCTTGAATCCTTGTTCTTTTAGTTGTTAGATTGTCTAAACAACAAAGAACAAATAAATGGTCAACCACTAAATGATAGTATTGTCACCATGAGAGAAATGTAGATATAATCATAAGGAATAGTATTAAGAAGATCTTAAAAGGTCTACTATCCTCGATGATTATGTAGTGTATCTACATGAACATGAATTTGGCGTAGGAATAAATAATGACATGATTTTATTTTCAAAAGTCATAAGAAGTGAAACTAATGGACTACAACTAACGTTGAAATCTCGTTGAATTACATAATTGATGCACTAAAGTCGGGTATAAGGGGGTCATCAAGACCAAACACGACACTAATGGTAGTTAAACGAGATAAAGCTAAATTGTAGTAAAATATTTCACTATTAATGAAGAAAAGGTTATAAATGAACCTTCTCAATTATATGTAAGGACATGGAATTCCTATGACATTAGTAGCTCATTATGATTGAGAGTTACATGAAGTGGATGTGAAAATTACTTTTTGAATTCTAATAAACCATGCGTATATGTTTAGGAGATCATTTTATAAACATAAGTTTCCCACATGACGAATTTTAAGAAATAATATCATTATTTTTTTAATCGTTGTATATTTGTATACACCTTAAGATCAGTGGGAGTAAGTTTATATATTTTCTCTATACACAAGCACGGATTTAGAAAGTAGAGAATCAAAATAATTTTATGGGTTTAAAAGTTGTGTATGAAGTAATGAGATACTTAAAGGAATATATGCTCACATTTATGATGTATGTGTTCATTTAAATATGAACAATTATTGTGACTCAGATTTACTGTTTGTACGGATGGTACGAAGTTCACTCTTGCTTAAGTATGTTTGTTTTGGTTTATCAACCAATATAATGAAGGAGTGCAACACAAACCATCCATTAAGTATTGTGAAAGCTGAGTTTGTAGTATGCTTGATGCTACAACTTATGTATTTTGGCAGCGTGACTTCATTTCGGGACTTGGAGTTGTCGACACTATTATCAAGTCGCTGAAATATTATGATAATGTCGCTGCAATCTTCTTTATGAAGAAATATTAGGTATTCCTAAAGTAACTAAGCACGTTGAATGAAATACCTATCAGTTAAAGAAGAAATTCAGAAACAAAGAGTGTCAATTGATCACATCAGTACGCGTGATAACATAGCAGATCCTCTTACGAAAGGACCATCTCCGAAGACCTTTATGGAACATGTCAAAGAGATGGGTCTCGATTAGTTAGACTATGATTGCTATTTTGGCTTAGTTGTTTGACACCATTACTTGAATTCAATAAAAGTGTTTCTGATTTCAATTATTTCTGTCTTTTGAGAAAGCATGCATATAATTATGAATTATTGTTGACAGAAATAGTCCTTATTGAAAAGGACATTATGAGGCCATTATGATACCCAATATTAAAGGCTTAGTTGAATGAAACATTGGTGTTGTGGTACGTGGAAGGAACCATGCTCTTACATAGTATGGAACCCCCATGACTCGCATCCGTGAATCATTTGATTCAGCAAAATAAATTTATCAATGATTGTGCACCTTATGATACCTAATCTAATTATGCGAATTATTAAGACCAAGTGGGAGACTGTTGGAAATTAATGTTAAGTGACGAAATTAATTATTTAATTTCAATTGTATTAAATTTCGAATTTCCCATTTATGTGGTTTTAATAAATGTCAGATAATTAATTAGGAATGTGATAAATAAAGATATTAAAAGATTTGGGTAAACTTTATCCGTTAGTCACATGATGGTTAGTGGCATTAGTGGGAGACTTGAAAGAGTCCCACCTTGACTAGGATTCAGGCCCTCTTCCCCTTATAAATAAAGACATCTACACCATCTAGAGTCATCTCATAACACACTATTTCTGAGGTGGGAGAGAAACTCCGAGATTCCATTAGAGTGCATTTTTTTCAAGAAGGCAGATCGATGGAGCAATTAATCAAGATTGATCTTTGATCAAGGTATGTCTTATTTTCTATCTTTTAGACGTATTTATTGTGAAAACATGAAGATCCAAGATCCTTTTATTAAGAACAATTGTATGTTAAACTTTAATCATATTAATGTGTTCATGATTAATATTAGGGTGTTCTTAAGAATGATTTTATAGGTTCCAATAAGAAGATATTTGATGAATTGCACGCAATGAGAAGGGGATGAATGGTTATGGTGTTTTTCTTGGCTAATTTTGGATCTAGTTAGATCTCTCCTGCCTTTTGTTGTTATTAAAATTTTGAGTTATTCTTACTTTGAATTTTGGAGATAGAGTTTTTTATTATATTAGCTTTAGGTTACAAATAATATGTTAAGCATGTGTTGTTTAGGAATCTAGACATTCTATGCTTAAATGGACTCTGTTGACCATCTTTTTTTTAATTTAAATTGAACATCATAATTTTTTTATTTTACTTGGAATTAACATGATATACATTTTTTATGGTTCAAATAGTATTTTTTTATTCTTTCTATAAATGGTGAATGGTAAGTTCTTACTGTAGGTTTAGTTTTATAGTCCTTACAAATTCTTGAGATGACTTTTATTTTCTTCCTCAATTTTTACTATTTTTGAAGTTTGGGCTTATTAATATTTTACAAATTTTATTTATCTATGGTAGGTTTAGTTGTACTAATGCTTTGTAGTTTGTTTTTACTCGGTGTGTTAAATGCAAGTGAGTACAAAATGCATTCTCATTACATGATAATTATCCCACGCATTTAGAGCTTATTCTTACTTATCTTCTATATTTACCACTATTGTTGTCCGATATGATTTTAAACCATAGAAAGCTTCCCGGATGGACCATTAATTCCCATATTGCAAGGTGAAATCTATAAATGAGCAAAATATTTTCACTTGGAGCACTTTATTGAAGTGTTTTACCGTTTTTTTTTGTTACGTGGTGAAATTATTTTTTGTTGGGTGGTGAAATTATTTTAATTTCCAATTTGTCGTTTATATACACAGGATGGCATCATTTTTCTCTTCTTTCTATTCATTCTGGGATTAGCTATTTGAAAGATGTTAAAGGGTCTTCATATGCATGCACAAGAAAGGTACATAAACCTTGTATTCTTTGTGTATTTATCCCTCTTTTATGCATAGTCCAAGTTAAATGGGATGGCACCATTGTTATGGTATCTGAAGGAGAACAAATTTTGTAACCCAATTTAAATTGGATTTCCGTAGCTGTGTTTTTTATTTTTTCTATAAATAAAAAAAGTTTTTGGTTACAAAAACATTTTTAAAATTTTATTTATAAAATAAAACTTTAAGTTTTTTTTAGCTATAAATAACAAATATTTTTTTAAACAAAAAACAAATAAAAATATGTATAGTTTTTTTTTATATAAAACACTTACGTTTTTTTGAACTTTTTGTTTATAAAAATTGTTTTTAAGTTAAAAAAAGTTTTCAGAATTTCAAAATTATCATTTTTAATGTTTTATTTGTAAAAAAAACTTTAAGTTTTTATCTATAAATGACATATAGTTTTTTAAAATAAAAACAAATAAAAATATGTATAATTTTTTATAAATAATAAGTACATTTTTTTCGGAGATTTTATTTAGAAAAATAGTTTTTGTAATAAAAATATTTAAAAATAGTAGACAAATTTTATTTATGAAAAAGTTAACCTTTTATAATAATTTTAAGATATGATATTAAATTTATGATATATAAATTAATTATAAAAATTATTATATTTATTTATTATACATCGCCCATGCATTGCATGGGTTGTATGCTAGTTAGGAATAATATTAGTTGTTAAGTAATCAATATGTGAGATAAGGTTCATTTAAGGGGGGATTTATGAGGGAATTTGAAGGGTTAAATGGGAAATTGAAGAGAGAAAGAGCAGGGAAAATTATTAATATGTTTTTAAATGTATTGGGGTTATTTTAAATCTATCTACTGATATATATTAGTGTGTTAGGATTTGTGAGCTTTAGACATCTTTTAGTGAGAGAATTCTAGAGAATTGAAAAAGAAAATGAGAGAAAATAACATGAACTTAGAGATATTTTTACATAAAAAAATGGACTTATTTTATGAATAAGAGGGAGAAGATGATGATAATTATTTACAAATAAGGATTTGGAAGCGTTTTGGTGCTTTGATTTGGCGTTTTCAACTTTTACAATTTAAGGTAGTTTCATCATCCCGTGGTTAATTTGAATACTACTAATATTCACCCATTTTTGTATATGTGATACATACTTGTGATGCATTTTATATTTTATAACTTTGTATATGAACATCCATTTTTTTGCACACTTGTTATATGTTTAGCATTCATGTTGTGTAATTAAAGTAACTTATGTGCATATTGGGATTAGACTTTTGAGTAGAGAATTTATAATCAGATTGTGGAATTAATTTATATGTTGATTAAATGGGAAGAATTATTATTTTAAAATTTTAAAATGATTGGAAGAAGTATAGGCATACCTTAACCAACCAACCCATGGTACGGGGTGTGCTTTCGAGGTACGATTTTTTTTCTTATCGGGTGAACTAGGTCATGGGTCTAGTTTGGCGGTTATGCCGGGATTATTATGTTAGGGCGACGAGAAAGATTTTCCTATTATGCCTTTATAATTATGTTTCCTTGATTATTATGTTAGGGCGACGAGAAAGATTTTCCTATTATGCCTTTATAATTATGTTTCTTACTTTTATCTCATGGATTGTTTAGATGGTAATTGACAAGAAATTATAATGAGAGTCCACGCCGTCTCGCTAGAAGTGAGGCGGGAGTTTCATATATGGGCTCAAAATTTGTGTAGAGGCGTTGTGAGTAAATAAAATTTATTATTGTTATTTTGGGATCTTAGAATAAGTATCATATTTCATACACTTGATATATATATATGCCCACACAATTATGTTTAGTACACTTGAAGCTGTTATACGAACGTTTGAGTTTCCCATTCACCCCCATAGTTTTATATTTGTATTTAAGGTTTATACACATGTTGGATTCATTCAAGATATGTGGATTTTTTTAGACGCATCTGACGTTGTAGAAACTACGTGTGCTTTATTTTCATTAAAGATTAAAAGTTGTATTTATTTCATTTATTGTAGAAATAGATAGTTGTATATTTTATTTTTGCTCCAAGTTTGTAAAAAATGACTTTGATTATTGATGAGAGAAGAAACCTTGTATTTTATAACAATTGCAAGTTGGTTATTTATTTACAAATGTCATATATGTCTCCTCGTGTTAAATGGTTTACTATAAATGGTATTTTTGTTAAAAAGGTTTAGCTTGTCATGCATTTTAAGTATTATTATTTTTAAAATTTGACAAGTATTACATCAAAGGTCACTTCACAATTTGAGAATTCTTCACTTATATATATATATATATATATATATATATATATATATATATATATATATATATATATATATATATATACTAGCGGAATGCCCGTGACTAAAGGCACGACGAAATTTTTTAAAGTACATAATTGTAAAAGGGCAAAAGTTCCCAAGTACATAATTGCAAAATGATAAAATTTTCATTCTCCAATGTAAGTCGTATTAAGTCGTGTATAATTTTTAAGTCAAAAGGTTTTTTTTATAACATAAATAATTGTAAATAACTTTATAAATTTAGACAAAACTTTCTCAATTTATAAGACTATCCACTCTATTTAAGAAAATAATAAAGTCCAACAACAGCCCTAATAGTCCTCCTTGGACATCGTATAAACAACATTAACCTGTCTAACATATAAAAACATTTGGGAGTAATAAAGACAACATATGGGATATGCTTTGAGCCTGGAACATGCCTCATGTAGGTCACTCTAGTCATTTTATTACTTTCAGAACTTTATAACCAAATAATAAAGGAGTCTGTTAGAATTTTTGAAAACTAAATAAAACTTCCAGTAGATAAAACGATGAAACAAACCTCTTTACATTTGGGCCATATTTGAATAGATAATAAGAGAAATTTTAGTTTGAGATAGAATTATTTACATTTATTATGGATAAAAGGATGAAACAGATCCCTTTACTCTTTATTGTGGAAACCACTTTGTTGCTGTCGCATCTAAAATTTATTTACATTTACTTAACATCGACATCAAATGTGAAAAATAAAAGCAGGGCATGGGAGATTTATGATCATTCTGCTGATAGAAGGATTCATAGGTGGCAACCCTTGACTTTGAGTCCAATTCTTCCACAAAACCTAAGGTCTTCTCCACGAAATCTTTCATGTGTAAATGTTTCTATTCCTTAAAATGCCATTCCCCATAAAGTTAGGATCAATATTGTCGCTCCAAATACAAGCATAAGACTGTAACTTCTTAGCACTCTCCATCATAGAAACATAAACAATCCTCCTCTCATACTCGAAGTCCTCATAATTGATGTACGAAGACCTTATTTGTGCAGTCATCTCATACACCTATTGTATTAATTCAAATAATAGTAACAAATAATAATGTAAACACTAAAATAGGCCATACCTTAATATCCACAAAAGGCCTTGACGAGTGCTTATGATAGGCTGACATGCCTTGCATGTGTCACAACCCATCATAACATTGGGCATGACATGCTGATACACGTCGTCGTCTCATCCTGTATCGTGATAGACCAAAAAGAGCCCCAAAATGTATTAATTGGGTAAGGAAAAACCAAAATAATTTAGAATGACATAATCGAATTAAAATATGTTAAAGATGAAATAAAATATACCCAAATTACTTATACAACAACACTATAACTGGTTATCCAATCTAAAATTAATCAATTGCCAGGAGGAAAACACCCAACCCATATCTCCTTTTCTTCAGCAAATCAGAGAAAACACCTCAGCATCAATGATTTTACGTAAAATGGGATGAGAACGGGTACTTAGAAATCCATGGAAAGGTAATTTTTGGTTTGATAAATAAGCAAAATGACATAGCACACCATGACTCTGAATTTTCTACCACGTGTTTGAACCCCCGAAACGTAGTTAACTAGGCACAAATAATTTGGCACGGTTAAAGTTTTTGAAGATTTAGCACATGCATAAGACATTTATGGTGAAACTGAATCTCTAGCTTATGGGTTGAAATTTATGTGTCCATAATACTACCTACCTTGCTTTTCAAATGAATTTCAGACAGTTGCATAAAAAACATTGATCAAATATAATGCATTCGGTAAAAATAATATCACTTTACAAAAAATATAATAAATGTAAGCACATAATGACCTATAACTCCAACTGAGAAGTAAAATAAAATTTTGCAATCGAATGATCATCTATAGAATCAGGTGCCAGCCGTGCCAAGGGTAGTGCAAATGGCCCTCTTATATTTTAGTGTATCACTTCAAAAATGAATCATTCAACTTAGTCCATACTTTGATAACCAAGTTAACTCGCAACTTTCCAGATCTAATCCAATATGTGAAGCGAGGTCATTCAAATTATATTTCTTCATTAAAAAAATTATATGGATTAAACCTATTTTTAGGCATGTCATTAAATATGAAAGTCAATTTTGATCTGTCAATCATTGCAAGACGTCAAATACATTCCTCACTTCTTTACCTCATATGAAAAAAAATAATAAATTGTAATTTGCTTGAGTTAGTAGTGAAGGAAAACAAAGCAAAAAGTTAATAAAAAAAAATACCGAAAATAATTATTTAAAATGAAGGAAAACCTCCCCAAAACTTATATGGCAAACTCAAACTCAAACTGAAGTGGTTAAAGCCTAAACATACAAAATTAACAATACTTTAAATCCAAAGAAACAAATCTTTTTCTAACTATAGAGATTGGAAGACCGAAAACAATTCATATTCCTAATAGAGTTAGTACTTAGATCCACACCCTCACCTTATATAAGCATCAACACGCATTACTTGATATGAACATACCTGCAAAAGGTTTGACTAGTTAGGACTGAATTGGTCCACCATTGAACCCAACATTAACACCACCACTGCCGATATACTCCAAAACACCCAAAGGACTTCACTCCACTACCTTCAAAGAGACGAATTAAAAAAATGCATGAAATAAATCAAAATAATTGGAAAGTACAAAAGGTTTGAGTTCTTAGGAGAATGGTATACAATTAAAATTAAGCATATGAAAGTCATGTCCAAACCAACTTAAATCAATGGTATACAATTCTCAAAATAGCAGTTGCATATGGGAGTTCTTAATTGTGAGTTCTTAACTAAAAAAATAGCACATTTTTCAAGAGATGAAATGTCCAAACTAACAATCCAAGCACTTTTCTCCAGAAAAATTCAAATCAATAATCCAAGCATTTTTATTGAACAACTGAGAATCATACCACGTTCGTTCAACTCGTAGTAAAAAAAGTAATATTACTCCCTTAAATTTAAGACACAACTTTCAAGATGTGAACTAAAATAGGTGGGCGTCATTCCTAGATAGATAAGCTTAAACTAAACACAACTAAATGTGGGGTAAAGATGTTATGCATGAAATGATAATCATTTGAGAAAACCACATTAAAAGAAAACCTACCTTAAATCACACTTCCCTTCGTATATTTTACAATCTACAACTCATATGGATGCCTGAATAGATACACAAACAAATAATAAGTAATTATAATACAATTGAAAATTGAAAGTAAATACTAACCAATAAAATAAATCCCCAAAGAGTAAGTACCACTTAATTAAAATGATTTTAAAATAGAAACAAAAACAACATTTTGTTATAGGAAAATCTAAACAACATTAAACGAATATATGGTACTACCGAGGGCGATAGATTTCAAAACAGCATAGGATAGATTTTAAATATATTATACTACAAAATATATGACACTGCCAAGTTGTATTGGTTCTAACATAAACAATAAAATCTCAACCTTAAATTTTAAGAAAAGTCCAAATACGAAAGAAGAGTCGCATCCATTTTTTAGTGGGAGCATTATGTCAAAAATGTCAAACAATGGCATACAAATTTTACACCCTAATAAAAAAAACATCAAATAAAAAAATACCCAATACTTCTCCAATTGTACCTAAGAGAATTTTTTTTTTTGAATTTGTAACGATATTTGATTAAACCCCAATAGTAGTAAATATCTACAATAAGACCCCAAAAGTGATTTCAAATTCAACCAACACAAACGAAACCCTAATTAACTAGTTAGTAACTCCAAAGTATGCACGATTTGAAAAGTTAAACATAAAAACAAATACCAACAATACATTTAAACCAAAAAATGAAACATAATAAAAACCCTTAATTTTTAAATAACAAATTTTAAAAAAATGTGAATATTCTAACCATAGATCTATTTGTGCGAACTATACCATAATCTTTACAGATGTAGCACATTTTAAGATCTGTAGCACATTTTAAGACTAACCATAGATATGTTTATACGAACTATACCATAATCTGTTTGTACGAACCAGAGAACATTTTTTTAATTTCTTGATTTGTACAGATGTATAGAATATTCTATACACCAAATATATAAATCTTGAGCGGGATATTTATTCAGGTGTTAGATCTGTACAGTATATTTCGAATACCAAATATAATATGTATAGATCAAGAAATTAGAGGGCGTATATGTATATGTGTGTGTGTGTGTGTAAGAGAGCGAGAAAGAGGTTACCTATAAGGGCTCAGCATTGGATCAGGTCGTGGGGGAGATGAGAGCGTGGTAGGGTTTGTGTGTTGAGGGAGGCGACCAAAATGGAGGTGTGAGGAATGAGGTAGGGTTAGTGTTTGTATTCAGGTTTCACTCGTGTTTTTTCCCTAACTTCCATGTTATAACTCTCAAGTTATGACATGGAATAATGTGAGACTCTTGGATTTCAATAAGTGAATCAATCTCGACCCTTAATTTTTTGGAACACTAACACACCCCCTCTCATATTACACACACACACACACACACACACACATATATATATATAATCAATTATTGTATCGATCCTAGGCCAAACCACAGACAGGTCATGGCCATGGGCACCTTGGTTTTTTTAATGCCACATGACTTATATCAATTCGCCAAATAATAAGTTTGGAAATTATTTCCTTGGTAGACGGACACTGATGTCATAAGTACCAAGTGGGACTTCAATAATAAGAATGATAAAGGATTCTTTCAGGTGAGTGTATTGATTTTGATGAGCCAATTCCCGAGTTGTGAGTCTAGAGTCCTTTTAGTTTTTCTTAGCCATGGATTAGTATATATACTTCAAGATTCATCAAATGGATGTTGTGGAACCAAAATACTGCAAGATGAAAAAAAACAACTGTTAATGACAATAATTAAATTGATATATAGAAAACTTCATTATTTTATTATAGTTTTCTTTAATAAACTATAATACACTTAAAACATGATAGGAATCTTCACAAGGTGTTGGAGTGTATCAATAATGAACCTCATCATTAAGTGATTAAAGAAAAATTAAGATAAAGTGGAGATTCAACGGAGAATAATGAAGTCCTCTAGAAGAAGCAAGATAATCGAGCAAATATTTTGTCTTTTATTTATAATTGTGATTTATCTTGTAATATTTGTGAGGTTAATCAGTACAAGTGATGGATCAGGTTCAACGGGACCTTAGAGAGACTTCATACTCTAATGAGTAAGCTCACTCATGGATCCTTTGAGGGAATTGGTTTCGAGAATAGAGATCAAGGAATCATTAAATCAATATACTTAACCAATTTAAATACACAAGGTAAAGCACTAAGACAGCCCAAACGAGCACTCCTCGAGCAACTTAGTCACCACTCATTATCAGTTGCATTTATCTTTTGGCGCCAAAAATTGTATCTTGAATTAAAATATTTGAGTGATTTCATATAAAACCTAAACACGTAAAATCAACAGATATACCTCAATATTGACGTTTTGATGAACTGGTAGCCAAAAAGGCTCTGACTCCACACTATAAGACTTAACACCGTCGGCTGGCCACTTGAGATTTTACTTAGCATTTAATGCTATTAACATGTTATGTATAGTAGTCTCACCCAACATTTAATGCATCCTGAGTTCCCTCGCGATCAAGCTTAACCTATAAAGACCCCCGCTTAGCCTTTGATAAACCATCAAATCATCAAGACATAAATTAATCAACTGTTCAAGCCATAAAACCTTGAACCCAAAGAAAATATCCTCTCATCATTAATACATTTTCTCAGTTCTCAGCCCAAACAAGCACTACTCGAGCAACCTTAGCCACCACTCATTATCAATCACATATATCTTTTGGCGGAAAAATAGTATCTTGAATAAAAATATTTGAGTGATGTCATAACAAACCTAACATGTAAGATCAACAAATATACCTCAATATTGACATTTTGATGAACTGGTAGCCAAAAAGTCTATGACGCCACAATATATCACCTGACGCCGTCGGTTGGCCACTTGAGATTTCATTCAAGATTTAATCCTATTAACATATTAGGTTTCATTCAAGATTTAATCCTATTAACATATTAGGTATAGTAGTCTGACCCAACATTTAATGCCTCATGAGATCCCTCGCGATTAAGCTTAGTTACAAAGACCCCCATTTATCCCATGATAGACCATCAGATCATTAAGACATAAATTAATCAACTGTTCAAGCCATAAAAACTTGAACACAGAGAAAATATCATCTCGTCATTAATACATATTCTCAATTATCTATAAGAACTTAAGCATTTACTACCCCTAAAACTTATTCCGTCCATCCATTGGTGATTGCCTTACTACTTTGGTGTATTTAGAGAGCTTATTTATCTCCCCTGTATATCAACATCCACCAAAAGCTCATTTATTACTCAAACATTCTGTACATATTATCCATCATCGCGATATATATAAAACTCAGTTTTTCATTGTTACTAGTGCATTAAATATTATCTTTTCACCACTAAATGGGTTACGCCTCATTATTCATATAAATATCCCAGATCAAACTACTCTCTTACACAAGTAAAACCATGAAACCAAAGCTAGTCAAGGGAAAGGAACACACTCCAAGAAAATGAAATACCAAGCAAGGAATACGAAAAACTAAGAAGAACTTCAAGATAGTTTTAACCAAAATAAGTAGATAACATCAACTCAACATCATACATGAATCAAATCTCCTAGTATATTAATATTTATTAACAACGACTACATTGACATTCACTTGATCAAGATACAATGAGTCAAGAGATATTTGAGTATGTTTGCCTTCTTGAAAAAGTATAACTCTTCATAGACTTGTTCAAATTATTAGCTCAAACTCACACTCATATTTAAAATAACTTTTTACAAGTAAAACATTTTTCTAAAATAATCTTGGTCTAACTAAGATGATATACTCGACTAAACACATTTTTTGTCGAATATATTAATTGTTCTCGCACTAACACTAAATTAAACAAAACCATGGGAATTCTACTTGATCATATTGGAGATATAGTCGAATAAATATAACATAGTCGACTACATCTCAATATAGTCAAATATATTAGAAAATCAAGAACTATAATATCTAGTTTTCTAAAAATCCCAAAAGAAACTTTTGCTTAACAACTCCCAGCATCTATATTTTTTTCCAATGCTGAAAAAACCACTCCAAACATATAGTCGACATATACAAGAGGTCACAAATAATGTCTACAACATCAAATCCCAATAACACTTGTGTCAAAAAAACATTAAGAATATAAAAGAAAAATAAAGATTTTTTTTTTCTAAACATCACTTACACCTATTGAGTATTTAGATAGAAATTCATTCAAAGAAAACTCTTCTTTTTATAAAAAATAATTCGCTACGTCAAAAATCTAAAATGGTAACGGTAGGGTAGTCACGGTCCAAATTTGTGACCATGACATACAAATCGTATCCCAATCTGTGAACCCATCTAGGGGACCTACATCATCAGTTGTTCACATGTACGTTACGGTCCAAAATTGTGACCCTAATGGTGGGAAAATGGCTCGAAATCCTGTAAGGGGTCACGATTCTAGATCGTGATCAATAACAAATGGCCATGACTATTTAGTGTGAAACATGCTCACCGTTCTCAACCATTACCCAGTAGCGTGATTACTTTTAATTTCAAAATAGTCACATAAAGGGGGTCACGATTAGGGACCGTAACCAAATAAACTAAATCGTGGCCAGTTAAATTAATCCAAACTGGTTAAGGATATGGTCATGGGCATCATCCGTGACTCAATTTTAATTATAAATAGAACCCATTAGGGTTTTATTTTCATTTCACTTAACCCATTCTCTCTCTCTCAGACCACCACCAATCTGCACAATTACCGACTGAAACACTCTCTATTACTCTCTTACTCAAGTAAGTCTCTTTGTGTGCGTGTGTGTGTGTAAATATGTATATGTATGTTTATGTTTATGTATGTATATGTTTTTGTATGTATGTATATGTATATGTATATGTATATGTATATGTATATGTAGCTCAATCAATCAGGTATGGTCTCATTCCTCTTCGATCTATTAAACATAGTTTTGTAGCTCTATTTGTTAAACATATCTTAAGTGTTTTCCTTGTATGCTTACTAACATTGGTGTTATTCTTTGCTTATTTTTTCTCATTGTAATATGCATTGCTCACTTGGTCTTACCATGTTCAACTTTTAAGCTTACCATCAATACTCAATATTGCTTGAAATTGACATTTGTATGGAAATAAAACTACCCCCACCCCCCAAAAAAAGTGGAATAAAAAAGATAAAATTGATAATTTTTTATTTCCGATATTATCCGAAAAAGATAAAACTGATATTTCCGATTTTTCCTAATTTTTTCCGAATAAAAAAATATTCAAAAATTCCGAAAATTCCGAATATTCTGAAGTCGCCGACATGGAAAAGAAATTGATTTTCCGAAATTTATTTTTCCGACTTTGGAATGGATTTTAAAATTCCGAAAATTTTGGAAAATTTTCCGAACACCCCTATTCCGATCCGATCCGGCCGAAACACACCCTTATGTATATGTATATGTATATGTATATGTATATGTATGTGTATGTGTATGTGTATATGTATATGTATATGTATATGTATATGTATATGTATATGTATATGTATATGTATATGTATATGTATATGTATATGTATATGTACATGTACGTGTTAGGAAAAATGTTATGGTTGGGAAAATGAGGTTAAGCCAATTTTATAACCTTAACATGAATATGTCTTTGTGTGATTTTAGATTCGTTATGCATTTTTATGAACTCTCTCTCTCGCTCTCTCTCTCTCTCTCTCTCTCTCTATGTGTATTTTACTATTTGTATGTATTTCGTATGCATTTCATTTTAGATTTAGTATATTTTGCCTTTATTGTTTAGTGTATATGTTAGGAAAAATTAAATAATGAGAATACATGTAAAATATCAGATTTATATTTTACTTTTTTTTTATGTGAAAATGATTTTTCTATAAAATCAAGAAATATATATTTTTTTATTGATAACATATTTGTAACACCCCGTATTTTTGGACATTTAATATTTAATAAATTCGAGAATTTAAAATTACTTGTGTGTCATAATTATAATTGAATTAATTATGGCAATTTATATTTAAATATTAATCGGGGAGTGAATGGTTAATATTTAGAAAAATCTATTTACTAAGTGAATAGTAATAATTTCATTTACGTCATTTCGGGTATTAATGACGGGGCATGTATTTATCTCAGTCGGAAGTCGGTATAGACTAAATTGGGTGTGAGATAAGGATTTTTATAAATAAATTCGGATGCCAATTCTGAGTGCACGGTTGAGTCCGGATGGGCCGAGATAGTCGAAAAAGTGTACTCGAAAGTAGTAAACGGGTCACGGGGCTTTTTTACACATAGTCGTGCCCACACAGGGCATTTGGGTCACTTGGGCTTGGCCTATTAGGCAAAAAACGGGATTTAACCTAATTAAACAATTATAAGGAAATAGAGGATGGCTGATTAGAGTTGGAAAATTACTTAGTGGGTTAGGAAACCCTAAGAAGTAGTTAAGGCAAATTTGGGAGACAAAGAAGAGCCAAAACAAAGGAGTTCATCTTCAACCTTGGACATTCTCAACTCCAAAATCTGACTCTACAAACCCAAAGGCAAGTGGTTAACTTGTTGAGGCATTTAAATTGTAATTCAATTCATATTCATGTGATGTTAGAAATTAAAGAAATTCGTTTTGAGATTTAAAGTGTATAAACATGGGATTTTCGTAAACCAATATTCTGATTCTGAATTGCGTAGAAATTCATGTGTAATCTGAGAATAGTATAAATATATATCTGGTAGGATGTAATCTGTATGAACTAGAAACGAATTTGAGGCGGAGATTTGACGTTTAAATGGGTTAAGGGTTAAAAATGGATTTTTCCCAAATTATGAAATCAGTAGAGAATGGACAATTTAATGATGTTTGTGGACAGTATGGGAGGCCCTTATGAGATTTTTGATATATCTTATTGTTGAGAAGGCTTGGGTTTACTGTTAGAAGGAGTTAAAGTTTTTAGATTTTTGTCATGGCTGAAACAGTCCACTCGGAGAAGACGATGACCTATTTGATCGATCGATCGAGGGTCGGGGGTCGATCGATCGAAGGTCGGCAATTCCTGGCAGTTCGGCCAGTTGGTTTATACAAGGGAAAATTAAGTTAAAATCCTTTCCCATGCCTTATGTAATGAGAAATAAATATAGAGTTACAAACTAATTAATTGTCAGGGAAATTAATTGGGATTTGGGAGAAATTTGAGTGTGACTCTATGATTGAATTGTGAGAATAATATTTTAAAATAATTAAAGATGGACCTAGTGGACAAGTCCGGGGTTATTGGTTGAGCGATACCAAGACGTTAAATTTATTTAAGTGAAAGTTAAATAATTTAGAGTCGGAGATTTAGACTCGGGTGTTGATTTATTTCGGGCCACGAGAGTAAGTCCGAATATATTGGTTGGGGAGACGCCAAAAGTAATTAATGTGCAAATTAATTAATAATTAGAGTTGGACCATAAACTCATAATAATTTGAATAGGCTTGTGTCATGGACTTAGCACACGGTGTATCCGGGATGTTTATATTTATATATATGCGGTGTGTGATAGTATATATATATGGTGTGTACATTAATATCAGTTGTTAGATATTATTGTTATATACTCTAGTGCTATAGGGGGAGGTTGTGCGTTGTGGATGAATCCCCTAGCTTGAGGAGTAGGGTGAGTATATTCCCAGGTCATAATGTCCATTATATGGGTGAGGGGCATCTCACTTTCAGGGAAGGAATATTACCGCCTCCAAATTGTATGTATTAACCAAGCTAGTGAGCAATTCTGACTTGGGGTAACTAGGTTATGTGAATATACTTAGTGGGATAGCACTTTAGAGAATTTATATCCTGTGAGTCTTTATTCGGGTGGATGCTATTATTAAATGTATTTCAGTATGGTTGTGAATGTTGTAATATGACTATAAGTATATAATTAGGTAATTAATTATATACGGGCTACTTAATACAAAGCATGACTTGTATTATATGTATAACAAGTGTGGAAGTTATATGAATTTAAAAAGGGAAATGATTAATTAAGTTGATGTTGTTAATAACTTAAAAATCATAATCATGGCACACTCGGTTAGAGTAGGGTGGGTGCAAGGAGGTTTTATTAATTATCGAGTCGGGAGATAAATAACTAGGGGAATTAATTAAGGCTTTCATAGTGCACATTAGAGGAGGGGTGAGGAAGACCTCAAGAGAGTGCGGCACTAACTAAAATATGGAGAGCATGCATATTTATTTATTACTGCAAGTTAATCATTTGCTAAATGTTTTTCAAATGTTTTGTGTACTAACCCTTGCTATAAAAACTTTTAAAAACATTTTAGGTGTTCAGCCAGAGGGACGCCAGGCTTGACTCAATTTCAGGGATCCGTTGTGGTAGCATATGTGGATGCTGCAGGAGTTTGATAGACGCCTCATTCTTTCATTCCTAGTTTGGAGATTTCTTATCAGTTGTTCGAGCATGTTGCTCACAGATTATTTATTATTTGTCAGACTTATTGGGTTTTATTTCTTGTCTTTACTTTTGTTGGATTTTTGAACCGATGGTTTATTCGGTCAGTTAATTAATTGTGAATGGTTGTTTCAGTTAACTGTGATTGTTATATTATTTTATTTCCGCATGAGATTTTCATGTAAATTAATGAAAGATAAAACTTGGCACCAGTCTATTTCTCACTTAGGTGGTTAGTAATTAAAAAGGCGACAGTGATGCTAAGAATGAACCAACTGAGAAACCTGTTCTAACTTAATTTAGGACTGATCACCCGGGGTTAATTAGGCGGGGTGTCACAGATGGTATCAGAGCATCAGGTTCTAGTGTCCTTAGGATCTGTGCGGCTTACTACGTTTCAACGTAGCGTTCGGTTGTTATAGAGCCCTATTATTAGGAATTTTTGACTCATTTTTCGCTTGTGAAATATTGTATTTCTGTTATTAGTTTTTGTATAAATTGTGTACTTATACAATTCAATCTATTTCAGATGCCACCGAAGAGATAGAGAGCAGAGAGGGATGAGGCTAGGGATGAGGTCATGGAGGCTCATCAGGAGCCAAAGGTACCTCCCCCCCCCCACCCGAGTTGATTTCCACTACTCAAGTGGCAGTGATAGTGTCCCAGGCGGTCGAGATAGCGATGCGAGCTATGGCAGCTCATTATCCACAGCCCCAGGCATCGCCTCCAGTAGTACCAACAGTTTAGGCTCTAGTAGGGCCACCATCTTGGCAGCGAGTTAGGGAGAACTTTCAGAAGGGTCACCCACCTGAGTTTTGAGGTAGTACCGATGTAGTTGAGGCTTGTGACTGGAAGAAGAATATTCAGCTCCATCTACGCATGCTGGAGTGTACCGATGTGAAGAAACAGATGCTTGCTACC
Organism: Sambucus nigra; assembly: GCA_949130495.1. Taxonomy (NCBI): domain Eukaryota; kingdom Viridiplantae; phylum Streptophyta; class Magnoliopsida; order Dipsacales; family Adoxaceae; genus Sambucus; species Sambucus nigra. The sequence goes on along the minus strand of CASBWL010000548.1, from coordinate 286,188 downwards.
TTTTGTCTGTCGAGGGCATCCTTACAGTGGTGGGAGTCAGTTACCACCATTGAGGAGCGGGATTTGATGACGCTATCCGAATTCTGGGTGCGGTTCGACCGCAAATACTTTCCACCAGTGGTAAAGACTAATATGAGGAAGAAGTTCAGTGAGTTGGTACAGCGTGACCGGTCAGTGGCAGACTATGAGGAAGAGTTCACTCATTTGGCGAACTTTGTGACAAATGAGGTGAGCGATGAGGAGCAGAAGAAGTCAAGGTTCATGGATGGCTTAGCCTGGAGGATCAGGCAACATTTTATTGGGAATCCAGCGTTAGTAACTTATACATATGTCGTTAATGCCGCCCTCGTACATTGCCAGGATCATCGCTTCCATGCGAAGGGGAGTAAGAGAGTAGGTGACCCGAGCCAGCAGGGCAAGGCGGTTACTGGTGGTGACACGAGTGGCACTCAGCAGCAGGCTATCAGTCAGCAAGGGAATCAGGCTAAGAAGTTTAGTCCTGGTGGGTTCCGATCGGGAGGACAGAGGTTCAGGCCGGGGTAGCTGGGCCCAAATCAGCAGCAGCAGGTTCCTCAGGGCCATCAGGGCCAAGGGAATAATGAGGGAGGCCATCAGGGCCAGCCATGTCAGGGCCAACGACAAGGAGACGGTCAGAAATGCTGTTTTGTTTGTGGCCAACCAGGGCACTTCAAGAGGGAGTGCCCGCAGAGGGGCAGATGTCATCATCAGGGTGCTCAATAAGGGCAATAGGGGCAGATGTCGCCAGTAGCACCAGTGCCACCCGCCCTACAGCAGCAGGGGAAAATGCACTACGTGCGTGTGTATAACGTCCGGGATGTTCCCAATCCTCCAGCACAGCAGGCGCCGCCGACAGTTGAGGGTATGTTTCTCATCCATGGGCATGAGGGTAGTATACGTTTTGACACAGTAGCATCAAATTCATTCATTAAATCTAATTTTTCTAAGCAAGACGGGTTATTAGAGACCGCTTGTAGTCTTCGTATGTGTGTAGAGTCGCCAGTAGGCAGCGGGGCTTTGATTCACTCTATTTGTAGGCGAGTGGATATTTTAATTGGGAGGCTTAGTTTAACAGCAGACCTTTTAGTGTTAGACATGGAGGGGTACGATGTCATCCTGGGTATGGATTGGTTGGCAGGATATCGGGAGACCGTAGATTATTACGAGAGGACAATCGTGTTCTCCATTTCGGGACAGGAGATGTTCCTAATAGCTATGTCGTTACCTGAGGGAGGGTCGTGCACACACTAGTGTTACATTGAGGAGGAAACCTCACAGGAGGTGGTGGTTCCATTGGACTCAATCCCAGTAGTGAGTGTGACACCCCGCCTAATTAAATATCGGGTGATCAGTCCTTTATTAAATTATAATCAAGGTGACGGTTTGTTCATTCTTAGCATCATTGCCGTGAAAATATCTTTTCCAATTTAAACACCCTAAATAATTAAGCTAAGTGTCAAAATCATTATTAGACATTACTTTCCAAATTTTATATTATAAACCAACATTTAAAACTTTACATAATTCATAGTTAAAGAATCACACAACAACTATCCTGTAACATATAATCCAAATGATCAAACATTCAACTAATTGAATCCAACATTTAATACTTAAATGAAAACATCCTGACAATAATAAATCCCAAAGTGTAAATACTGGAAATAAACGAATCACAATATCTGATAAACAACTGAATAATGGAAAGGGGCGACACATGCCCAACTGAATAAATAGTGCAAGAAGTGGAATCAACAAATGAGGTCGTCTAAACAAAAGGCCTGCAACTCCCACCTAAGATGCATCTCGTTCCTTCCAAAGGATCCTATGCAAGACGCCCCTGTGGCTGGGCACCTGTAATATATACATATATATACAAGAGAGAAAAGAAAATGGAAACGGGTCAGAGCCCGATTGTAAAAACGATTTAAAATTTGTTTAGCAAGTATTTAAAATGTTTACTGGACAATGCAACAACATATTAGTGCGGAACTCCCTTGAGAAATCCTCACCTCTCTTCTAATGTGCACACCTATCGCACTAACCTCCCCAACGGTTTAACTTATCTTATCTTAGGTTGCTCGTAATATTTAAACTGGCAAATTCAATTGTTTAAGAGGTTAATTTCGTTTAACAACAAAGTTCTCATTTAAACCTTATTTACTCATAAAGTTTCTCAGTAACACATTATACTTTTCAAACACTTATTCCCAAATTGAAATAGTTATTCCATTCTTACTTACCATAGACACGACAGGTAGTTCCCAAATTCCAGATTTAAATATATATATTAAATACTCATATAATATATATATATATTCTAATAGCACCCCACATAATAATTATGGTGCGGGCATACTCTTCTATCCAGTTCCCGTATCACTCGTACTAAGGGAAATACAAGTTCGGAATCACTCTCGAACTGTACTAACACAAACACAAACAATATTGAGGCGAAGCATAGATTCCAAGTCTCTAAGAGGTCAGCACATGCCCCCACGTCCCTTAGGACCGTCTGACGATCGATCCGATAGCCTGTACCAAAGGATTTCTATCTTCTAGGTTACGAGTCAATATCCCCCATAAAGGCCCATCGAGATAAGACTGTCCCAACGCGGTAACCTCAGGGATAGCAAGTAGCGCGGGCATAATTTTCACACGTGTATTGTATATACATAATCACAGTCATATAAATATACTACTATTACCATATCAAATTTAGGTACATCTCATAACCCATAATTATGATATTTATCCTTATTTCTCATTATTTAGTTATCACGTATAACGGTTCGTTTCTTACTTTAATTTGAGGGATTATTCCAACTTACTACGTAACACTCATGAATTCTTATCTTTCCAAAGTGGAATTTCAGTAGGTACTTATTTATTTTCTAACAAAACTACCCTACGCGTCTCCCCACTTTAATACATAGTTCCATCGTCCCTTATACTTAAACATCCCCGAAAAATCTAAATTTCGTCTTACATTAAAGGTTTCATATTTTTAATAAGTCCTACTGGTCTTCTTTTATCTCCCAAAATATTTTAATAAGGATGTCCAAAGATTATTACTCATATAAATTGAATTCAACTATTTAGAAGGGGAAATATAAGTCTGCCAGGAGGGGTCGATCGATCGAGGGCAGGTGTTCGATCGATCGAACCATCGATTGATCGATGCTCTATGATCGATCGATCGATCAAGCAGGTATGGCGAATTCTGCAAAAAACCAGTTACGGGTTCTATCATCCAACTTCATCCAAATCCGAATTTTTAACTCCCAAACTCCCAGAAATTCATACCACAAACGTTTTAAACCCAAATGGACAATATTCAACGTAAGGCATGTGAGTTTTCATCAAGAATCATGGATTAAAGTGCCAAAATTTACACAATTCACATGAACCCTAAAAATTTCTTTAACTTATTTCAAATCATTCTTTTCCAAAATTTCTACTTATAATCCATCATAAATTTATGGTTCAACCTCTACATGTGAAGGGGATTACCAGATTATCATTAATGTCATTACAACATGTAATTTCTAATTTCCAACATGGGTTTTCTTTCATAGAAACTCATCCTAATCAACCCTAGACTAACATGAATGAAGCATTAACGAAATTAAGCAAGATAAATACTTGACTGGGGATTTTTGTTTCTGATTTGTGGATGAAATCGGTGTGGTGGTGATCCTTGTTACGCGATCTATCGTTTGGCGGCGACGGCGGCGCAAACGGAGGGGTTCTTGGCCTAGAACTCTTGGGCAAGCTCTCTCCTTCCTTCTCCAATGGTTGTTTCTTGTTTTTGGTTGTGTTAACCCTAGATGGCAACCCTAAGCATCTGATATAACCTTTAAATTTTCGTGGGTTTTTAGGCCTAAAAATGTAAAATATCCAAAACGCCCTCCAGGGGTGTCAATTAGGCCTAAAAACGTCCCGAGACCCAAACTAAACCCCCGGGTACGTTATTTTGACTATCTCGACCCTTCCGGACACTTTTGCGCACTCGAAATGACCATACGGGTGATTTATAATTTATTCACTTTTATTAATCAACATTTAGTCCCGACACGACACGAGCGCGTCCCGACTTAAATTTCCAAAATTGTCATTTTATTCACTCGTGACATTTAATAGAACCAATATCATATATTACTTTACTCATTAGTAATATTCAACAAATTTACAATGATTACTAACTCTCGTCACGTTAGTAATTATAAAAATAATTAATTTCCGAATTTATATTAAATTAATATCTCACATTAAATTTAATAAATCCCCAAATTTAGAAAGCATAAAATACGGGGTATTACAGTGATGGACTTCATAGATGTGTTCCAGGAGATACCAGGGTTACCACCCAGAAGAAAAATCATGTTTGTTATCGACTTAGCACCGGGGACGAGGCCGATTGCTCGGGCACCTTACCGGATGGCTCCTTCAGAGATGCGTGAATTGAGGGAACAGATTCAGCAGCTCCTGGGTCAGGGTTTCATTCGATGGAGTACATCGCCGTGGGGTGCACCGGTGTTGTTTGTAAAGAAGATAGATGGTTCACTCAACTTGTGCGAAGATTATAGGGAGCTGAATAAGGTGATGATACGGAATAAGTATCCGTTGCCTAGGATTGATGATTTACTTGACCAATTGAGAGGGGCGTCTTACTTCTCCAAGGTCGACTTGAGGACAAGGTATCATCAACTGCGGATTCGAGAGGAGGATGTTCCTAAGACCGCTTTCCTGTCGCGGTATGGATCATATGAGTTCAGGGTGATGCCATTCGGGCTCACCAATACACCAACAGTGTTCATGGATCTCATGAACAGGGTTTTTTGGGAGTATCTCGATCAGTTGGTCCGTGTTCATTGATGACATTATGATCTACTCGCGCACCGAGCAGGAGCATGCAGAGCATCTGCGTATGGTTCTACAGACACTGAGGGATCATCAGCTCTATGCCAAATTTGAGAAGTGTGGATTTTGGCTGCGGGAGGTACAGTTTCTTGGCCACATGGTGTCAGACCGGGGTATCGCGGTAGATCCGAGTAAGGTATCGATGGTGAGGGAGTGGAGACAGCCCACGACACCAACCGAGGTGCGCAGTTTTTTGGGTTTAGCGAGTTATTACAGGTGGCTCATTAAAGGATTCTCAAAGATTACAGTCCCTTTGACGAATCTGACTCGGAAAGGGGTACCTTTCACTTGGAGTGATCATTATCAATTAGCTTTCGACGAGCTAAAGGACAAGTTGACATCTGCACCCGTACTTGCTTTGCCAAAGGGAGGGTTAGAATATCGAGTTTACACTGACGCATCCTTAGAGGGACTTGGGGGTGTGCTTCAGCAGGAGGAAATGGCTATAACGTATGCTTCTAAAAAGCTAAAGCCCCACGAGAGGAATTACCCCACGCATGACCTGGAGTTGGCGGCGGTTGTTTTTGCTTTGAGGATATGGAGACATTATCTTCTAGGAGAGCAGTTCACATTATTCACAAATCACAAGTCACTTCAGTATCTCTTTACACAGAAGGATCTGAATATGAGGCAGAGGCGGTGGATAGAATTCGTGAAAGATTACCAGTTTGATATTCAGTATCATCCTGGTAAGGCTAATGTGGTAGCAGATGCATTGAGCCGAAGACCGACTGGGGAGATATCAGAAGTCTGGAAAGCGAAGTGGAGAGAGCTTCGATATGAGGATGATGTAGCCAGGGACTGCATGTCAGCATTATCCATCACACCTGAGATTATTATACGGGTTATGAGGGCTCAGGCAGAGGATCAGATCTTCTAGGATAAATTGCTGAGGGAGCAGAGGGTTACTCGATTAGCTCGGAAGGAGGCCTCGCCTTAATGGGAGGTTAATTGTGTCAGAGGATGAGGAGTTGAGGCACGCTGCTATGACAGAGTCCCATAGCTCGAGATTTGCGATACATCTCGGCGGTGATAAAATGTACCAGGATATGAGGAGGCAGTATTGATGGGCAAGAATGAAACGGGACATTGCAGAGTTTGTTTTGAAATGTGCCACGTGTCAGCTTGTGAAGGTTGACCATCAGAGACCATCAGGGATGCTACAGCTGCTAGAAATTCCCGTGTGGAAGTGGGAGAGAATCTCCATGGACTTCATTACGGGATTATCTGTATCGCAGAGGGGTCACGATTCCATATAGGTCATTGTGGATCGGTTGACCAAGGTGGCCCACTTCCTGCCAGTTCGCACAGACTTTGAGACGATGCGTTATGCGCAGCTATTCATAGCAGAGATTGTTAAGTTGCATGGGGTGCCGATAAATATTGTGTCCGACAGGGACAAAATCTTTGTGGCCCATTTTTGGCAGAGCTTTCAGGAGGCCATGGGCACGGATTTACGTTTAAGTACAACCTATCACCCACAGACCGACAGGCAGACTGAGGGAGTTAATCAAATGCTGGAAGACATGCTCAGAATGTGCATTTTAGACTTCGGGGGAGGTTGGGAGAAATATCTTCCTTTGGTAGAGTTCGCGTATAACAACTCTAACCAATTCACTATCGGTATGGCACCGTTCGAGGTAATGTACGGTAGACCTTGTCGTTCACCCGCTTGTTGGTTAGAGGTGGGGGACAATAAGCTATTGGGTCCGGAGATTGTTCGGGAGACGTCTGCCAAGATAGAGTTAATTCGAGGGCAGATTCGGATAGCTCAAGATAGGCAGAAGAGTTACGTTGTTGCTTCACGAAGACATGTGGAGTTAGAAGTTGGGGACCAGGTACTAGTCCGGGTGTCCCCTATGAAAGGGGTGATGAGGTTCGGCAAGAAGGGTAAGTTAGCACCGAGGTACGTGGGACCTTTTCCTATTATCGAGAGGGTGGGACCAGTAGCTTATAGGCTGGGATTTCCAGAGCACCTTCAGCGGATACACGACGTGTTCCATGTGGCATCGCTGAAGAAATATCGCAGGAGCGAGAGGGCCTTCTGGCACATTCCACTCGAGGAAATTGATTTACAGCCGGACATCTCATATGAGGAGAGACCAGTGGCTATTCTGGACCGTAGTGAGCGGAAGTTACGATCTAAGGTTGTTCCACTAGTTAGAGTATAGTGGGGTCATCACAACATTGACGAGTCTACCTGGGAGCGGGAGGAGGATATGCGGGAACAATATCCAGAGCTTTTCACCACAGGTACGACCTAATTTCGGGGACGAAATTCCTTTGTAAGGGGGGGGTAGTATGTAACACCCCGTATTTTTGGGCATTTAATATTTAATAAATTCGGGAATTTAAAATTACTTGTGTGTCTTAATTTTTTAATTAAATTAATTATGGCAATTTATATTTAAATATTAATCGGGGAGTGAATGGTTAATATTTAGAAAAATTTATTTACTAAGTGAATAGTAATAATTTCATTTACGTCATTTCGGGTATTAACGACGGGGTATGTACTTATCTCAGCCGGAAGTCAGTATAGACTAAATTGGGTGTGAGATAAGGATTTTCATAAATAAATTCGGATGCCAATTCTGAGTGCACGTTTGAGTCTGAATGGGCCGAGATAATCGAAAAAGTGTACCCGAGGGTAGTAAACGGGTCACGGAACGTTTTTAGGCATAGCCGCGCCCACAAGGGGCATTTGGGTCACTTGGGCTTGGCCCATTAGGCAAAAAATGGGATTTAACCTAATTAAACAATTATAAGGAAATAGAGGACGGCTGATTAGAGTTGGAAAATTACTTAGTGGGTTAGGAAACCCTAAGAATCAGTTAAGGCAAATTTGGGAGACAAAGAAGAGCCAAAACAAAGGAGTTCATCTTCAACCTTGGACATTCTCAACTCCAAAATCAGACTCTACAAACCCAAAGGCAAGTGGTTAACTTGCTGTGGCATTTAAATTGTAATTCAATTCATATTCATGTGATGTGAGAAATTAAAGCAATTCCTTTTGAGATTTAAAGTGTATAAATATGGTATTTTCCTAAACTAATATTCTGATTCTGAATTGTGTAGAAATTCATGTGTAATCTGAGAGTAGTATAAATATATATATGGTAGGATGTAATCTGGATGAACTAGAAGCGAATTTGAGGCGGAGATTTGACGTTTAAATGGGTTAAGGGTTAAAAATGGATTTTTCCCAAATTATGAAATCAGTAGAGAATGGACAATTTAATGATGTTTGTGGACAGTATGGGAGGCCCTTATGAGATTTTTTATATGTGTTATTGTTGAGAAGGCTTGGGTTTACTGTTAGAAGGAGTTAGAGTTTTTAGGTTTTTTACCATGGCTGAAACAGTCCACTCGGAGAAGACGATGACCTATTCGATCGATCGATCGAGGGTTGGGGGTCGATCGATCGAAGGTCGGCAATTTCTGGCAGTTCGTCCAGTTTGTTTATACAAGGGAAAATTAAGTTAAAATCCTTTACCATGCCTTATGTAGTGAGAAATAAATATAGAGTTACAAACTAATTAATTGTGAGGAAAATTAATTGGGATTTTGGAGAAATTTGAGTGTGACTCTATGATTGAATTGTGAGAATAATATTTTAAAATAATCAAAGATGGACCTAGTGGACCAGTCCGGGGTTATTGGTTGAGCGATACCAAGACGTTAAATTTATTTAAGCGAAAGCTAAATAATTTAGAGTCAGAGATTTAGACTCGGGTGTTGATTTATTTTGGGTCACGAGAGTAAGTCTGAATATATTGGTTGGGGCGACGCCAAAAGTAATTAATCTGCAAATTAATTAATAATTAGAGTTGAACCATAAACTCATAATAATTTGAATAGGTTTGTGTCACGGACTTAGTACACAGTGTAGGCGGGATGTTTATATTTATATATGCGGTGTGTGATAGTATATATATATGGTGTGTACATTAATATCAGTGGTTAGATATTATTATTATATACTCTAGTGCTATAGGGGGAGGTTGCGCGTAGTGGATGAATCCCCTGGCTTGAGGAGTAGGGTGAGTATATTCCGAGGTCATAGTGTCCATTATATGGGTGAGGGGCATCTCACTTTGAGGGAAGGAATATGATCGCCTCCAAATTGTATGTATTAACCAATTTAGTGAGCAATTCTGACTTGGGATAACTAGGTTATGTGAATATACCTAGTGGGATAGCACTTTAGAGAATTTATATCCTGTGAGTCTTTAATCGGGTGGATGCTATTATTAAATGTATTTCAGTATGGTTGTGAATGCTGTAATATGACTATAAGTATATAATTAGATAATTAATTATATATGGGCTAATTAATACAAAGCATGAGTTGTATTATATATATAACAAGTGTGGAAGTTATATGAATTTAAAAAGGGAAATGATTAATTAAGTTGATGTTGTTAATAACTTAAAAATCATAATCATGGCACACTCGGTTAGAGTAGGGTGGGTGCAAGGAGGTTTTATTAATTATCTAGTCGGGAGATAAATAACTAGGAGAATTAATTAAGGCGTTCGTAGTGCACATTAGAGGAGGGGTGAGGAAGACCTCAAGAGAGTGCGACACTAACTAAAATATGGAGAGCATGCATATTTATTTATTACTGCAAGTTAATCATTTGCTTAATATTTTTCAAATGTTTTGGGTACTAACCCTTGCTATAAAAACTTTTAAAAACCTTTTAGGTGTCCAGCCACAGGGACGTCAGGCTTGACTCAATTTCAGGGATCCGTTGCGGTAGCATATGTGGATGATGCGGGAGTTTGATAAGCGCCTCATTCTTTCATTCCTAGTATAGAGATTTCTTATCAGTTGTTCGAGCATGTTGCTCACAGATTATTTATTATTTATCGGACCTGTTGGGTTTTATTTCTTGTCTTTACTTTTGTTGGATTTTTGAACCGATGGTTTATTCGGTCAGTTAATTAATTGTGAATGGTTGTTTCAGTTAACTGTGATTGTTATATTATTTTATTTTCGCATGAGATTTTCATGTAAATTAATGAAAGATAAAACTTGGCACCAGTCTATTTCTCACTTAGGTGGTTAGTAATTAAAAAGGCGACAGTGATGCTAAGAATGAACCAACTGAAAAACCTGTTCTAACTTAATTTAGGACTGATCCCCCGGGGTTAATTAGGCGGGGTGTCACAATATTATGTTGATAACATGTTTAACCCCTTCTTATTTTAATTGGATTCTACACATTTGTTATCTCAGATCTGTAATTTAACCCGCTTTAATTTTAAACCCTCTTGTGTTCTTGATTTATTCTAATGATAATCTTGTATAAAAAACGCTTATGATATTAGAATTTAATTAAATGAGCATGTTTTAACAGTAGTTATTCTAAAAAATGAATTGGAATTTAAATCCATTTATGTTATTAGGTGCAAGTTGTTTATGTTATTTTTATAAGTTGTTTGGATTTAATTTCCCGAGTATAACGTTATGTGATTGGCCCCCTTGGAAATATTGAAATGACATAGATAAAAGTTACAAATATAAATATATGTGACTATATTGGAATAAAAGAGAGTAATTTCATGAAAGTCTTAATTATCCCATTAGGCTAATACCTTAAGTATACCTTCAGGCTAATAATGAGGTAAGTAAATTGGTTGTTGATTAGTATATCAAATTAAAAATTGGGGAGATTATATACGTTTTTAGTCATGTAAAGCAAACCCTAATTTGATATACGCAAGTCAGGAACTCGTACGCTTAATAGTTTTATTAGTAATTAGGTTGGATATGGATTGGGGGGATTATAATTAGTGAATGAATTGGATGTACATTAGTAAATTGGAAAAAAGTTACCTAGCCCTAATTTTACATCATGTGATTAAATAATATGTTAACATTTTTTATTGAATAATATATTAACATAGTTTCTTCTCGTTCCATGTGCATATGCAATTGGGGAACAATTATTGAAGCTCAACTATTTCTAATTTTTCTTTATTCAAGTAATTTTTTCTTATCTTTTCTTTTATGTAATGTAGTATTGTGTATAGTTATAACTTATTTGTTGATTGGTGTGGTCATACTCACCACTTACTTTAGTGGTTGTTGTTTGGGTGAACACAAATTGGTCAAAGGGATTCTATATTGGTAGACACATAATAAATTTAGGATTTATTTAATTAAAATAATAGAGAATTAAGGTAAAGGTCATGTTCCTTCTTATATTTGAATTTTTAGGACAATGTTTTTCAAGTTTATAAATCTAGTCCCCGTGGTACAATAACATTTATTTGTGCGATCCTTTTAAAGTTAGGAGTTCATTTATTTGGTCCACGCCAGCGGCACCATTTTTCATGGTGTTTTTAGTACAGGGACTAAATTTATAAAATTATGTGAAGTGCCCTATTTTTGTACTCTTAGAGAATTACGAGGACCTTTCTCCAAAATCCCCTTAAAATAAATTAAAATTAGACTTGTTTTTATATAGTTAATTAATTAAAAAACATTAATTAGTTTATGTTAATATTGTGTTGATGAATATTAGTGAATATATCTTTGTGGTTAACTGTTGTGACAATGCACCCTTCCTTAAGTTGTTATTGTTTGGGTGAACACAAATTGGTGAAAGGACTTGCATATTGGTGGACATAGTAATTTTAGGATTAATTTAATTAAAATAAATTAAAATTGAAGTTATTGTGTATGACTGATTAATGGTAAAACATTAATTATTTAATGTTGATATTTGTGGGTGAATATTAGTGAATATATTTTTTTGGTTAAATATTGTGGTCATGTTCACCCCTTCCTTAAGTGGTTGTCGTTAGGATGAATACAAATTAGTGGAAGGGCTTGTACATTGGTTAACACATAGTACTTTTAAGATTAGTTTATTTAAAATAAATCAAAATTGGACTTGTTGTATTTGATTAATTAATTGGAAAAACATTAATTAGTTGAGGGACTCATAGTAATTTTTTAATTATTTAGAGCCTTTACTCCTAGTATTTATATGTTGTCTCATATGTACAAAAATTTATACATTTTTTGTCTTTCCTTTAACATTAGAAAACAATCGTCATATTCACAACCTCTTTTTTTATATATTTTCTCAGGGAAAAATGAGCCACGGTAATAATTACTTTTAATGAATGACCAGGAGATTACAATTGGACAACACTAATAACTCTTTTATTAGTGAGCTCCATAAATAGAGAACTTATATTTACAAGTATGGGAATAGGAAAATTGAATAGTTTAATTACCTTATAAATCATGGAGCATATATCTCGCAACCATACCTATTCAATCGTATTCTATTTTCCTTGCGAAAATACTGGAATGAGGCAACAGAGAATATATTTTGCATTCATAACCGCGACTGTGCACATACGTAATGACACTATTCGAAAAGTTAGAAAAAATATCCATCCATTGTGGATACAATTTCATAAACAGAGCATTCACCCAGATTATGACACTCATAACATATGAACATTTAATGTGAGCTTGCTAACAACTATCAGAAGAAAGAATTTAAATTTCTCGTTTTAGACATTTATATGACAGTCGTGGATATGCTTTTATCGAGTTGGCCAAATTCATGTTTTCACAAATTTATAAAAAAAAAGTAATATCAATTGGATGGAAATCAGATACACTGCTCATGTTTTAAAAGCTCTTTAAAAGGCATATATATATATATATATATATATATATATATATATATATATATATATATATATATATATATATATATATATATATTCTTAAACACGAGTGTCATGCATTCTTCGCTAATTTTTTATTTATTTGTGGGTAATGTTGAACGAGAATAGATATAATTAAACAGATAACAAAAATCCTCCTCCAACTCAATCCTTTCCTAATCCACCACATGAATTCTTAGCACCTATAGATTCATAATACTCCACCCTACCATTCCATATACACTGTCTCCGAGTCATTAAAATCCATAAATTCCTATTAATTCAAATTCCCTAACTCCCATTATCGAGGAGTCCCAAGAGCTAGAAAAGAAGCACATTGGGTTCTCCACTGCTAAGAAGTTGGAGAAATAAGGATGAGACGGTGTGGCATAGTTTCCTCCTGCGTACTATAATGGGCATCAAACACAAGCCTTCAGGAATCCTATCGATAATAAAAATGGCATCCAGATTTTTAAAGCTCGTTGTTTGACTCTCGAAAAGATGACTGTGGGCGTCGATGGTGCAGACAACTGGAAGAACATTGATCGTAACATAAAGGATGATGTGTAGGATAAACTTTGTAAAAAATTTACATTCCCACCCGGTTCGAAGGCATCTATTCTTACTCGAGTAGTTGAATAATTAAAAACTTATCGAAAAAACCTATGGGAGGTTCACTTCCCGGCGAGGACAACAAGTTCTCACATTTTGTGGTTGAAAGATTAAATTCTGCATAATGTTAAAATGCATGTTCACCAATGGAACGACTTCTTAGAGAAAGAGTATAGCAAAGAAAAAGTTTCCCAAGTAAAGAAAAATAGACAAAATGGGGCAAAGAAAGTTGATTTTCACAACTTTAGGTCCAAATCATGTGATTATTTGAAGGGTGAATGGGTGGAAAGGACCAAGGAGATTCAGGAAGAAGGGAAAGACCTTAATTGACTCAACTGGTACTTGCATGCCCGAAGGGATAAACATCACAAAAAATGCTAAATAAACTGGGTCCTACTATGGTGAGTTTGAGTTTAATGCTCATATATATACACGCTATACAAAATAATGTTTAAATTATAGTCCAAAATATAATACTATAGAAAATGATAGAAGGCATGAAGAGTAATAAGTCCGACTAGTGCCCGTATGATATTGACTCAGATGCCCTATCTAACGTACTTGGGAAGGACAAAAGGGGCAGGACAAGACGTGTGGGCTCCAGGATTCCAACGACTAAATTATAACACATTACACATGTCTTGAATGAGCTATCTTTGATGAGGAGTCACATGTCGAGACGGGTGGAGGAATATGTTAATATGAAAGAGGAAGTGTCAGGTATTAATAAGGATATGAGCTATGTTACCAATACCTTGGTACAACTAACAAATGAGATCAAGGTATTGTATTAATTATCTAGTCATAAGGCAGATCTCAGTTTGCGCCTCAGGGTTTCCTGTGTCCTGTGCCTCAAGGTTTATCCTCCCCAATGCATCATATAATATTACCCTCACAACAACTTATTGTACCCTCTTTGTGAGCATCATCATCGTCCATGCATTGTGAATATGGTGAGGAGTATTTATAGAGGGAGGATAAAGTTCATGGTTGATCGGATGATTAATTTTGCACACCTAGGTGGATTAAAGGACGATTGAAGATGAAAGGCAAGAACCAAGATTGATTTGATGAAGGTCATTAACAAGAGGTCCCACAAGAAGATGTCTCGCTCTAATAAACTCTAAAAAGATAAGGGTCACTCGAGAGACCTCCTCACAAGAAGCAAGCTTTATCCAAGAGGCTCCTAGAAATACACTTGTAATATAAACGTTAGTTTGTATTTATTTCCTTTTGTTAAATATTGGGAACCTTTTTGTAATAATATTGAGGTATCTCGGTACTTATGAAGAACCATGTATGGAAAGACATGGGGGAGCTCACATGCTATTGAACGACCTCATTTAGAGAATCTCACATGGACTTAGTTTGGAGGATTGAGAAACAATCCCAACCTCTTTGGTACACTTGGTCAAAACCTATCTTCAGTAGGGTTAACATAGTACTTCAAAACACCTTCTTGAGGGACCTCGTCAAAAGTAGTTCGTTAAGATTATCCTCACCTCACAAACACAGTGCAAAGTTGTTCAAACAACCACCTTTCGATGAGACTCATTTGGTTGACAAGACATTGTATCTTATTAACATTGTTTACTATCTTTATGACCTCATGATTTTTGACACTTTAGGAGATCAAGAAAGCTAGTACTTGAGTAGGTTAATTCCTTAGACCATTGGCTCATTTGGAGGGATATCCCATCAACCGTCATAAAATAAACCTTTGTGATAACCTATCACATCTTAATAAATGTAAGAGACATTCTAAGGGTCTAAACAATGTTCCTACCAAGAAATAATTTGTCATGCATTTAATACACTATCCATAGTATTAAATGCACAGTATTCTTAGCATCAAAGGAAGGTCGGAACATTTAATACGTGCGAGGTTATTCGAACGTCCTGGCATTCATAGAAATACTTCCATTAGTCACATTTTTTTGCCCAGATTTTCTGATATCAAACTTCCTAGACACGAGCACTTCCTGTGATTTTATTATTATTAGATTTTATCTCTTTATTCACACAGCTTAACAAGTCTTTATTCCTGATCATTTGAATTCATTGCTTTGGGAGGTTTACTACCTTGCCTTTTATTGTGCCAAAGTGCTTGCTCTTTCTCCCTCCAATCAAGTTAGCTATTGAGATTCAGTTCATTTATTGTATTGAGAGGATATTTATGTCATAAAGGTTCATTTAATACACATTTTGTGGTAATAAGGCTATTTATTGCAAGTATTGGAGTCCTCATTTAATATGTTATTCTTCGTTCATTAATCATCATTCTAAAGGGGGTTATGCCTCGCTAAATACTAATTGTATTTAATGAACCCGCATCTTACATTTGGAGACTCTACTGGGGAGGTATTCTCTTTGAAGAGGTAATGTGGTGAAGAATATTGACTTTGACACTATACAACATGAAGTAGAAGGAGAGTTTACTGTCCTGTCGAGGCAAATGTGAATGTTCCAACAAAAGTATGACTGCCAGTTACTACCATGATGGCAGCTATAGGCACAGCACAAATGATGAGATTAGTGAGTCTGTTTGCCAAATTTATCAAAACCGCAGGTGCTCAGGCGGTGCTTGGAGTTTCTGGAGGACAAAATTCATTCGTGACACCACCAATAGTGTTGTCGGTTCCTTTTGTCTCGTGAGATGTTATTGCTCAGTCGAATGCCAATAATGTTGTTACTCCACTAACGGGGTTGCCCACGGTATCCCCTTCTACGAACATAGAAAACGTGGCCTCTGCCACCCCACTAAAGATTTTTTTGCCTGTCCCACCAAACACCCCTCCCCTATTTGGTATGAAGGAAATGAAGATGGTAGTTTCTAAATATGGGGGAGAGGATTCCTCAATATATGATGATTTTTATCCATCGTACCCAGACGAATAAAATAATGAACCATACCTAAAAGGTTATGTCCCACCTGTCTTTGAGAAATATACTGGAAAAGGGGAAATCTGAAAGATCGTGTGAGGAGGTTTATTGAAAGCCTTGGTGCACATTATAATGAGAAAAAAGATGAGGTTGAGAGAGTTTTCCAAATCTTTGACTGAGAAGGCATATATTTGGTACGCCCACCTTGCAATTTACAGTGTGGCATCGTGGGAGGATCTCCATGTTCACTTCGTTCAAAAATTATTCCTGACGAAAAATAAAATTCACTCTCACCCAGCTAGCACGAGAGAAATAGAAGCCTGGGGAGGACATGTTCGCGTATATTAGGAGGTTTCTCGAATGATCTCTAGACATTAGAGAAGAAACGCGAGAGAGAAAGCTCTTGTAACTCTGCGTTGAAGATTTACTCCCGGCGTATATTTTCCATTTAATCAATAAAACTAGAGAAGGTATATTTGCCGCATTTCTAAAGTCTGATAGGAACATTGCTCTAGTAGTAAAACCTTCACCACCACCAGAATTGTCTAATCTGATGTTGAGATCACCAATCACTTCGGGTAGGGGAATTCCCTCACTAGTAAATTATGTTGATAACAGAGACAAAAGACAGGGAGGTGGAAATAATGGTGGAGGAAGAGATGATAAGAGAAAGTTTGAACCAAAAGATGAACCTCAAAATCTACCTTACACTCTCGAACAAGCATTGGATATTTATGAATATATGGTTCATGATAAAATTTGCAGACCAATGAAGTTTAATCTGACGGATCCAATAACAAGGAATCAAATGAACAATTTAAGGTTTTTCCACCCCCATAATAAGGTAGTTCATCTAACTAGTAAGTGTTTTGCTTTCAGAAGGCTTATTTTTAACCATGTCGAGAAGGGGGACATTTAATTGCCCAAATAAATGTAAACGACAACCCTTTATTAACTCACGTATCCAACATGGCCAGTAATTATGACGAAGAAGCAGATCAAAGCTTTAGAGAGAAGAAGTTCTTCGAAAAAACCTTTGAGAAGTCCCTGGAGGAATGTGTATTCGAAATGTCTCACCTGACCCTAAATGATGATTTATGCGCAATAGATGACTTGGGTAAATAGCTGGAAGCTTGCTCGCTGGGTGTTGTGAATGCAGTGATAGCTTACGACGAATCAGCATACCGGGATGTTGAGGAGTTTTATAAGTTGGAGGAGGACCATGTGGATCCTTGGGTGGAGTGTGTTATGGTAGCACGATCATAAAAGTTCAATTGGTTCTTTGACCAAATGGGACTACCGAACAACTCCAAATTGGAGGTCACTCGAGTGATTTTAGAGATCACGAAGAAGAATATGGCTCCAAATCTACATTAGAAAGGGACTATGGCTAAGTTGGTGAAAAGATTCCTCTTAGTGGTCACATTCTGTTAAGAAGACCGTTCGATAAGGTACCCTCATAATAGACCACTCTATATAACAGCGAGTGTGAATGAGCGTAGCTTTAATGGCGTTTTATTGGATGGGGGAGCTTCCATCAATATCGTCCCCATTGGATCTTTTTACACCTATCATATCTCTAAAAAGAGGATTGTTCATAATCCTTTGGCCATATCGGGGTATGATAATCAGTCCTCTAAATCCATTGGATATGTCAATGTGCGAATTACCATGGGAAATATCAGTTCCCATATTAAATTCCATATAATGGAATGTGAGGCATCATACCCAATGTTGGTAGGGAGGGTGTGGATGCAAAACCACGGGTTGGTGCCCTCCACCTAACATCAGTATGCTAAGGTGAATATCAAAGGCAAGGAGGTGGTTATTCGAGCATTAAACAGGACCTTCTTGGGCAAGGAAGCACATTTAGTGAATGTTGCATTTTATACTGAGTTAGCCAAAGAAGCTGTGGTGATCACCAGATACACGAGTGGCACTAGAGTGACCAGTACTAGGGAAAAGGCATGTGCAAAGATCAACCCAATTGACAACCAGTAAGAGCGTGAAATACACTAAGAAAGGGTGAGACCACCCAACTTGTCTAGGTAATTGTGAGACAGGATAACACCATGGATTGATCCAATTAAACACCAGGCCCAATAAGAAAGCGTGATGAGTAGATTTGCTGTGAGAGAACTGGAGGAAAATTATCGAAATAGGTCATATAAGGAGGAAACCTCTAGATAATGCAAAATAATGGTGCTTCCGAACGATAAGATTATTTATAAATTATGAAGGTATGAGCGGGCAACTGAAGGTTTAGCTGATGAGGCTGACCGATTCTATGAATGTTTTTTGGTAGATAACCAAGGACACTATATAGTGATTGACAACTCCAATGTCCAAGAGTTTGTGGAGTTACTGGAAGAAGGTGCATGTGTGATAAGCCAAGGCGTCAGATCCAAGAGCTAGATTAGGTGGACCTTACGGGGGAAGGTGGTTATCCTAGGCCAATTTTTGTCTTGAAAGATATAAGTGGGGAAGTAAAATTGTCATTGATTGAGCTGATGCGGGAGTTCAAAGATGTCTTTGCAGGGAAATGCACTGAGATGCCTAGAATTGATAAGGAAGTGAGTTTCCACAAGCTAAATAAGATGCCATCAGCTATCCCGGTCACGCAGGCTACTAAAACATACAAGGCGGAGCTTGATTTGAAGATTAAAGAAGAGGTACAAAGGTTGCTCATAATAGGCTTCATTTTTCCAATACAACATCCTATATGGTTATCTAGCATTGTGGCCGTGGGGAATAAAGACAAGAGATAAATTATGATCTGTGTGAATTTTAGGGACCTAAATAGAGTTTTAACAAAAATGAATTCCAATTACTATCCATAGACAACTTGATAGATGCAATTGTTGGTCATCATATGTACAACTTTATGGATAGTTATGTGAGTTACAATAAGAGAATACCACCTTTTTCACCCCACTAGGTAACATTATTTATATAGTCATGCCTTTTAGACTAAAAAATACAGGTGCTACATATCAAAGCACTATGATGGCTATATTCCATGATCTCTTTCATGATATCATGGAGTTCTACGCAGATAATTTGGTCATAAAACACAAAAGGGAGGTTATTCACTTGACGAACCCGAGGAGGGTGTTTACAAGGTGCAGAAAATACAAATCGAAAATGAACCCCCTCAAGTGTGCCTTTGGGGTAACTAGTGGGAAGTTTTTAGGGTTTGTGATGAATATTCAAGGTGTTCAGATGGATCTGGACAAGAAAAAGTCCATTCTTAGAATGTCATGTCCAAAGATAACAAAAGAATTGAAAATCTTCATGGGAAAAGTCTCTTACTTAAGAAGTTTTGTGATCGAACTTGGTGAGATCACTCACCCTCTGAGGGAGCTGCTGTGAAAGGGAGCCAAGTTTGTATGGGAGCAACAACATCAGGAAACTTTGGAAGAATTGAATAAGTTCCTCACATCACCACAAATCATGATCCCCCCAAGGAAGGTATAACATTACAACTTTATCTTACCTTCACATCTAGATCTATTGGTGCATTACTTGCACAAAAAGTGGAGGGAATTGAAAAGTCAATTTATCTTTTGAGTCGTATTACACATGGTCTTGAGGCCAGATACACCACTATTGAAAGGAACTATGTAGCTCTTATTTTTGTTGTCTTTCATGATCCACATTGTAACATGATGTGTTCCTATCAAATTTTGGGTAGCTCAACTCTGGTATATTTGAGCCACTACACGGAGAATTCTCGAGTGATGATCTACAAGTCGGTTACCTATAAGCCAACTTAGAAGAGTAGAGCATGGAGTTTAATGATTCACCAGTCTAAGGAAAATGAGGCATGAGGGTCGTTCTAAAAAAAAGGAAAGGAGCAGGTTTGCATGTCCTTTGAGTTAGACTTTTATTACTCCAATAATGAGGCTGAGTACGAGGCACTTGTGTTGGGGTTGTTAGAGGCCTTGTGAAGGGGCATCTAGGTGCTTATCATCAAAGGTGATTCTAATCTAGTAATAAAGCAGGTAAACGGGGAGTACACTCTCAAACATATGAGGCAAGTGCTTTATCAAACAAGCATCGAAAGATTGTTCGGATAATTTTATGAAGTGATAGTAAAAAAGCACCCCCGAATAATGAATAGACATGTGTATGCCTACATAAAAATTTCCCAAAAGATTTCCATCAAAGGTGAATTGATAGCCATTCGGATCACTAAGAGGAAAGCTCCCCCCGCCATAATAAAAATACTTCCTAATGATGATAGCAGCAACTGTAGGGGTAAAATAAGGAGGCAACTTAATACTGGGGAAGGACCTTTGAGCTTGGTGGAGTTATCTCAATATTTTACAACGGTTGGTAAACTATACTATAAAAACAACGGAGGATGATTATTAAGATGTGTTAATCTATAGAAGCTGAGAGGTGGTTAAAAGAAGCCCACCGAGAGAGCTGTAAAACCACTGAAATTTATTTATACCAAAAGATCAAAAGAGCTGGCTACTTTTGGCTAATGATGAATTAAGAAGCATAGTAACGCAAAGCAGTTGTAACAAAATGCCAATTATATTATCAGTCGGTTGAGTGCAATTTCATCCAACAACCACATGACTGAAGACAGACTTATGTTGATATGTTAGTGTAAGGTGTTATCCCAACATATAAAGATAATGCTACTAGGATCAAGTGAAGGATCTCAAGGTACTATATCCCAAATGACCATCTGTATTGGAGGGGTTACTTCAATAGACCTCTGCGATGCATTAGGTTAGAAAAATCCAAAGAGGTTCTGAAGAAAACTCACGAACCAGGACACATAGGGGGAGAAAAGCTGTATGGCCAACTAATGACCCTAGGGTATTATTTTCCAACCTTGGAAAAATATTCAGATGAGTTCATTTAAAAATGTAAAGAGTCCCAACTCCATGGAAATATGATCCACACTCTTTCGGTGCACCAACACTAACTTTCCACCCCATTTCCATTCCACACTTGGGCATTTGACCTTGTGGGGGCCATAAACTCCTCTTCTAGGGGAAAATTTGGATATTAGTTGCCACTGCGTGCTTTACTAATTGGGCATAAGAAATACCTCTTAAGAAAGCTAGGATAAGCGTAGTGAATCAATTCATGAAGGAGTACATCATCTATAAATTTGGCATACCAAAGGTTTTCCTTTCTGATAATGGAGCCCCCTTTGTGAATATTGAGGTGAGATTACTCATAGATAAATATTCCATTGTTTTCCACAAGTATTTTGTGGAATATCCTAAGTGTAATGGGCAGGCGAAAGCTACTAACAAGACTTTAGTGAATATCTTAGCAAAAATATTAGAGGATTTTCCTGGAACATGGGATGATAAGAGACCAGAGGTTTTGTGGGCCTATAAAACAACCAAAAGGAAACCTATTGTCTACACCACCTTATCCTTAGTGTTTGGTGCTAAGGAAATTTTACCAGTTAGGCTAGAGACACCCTCTGCTCGATATAACTTGCAGAGTGAGATGTTTCCTCAGAGAAAACATGTCTAGTTGGAAGTCCTAGATGAACATAGAGATAATGAAATGAAACATTTCTAAATGTATAAAAATCATCTCTCAAAGTCATACGACCAAATGGTGAAATTGAGAAAGTTCAAATAGGGGAACCTAGTATGAAAGGCTTTCACAAGGCACATACGTGGTCTTTCGCTACCAAAATGTGAAGCTAATTGGGAAAGACCTTACATAGTATGAAAGGCTCATGACTCTGGTGATTGCAAGATATCTAAAATTTAAGACGATGCGACATTAAAGATCAATAATAAATGGCTCAAAATCTATCATGTCTAAGATTTGTTTTATCACTTGTAATGTTATGTAAATTTTATGTTTGTAGTTGTTGATCGAAAGGTTGTTCTCGCGCAACCCATGCATGGATGTGTTACTTTATAGATGATGAGATTGTATGATAATTCATTCAAATACATGTTTTAGAGCATTATTAGGTAATGGCATAAGTAAAAGGCAGGATTAATATTTCATTCAAATTATCAAAGTTATACAAAACAAAGGAGGAACTATTACCTCAAAATACAAGATGAAACAAAATAGAAGAGAAGTCCGAATTATTACTAGGATCATTTACAATAAGCCATAAATTGTTAGAGTTAAGTATCCTGAGGTAAAGACCTAGGAGGGAAGAATCCAACTCACCTTGCTCGTTCGTGAGCTTAGTCATTTCTTTTTCTACTCCTGCATGTCTTGCTGTAACTTTTTCGACTGCGCATCAACCTATGCCAAGGACTCTCTCTTAGCCACAAATTATTCCTCAGCCATAATATTATTAGGATAAAGATTGGCCATCTCCTCAGCCATTGTAGCTTGGGTCCTCATTCTAGCTTGAAGTCTTACACAAAAAAGGTAGATTGGCTTTCTTGAAAGATTTCAAGATTTCAATCAACCATGTCAAAGTAAAACCATCATTGGTTAACACATGAAATTTTCCCAATAACTTTTTAATTTTGTAAGAACTGAAGGAATTCAAAGGAATGTTCATGATTTCACTTAGGACAATTGAAAAATCGAGCAATCCGTAAGCCATCATGACAGGTATAACTTGAATACAACGAGGACCAAAAGTGGAGAGATAAAGTTTGAGCAATATATCCATAAGTTCATGATTAAGAGTGAAGATGATATGTGGAAAATCCCTCAAAGTCTACCTCATCAATTCAGTTGTAGATGCTTCGGGGGATTGAATATTGTAAGCACTTCCACTAGCTGAGGGAAACATAGTGTTTATAGACATATACTCTTCTTCTTGAGGAGAAGTAGCTGCGTGACATTAAGCTTCAAAATCCTGACTAACAACTTGTATATTGGGTTGACTTGAAGGAGAATCAATAATGACATGACTAATAATTATTTCCTCCAAACAACCTCAGGAGGCATCTGGTTCGCAGGAATAAGAGGCTGAGCAGAAATCACAATGGGATCCTCCATAACTACTGGGGTAAGATGATCAGGTAAAAGCTGAAATATTAAAGGATAAAAGTTAGAAGGAGAAGGTTGATCAACTTATTGGCTAAAATGGACGCTAAGTCCAAGCGTACTATGATAATAACATAATGATTGCTCAGGCAAGTACACTTGGACAATATTAAAATCCAGTCAAACAAAGTTTGTGTGGTTCAAAGTCCAAGTGTACTATGATAAGCACCAAATGGTTTGTCGAACAAGTACACATGGCCACTACAAAAATCAAGTCCAATAAATTTATGATTGGTGTAAAGTTCAAGTGTACTATAGTAAGCACCAAATGGTTACTCGGGCATGTACAATTTGTCAATATAAAAATCCAGTCCAACAAGGTCTGTGATTGGTACAAAGTCTAAGTGTACTATGATAAGCACCAAATGGTTGCTCGAATAAGTAAACTTATCCAATTAAAAATTATAACCCTAGAAATTGCGATTGCTACCTAGACCAAGTATGTTATGATCAACACCAAATGATTGCTCAAACAAACATTCTTGGCCCAAACATTCGGTCCTTTAAGAAGAAGAAATTCAAAATGATGGAGTAAAAGTAATGTACCTCTAAATAGAAGGGTGCTTCAAGGACTGGCTCCTCAATGGAAGGCCCTGCTCAACCTCAATATCTTTAGCTCCACCAGTAACTCCACCTTCTAAGATTGAAGGCCCAAAAAGGTTCACAAGCATTTTCTCATTGATTATAGTCACAAATATTAAAGCCCTGCAAGTGTTGACCTGGACTAAAAGTGGAGTTATCCCAAAAGTAGCCTCCTCCAATACAGAAGGAGCAGTAGCCTATATTCAAGAGAAAGATTAAATTAAAAGAAAGGAGCAATAAATCAGAAATTCTTGCACGATAAGTTAAGAAAAAAAATCAAAGGTACCTCAAACCCATTCATGGGCATAACAGATGTCACAAGATCAACTACTAAGGGTTGCCTGACTTCACCATGCCCTAGCTCTAGCTCAAATGCACAAGCAACGTTAGCCTAATTAGATAGAAATAAAGAGTCAAGAGTATATCCCTTGCTCATAGTTCATTCCAAAGAAAGACCATATCTTACCACAAAGGGGGAATCAACCACCACCTAAGGGTATTTCTTGGAAATAGATGGTCCCTCATAAGATTGTTGTTGTTGTTGAACTTGATTTTGTTGTTTTGGCAGTTTCTCTGTTTGTTGCTGTTGTGAAAAGGATGTTTATTATTGAGCTACTGTTGAGAGAGGGATCGTTGTTGTAACTGTTGCAAGGATTGTTGTTCGGCATCAAAAGTTTGAAGTTTTTCCCCAAGTTTATCTATGTAGGCATCAATGTTAATAAAACAAATAAAGCATAAAAAATGGATAAAAAGTCAAGGAAATGTGAACCACCATGCAAGAAAGTGAATAAATTACAGTAAATGGTACCTCGTGCTTAATGGAGTTATCCAAAAATAATATAGTCTCCAGGAGGGGAGGATGGTTTTTCAGAGTTAAACATTCTTCACAGCCTGTGATATTGGTGCATCAAAGGTCATTCTTTAATTTCTCCCTCCTCCTCAGGATCAATTACAACTACACAAGAGGGCTCTACCTCAGACATTCATCTTTTATGACCACCCGAACATACAACAGGACTGAAAGAGAGACTTCTGGAGGCCATCCGCTCCTCTATGAATGCACGAGCAACCACAATAGCATGATCATAGTTTCTCATCAAACTGTTAAAAAGTTATGTAACTTGATCCTTGGTATTAGTATCAACCTCTTTCAAAGAAGCCGCAACCTCTGTGCAACAAACACTAATTGATTTCTTCTTTTTCTACTTCTTCTTCTTGGGTAACAAGATAACTATAATCGAAATGCCCACAGGTGTCTCGTCATGTAAGATGGGTTCAGAAGTAGAAGGAACATCCTCAGTCTCTTTGAGTAATTGGTAGATAGAGGCCCCCTTCTTCTTCTTTAAAATAGCTTGCTCGACATGTGCCATAGGGGGTAATTCAGTTGGCATGGTATTATTGACAAAGCTCAGGTTAAGCATTAAATGGTAAATTGTGTATCCCTTCAACCCAATCTCTGTGAGGGGAATCTCTCAACACCATAATATGTTGGTTGGTGCAAAACATCCTTCTGAAATTGACAAAGCTAGTTATGCCGAAACACACTGAGTTAGGTGGTCGACTTTCTACCCCTATCCCTTTTAGAAGGGATTACCAACTTACCTTTGTAGTTGCATAAGAGGGATTTAATAATACTGGTCAATAAATTCCCAAAATCCAGGGAATAGTTGGTGGGTTTCTTTAGTTAAATATGGTTGAGAAGTGGCACACCTTGATCCTAACTAAATGGTAAGCTACCATGTGAGGGGAATAATCAGAGTAAAAATCCTCCCACTTTATGAAAGAAGGGAGGTAAGAAGGAGTTAGGACCAAAGGAACACGAATAAAGGGGTCGTTCCGAGGAGAAGCTTCATCGACCTCATTAACCGACCGGGAGGACTGAACAAATAACTTATTTGTGTAGAATTGAGTAGTGGAAATTTAAGGCCGATCACAAAATTCCTTAACATTGTCAATCAAGTAATTGAGAGATTTCTTAATCTGCTTGCGATTCCATGCACACACGTGAGGAACCTTTATTGGACGAGAAATCGGTAATATAACACTTTGGGCAAAACTGGAAAACCTTACATAGAGAAAAGCTGTGAGAAGTAAAGTGTTAGCATAATTGGAGATATCAAAATGGCCGAGCGACCTGATGGAGTTCTCATAAGTTATGTCCGGCTAAGTGTAGAGGGCAACCAGGGTTATAGTAGCTACGGGTATTTTGATGCCCAAAGACATCCATACTGATTAGGTCACTCCTTAGGCAGTCATGAGTCTTCCCGGGTAGAAAATAATAGAAAGAACCATAAGGACATAAGTAGGCAACTCGAGAGCATCTCCAAAACCCTCACCAGTTGGTGGCAAGGAAGTAACTTGTTTTCCCTTGGGGTTAGCTTTGGCAAGATCTCTTACTTTGGGAGCAGGTTTGTCCTCCACAAAATAAAAGTATCAAATAAACTCAGCAAAGGTGCTTTTGTTTGAACGACCAATACATTTTTTGCAAACTTATTGCAACCCTTTGCTTGTAGCATCCTCCTCTTTCAAAAAAGTTTCTTCGAAGAAAGTCTCATTGTCAGTAGCATCCAACCCTAGAAGATCACCGACATCTTCTAAAGTAATAGTGAATTCACCCCATACTATTATAAATGCGTGAGACTTGTAATTCCAATGAGAAATGAGCAACTTCAAGGCATTATTACTGTTACTCAAAGTCAGATTACCAAACCACATCATGCAAGATAAACTAACATGTGACAGACGATTAACATATTTACCATGAATGTACTCAATCCAAGGGCCCAAACCTTCACATACTGCTCCATAAGATTCAGACTCTACATTGGAGTAGGTGAAATCCACTCGCTCCACCCTAAACTGGACTACACTGGCACTAGGAACGTATGCCCAGTCCTCCACTTCCTCGCTCTCCTCCACCCGTAAGTGTGGAATTATTCTACCTGTTTGACATTTTGGATATGACTCAACCACCAACCAAAAATGATCATCCTCATCGAAGAAAGGATCACGACGGTGTTTACCCCACTAGGTTTGATGGGCGAGGGTGGTAGGATAAACACCCCTGGTGGAAGGAGTATTATTGAGAATAAGAGACCTTTCAAACAATGAAAATGAGAAGGAAAGGATGGAGAAAAGATTGATTTAAGCACTCAAGTGACAAAGAACCATGGGACAAGGAGTATCTCTCTCTCTAAAAGGACTACGATTATGGACGTTTTAAAAAGTGATAACTTTTAACGGGGAAGACGAATGCTTTTTATATGGGGTAAATAATATATTTGAAACGATAAGGGTGTTTTCCATGTGCACGTGGTCATGCCTGCCTAAACAAGGGCAATCATTGCTTAAAGACGCCACACGCTAACCCTGGGCTGCCACGTGTAATGGCGTGGGAAAGTGAACAAATGCATTAAATGCAATGGGACGATTCAAAGATGATAATCTGTCTTGGATACTAAGTTAATCTCTTGATATTCCTGGGGAATTCAATGATTTTGGGGGGAATTACCCATTAAATTCCCTAGACATAAATGAGGAAATTCTTTAAAATAAATCTTTTATAAAATACGCCTAAGATACACTAATGACCAAGCTTATAAGTTTTCTTGAGAAAATGCTCATTCGAATGAAAAAAATGATCACTCCAGCATATTTTCACAAGCATGTCCCTTTTCATGAAAAAAATACTAACTAATAATTACCTGCTCATTCAATAGTTGTTCAAATAAAAGAAAACTTTTATTTACAGGTCACAGGTCACTCGAAGTGAGATAATCATATTTTGTACATATATTTACTTATTTAAACGAATATCTCTACGAAGGGGAAAATGCAGAGGGAAATTTAAAGCTCGGGTGGATGATTAATCTTGCACACCAAGGATTAAAGGACGATTGAAAAGGAAAGGGAAGAACTAAGATTAATCGAAAGAAGGTCATTCGTAAGCCCACAACCATATTCCTCACTCCAACATACTCTAAAAAGAGAAGGGTCACTCGAGATACCTCCTCACAAGAATAAAGCTTAATCGAAGAGGCTCCTAGAAACACACTTGTAATATAAACGTTAGTTTGTATTTATTTCCTTTTTTGTTAAATATTGGGAATCTATTTGTAATAATATTGAGGTTACTCGATACCTACGAAGGGCCATGTCTAGCAGGACATGGGAGAGCTCACACGCTCTATCGAATGACCTTATTTATATAATCTCACAGGGACTTGGTTTAGAGGATTGGAAACAAGGCAGCGATGGAAAGAAATTCCAACCTCTTTGGTACACTTAGGCACAACCTCTCTTCAATAGGTTTAAGATAATACTCCAAAACACCTTCCCCAAGGAACCTTACTCGATGGACCTCGTCAAAAGAAGTTCGTTCAAAGGATCCTCACCTCAAAAAAATAGTGCAAATTTATTCGAGCAACCACCTCTCAAAGAACCTCATTTGGTTAGCAAGACAGCATATCTTATTAATACTGTTTACTTATTTTATGACGTCATGATTTTTGACACTCTAGGAGATCAAGAAATTTTGTACTTATGTAGGTTAATTTCTTGGACCATTGGCTCATTTAGAGGGATGTCCCATCAATCGCCATAAAAAAATCTTTGTGCTAACTTATGGCATCTAAATCAATGTAAGAGACATTCTGAGGGTCTAAATAGTATTCCCGCCAAGAAATAATATCTCATCATTTAATAAACTATCCTTGGTATTAAATTCACAGTACTTTTAACATTAAAGGACGGTAAGAACATTTAATACGGGCGAGGTCATTCGAACGACATGGTATTCATATAAATACCTCCATTAGTCACATTTATGAGCCCAGATTTTCAGTTATCAAACTTCCCAAACATGATTATCTCTTCATTTTTAGAGCTTAACTAGTCATTATTCATGATCATTTGCATTCATTGCGCTGAGAGGTTTACTGCCTTGCCTTTATTGTGCCAAAGTTCTTGTTCTTTCTTCCTCCAATCAAGTTGGTTGTTGATATTCATATCATTTATTGTTTTAGGATATTTATGTCGTAAATGCTCATTTAATACACATTTAATGGTACTATGGATATTTATTGCTAGTATTGGAGTTCCTTATTTAATACATTATTCTTCATCCATTAATCATCATTTTAAACGGGGTTACGCCTCTCTAAATACTAATTATATTTAACTAACCCGCATCTTACAGTATTATATGAGGGACTTGGCCAACACCAAAGTCATTGGCATGTGCACGCTCTCTTCTATGACTCCAAGAACACATGTGCAAGATCACTATTTTCATGTAGGTGAGAATAAGATATTGATTGACACCATATATTTGGGTTGTAGAGAGGAGCCTATGCATTTTGATCATGGTGAGGGGGCTACATTGCACGAGTACTGTAACGCATATATTGGCTAGCCAGTTTATTTACTAAAGAGGATTAGGTGATGAATAATGTTTTATTTTGGGACAAGTTTGTAATTATTTCAATTTCGTGGTACATTTGTTATCATCTTATTAATTTATTTTTATTTTTGGGGGTATAATGACATATTAATTTGTTCAATTTTATTTCATATTTATTGAATTCTTGTGTTGAATGAATTTACTTGAATTATAAACTAAAAGTTCTAGTATGGATAATGACCTTCATTTTAACCTATTTATATAGGTTAATTGAATTTTGAGGACTCTTTAATATATTTTCCCCAATACAAATATTGGATGGGAGAGAATAATAAACTCTAATAATCATGTAAAGGGTGTTTATGAATTGTTAAATATGTAGATACAAATCTTAACAGTGATAAGATCTCGCGTTCGCGCACCCGTTATGGAAACGAAAAATTTTAATCTTTGGAAGACGTTGAATTGCATTTGCTAAGGTAGGGTATGTTGTAAAACTATAAGACATGGAAATTCCATGGGGAAAATAATGTACCAAATGTTCTGAAATAATTAGCGGTACCCAACCAGGTAACGAACCCAATCGGGTGGAAATGGTGAATGATTTTCTAGTACACCATCTTATGACCGACCCAATTGATGATGCTTATGGAGTCCACCACCATCAAAACCACCAACCTATTGATTCGAATAATGTTCATTATGACCAAGTAAATCTACAAATTGATGCTGAATTACTCAAAAATTGGGAATAGATAGGGTCGAAAGTCAATGCGGCTAGATCTTCGTGTAATAATTGCGACGAATATCACTCAGTACTATATGAAATGATTGGTTTGAATAATTTTAAGATTCAATTCATTTTGTCGATAAATAGCATAATTAAAATTCTTCAGTGGGGTAAAAACATTTTTTCGAAAAAGAATACCCTACCAAATAGTTATTGGACTATGAAGAAGAGCTTGAAGGGCTTTAGTTTGAAGTATAAATTTATTCATGCATACAAGTATGATTGTATATTGTACTGCAATGAAAACAAACTGAAAGATAAGTGTCATGTATGCAATGATACAAGATATTCTGTTTTAGATAGTGGAGAACACAAACCCATAAAATTTTGCAAGTGCTTGCAAGTTTAACATAAAGTACTGAAGTATTTTTCCTCGGTCCACGGTTGAAAATATTTTTCACTGTAACTTGGATAACAGAGGCCATGACATGGCATGATCGAGTCGAGGTGTGTGGGAATCTCATGCGTCATCCCATTGATTCAATCATATGTCAACTTTCAAATGCACAAAACCCCGAATTAGCAAAGTAACCATGCAATTTTTATCTTGGATTGTCAATCGACGGGTTTAACCTTTTTAGAAATTTAATCATTAACCGGAGTTATTATCAAGTTCTCTTGGCACCTTTAGGTCTCCCTTCAACATTGTGCATGATAAAAAATTTCACATTATTATTATTGTTGATACCCATGCCAAAGTCTCCCAGCAAAGATATTATTATTTTTATCCCCGTTAATTGAAGAAATTATAGATTTTAGGATAAAGATGTTAGGGCCTTTGACGCTCATAAGGGTGAAGAGTTCACACTTAAACAATGGTGTTTGGGAGATCCACGACTTTCCTATCTATTAGTCCTTGTTCGATTGAAATGTTCATGGTTATTATGGATGTCCCATCTATTGGGAGGAAATTAATTCCACTTGGCTCCATCATAGTGGTAAGATAAGTTATTCCGATCATTGTAGATTTTTGCCAAATAATCACCATTTTATCTACCAATTCCGAGCGTAGGATGCAACCATCTTGAATTTGTGGTAATAAAATCAAGGAGAAGGCGAAGACTTGGATTTTGAAGAATATGTTTGCAGGCAAGAACCTTTCGTTTGCAGGCTAGAAGAAAAAATCTAGGGAGGATATGAAAGTTCCTAGTAAAATAAAGGCATGGTCCATATGATTAATCTTATTTGACTTATCATATTAGAAAGAGAACCGTGTGAGGCATGTAATAGATGTGATGCACACAGAGAATTTTTTTGCGAAACATCTAATAGAAATATGTCTTGGTGGATCTCATTTAAAAGATGGAGAGAAGGTGCGCCACGATCTAAAGGAGATGGAAATAAAAAAAATATGGTTAAAAATTGATCATATAACAAGAAGAAATTCGATTCTTGGGGTTGATTTCATTTTGAGTACTAGTGAGAAAAAGATCCTCCAGACACGTTGTTCAACTTGAAGACTGCAACTAGTTATTCTGATAATCAAGGTTCTAAAAAACGCGGGGCGTGATTGAGGCGTGGAGGCCAAGCCTTAAGCCTTAGAAGCCTAGGCGGGCCTAGGCGTAAAAAGGCGTGAAAAGGCGTTTAGGCCTTCTTAATATATTTTAATATTTTTTAACCATAACAAGGCTATTAAAATACAAAAATTGCACATATCATAAAATTATGTCTGAATATATGCAAATTAAAATACTATTTGATTATTTTGGATAAGATAATGGTCTGGTTTGTAAACAAATTCTTTAAAAGGCGACATCGTTTCACTAAGGCATTGTTGTTTTTAGAAAAAAGTGCAACTTAAGGGTTTTACCAAGAATAAGGCGTGAAAAGCGTAAGGCGAGGCGTTCCTCCCAAGCCTTAAGCCTAGGCGTGCCTAGGCGGAGCCTAGGCGGGTTTTTTAGAACAGTGCTGATAATTTACGCAGGGTTGTAAACTACCAAACAACTGACCTGAAACAGTGCAAGTCTCACGACTCACACGTCATTATTCAATTAATCCCTTTATTGTTTAGGATTTTCTTTTTTGAGAATAAATATCGATATAGGAAAATTATGGATATTAGTTTTTGCTTCACCTTACTCTGTGCAAAACTAGTAACTGAAAGCACATTAAGGCTGCAAAAGCAACTTTAGCCGAGGAAACTTATGTCTTAGAGATATATTTTCCTTTGTTATTCTTTGACAATGGTGCCCACCTGCTTGTGCATCTATGCAATGAGGCATTGTTGTTTCCACCCATCAGGTATTGCTGGATGTATCTTTTCGAGCGCTTGGTGAAAACCTTCAAAGATTACGTTAAGAGTACACAATTTATGGGAGGGTCAACTATGTAATATGCATAACATATGAGTTATCATTACACGTTTTGGAACATATTCCAGAAAAAGTTATAAGGACATGATTTTATAAATGTCCATTTAGAATCTAGGAGTTTTCTATGTGTCCTAGGTCACAGCAAGTATGTCACATCACGCTACATTCGGTACGTAAACACGATCATCCATGACGGCCTCTATCTGAATTCGAAGCTTCATACACTCATCATCCTCAAACGTGCGCAGGGCAAAACATCGAGCAACATGCAATGTGCGTCTTCAACCATTCCTACTAACTCCACTCACTGAAATGGTATAATGTTAAATTTGGAGTTTTTAATGTTTTCGTATTTATTTTGGAGTTTTTTCTAAAATATTTTTATCGAAAAAGTAGAGTTTTCTAAGTCAAAATTAATTTCTAAAGATTTTTTGGCGAACTTAGAATTTGATGCTTCATTCTTTCAAATAACTAAGCCATCTCGTTCAAACGATAAGCTGATGTTGTTCAAACGACATTGCATGTTACAAGATAAGTCGCTCGAACTTTGCTTGAAGAAGTCATCAAACAAACCCGTCCTGTTTTGGTAATTTTACCTCGTTTAATTAGTTGCGCGATGAGGGTTCAAGCGACATCTGATGTCGTTCGAGTGACACCCTTATATCATTTGAGCAATCGCGCCGACCTAATTTTTATATAAATACCTATTTCTATATCAAGGTTTTTCAAATCTTTACAACTCCATTTTTCGCAGAATAGCTGCAACTTTAAGACTTCATCTTTTGAGTCTTAAACTTCTTTTGATTCACCAAATTGTCCCAAATATATATATATGAGTCATTTTAAACCCTTGTTACTCAATTTACTCATCTGGAGTAACCCTTGTGGAGAAGAAGGTTGTTTCTCCATTGCTGACCATTGGAGCTCTCATGGATCTCTTGCCGACGACAATAAACTGACACCTGCGAGTATTCGTATGTTATAACAAGTTGCATTTCTCTGTATTTGTAAGTCGTGGTTTACACAATATAGTGAAATAAAAACATTTTTCCCCTTTGGGGGATTTTTCCATAAATATGTGTTTGTGATTGTATGCATGCTTGTTTACGTATATTCTGTTATCAAAATTAGACGCATGACCTAAGGTTTTAATTAAAATCTGGGCATAACGTTGGAATATAATTAAACAAGTTCATTCATTGATTGTTAGAGACCTCTAAAATTGGTATCAGAGCCAATTACACATTTATACCGTGTAATTTTTTCGCAAATTATTTTTTGGATATCAATTTTTTGTCTAAAAATTGATTTTTGAAAAAGCGCAAATTAAATGGAAAACTTGTATAATCGGTGCCAGTTTTTTACGGGATTAAGTTTGCATACTGGAAAGTCCGTATGAAATCTCATTTAAAGGCTATTGATGAACGTGTCTGGGTTGTACGTGAAAGAGGGTGGGATCCTCCGTCTGTCACCATAGAAAATGTGTCAAACCTTAAATCGGTGTCAGACTGGACTGAGGAAGAATTTAAATAGAGAACATATAACTCATACGGGCTAACTGCAATTTCTAGAGCTGTCACACCCGACGAGTTCCAATGCATCATGATGTGTACCATGTCAAAAGAAGCATGGGGTACTCTTCAACTTACCCATGAAGGCACTAATGCGGTTAAAGAGACTAAATTGTAAAATTTAAGTACTCAATTTTAAACAATTACCATGCTTGAATCTGAGTGTTTTGATGAATTATATGCTTGTTTATCTGATATTGTTAACATTAGTTTCAATCTTGGTGAACATATGCCTGATGCTAGAGTAGTTAAAAATATTTTGAGATCATTACCTAAGTGTTTTATCCCTAAAGTCACTGTGCTAAATTCTATAGGAAATTTGAGTAGTCTAAAATTTGAAGAATTTGTAGGAGACCTCCAGACTTAATTGACATGTTTCCTAATACGATTAAATCAAAAGCTAAAGGGGAAGAACTCAAAGCCCAGTCTAGAAAAAGTGATGGGTCAGTAAGAAAGAGGGGTGAGTCGTCTAAGAGAAAAGAGGAAGATACGTCAGATTCGGAGTTTGATTTTGATTTAGAAGATTTGGATTTATTTGCAAAAAAATTCAAGAAATTTCTCAAATTAAAAATAATGGCAATTTTAAAGATAAAAAGAATTTTAAGAAAAATAAATATGAAAAGATAAATGATAAAGATCAAAAGGACATGCCTAATAGAGACCAAGAGAGATGTTATGAGTGTGAAGGTAGAGGTCATACGACTTTTGAGTGTCCAACTAGGTTGAAACGTCAAGGAAAAGGCAAAGCTGCTTTAAATGCCTCCCTTAATGACGACAGTGAGGTCGAGTCAGTGGATTCTGGAGATGGGTCACCGCATGAATTTAACTTCACCGCATTCATGGCTAGTCAAGTGAATACTGATAGTGCACCTCAAGACGATGAGGATGCTAATTCATAAGGACACCTCGATAGTGAAAGTGATATGAGTGAGGGGAGGATGCTACAAGTGAGAGCGAGAGTGATCTACGATGCGCCTACGCTGATTTGTATGCTGATTCATTTAAAACTAAAGAGCGTAACAAAGCATTAGCTCTTAGGATCATCTCCTTAGAGAAATATTTAGGAGAGACGAGAGAGAGGGAAAGAGTCCTCCATTAGCACTGCCTTGGGGGGGAGAGAGAAATTTTATGTTGAGAGAGAAAGAGAATTTGTGTAAAAAGAGAAAGTCGATTTAGAGAGAGAAATAGAGGCTGTTTGGAGAGAGAGAGTTATCTTGATAAAGAGAAAGAGGACTTGACCAAGAAAGTGGCTAGTCTTATGAGTGAGATCCATTCCTCTGTGGAGGCTCGGAATAAACTTGAAGCCCTTGTTGCCCAACTCACTCATAACCTGGAGAGAGCCCAGGAGGTCAAGGTAAAGATAAAGGACAGATTTGGAAAGATGCGAAAGATGCTCCTCGCCCCTGCTTTAGGATTTGATGAAAGGCAGGGAATATATTTTGATGGTGTTTCCACATCTCATGTTATATTGAAACCAATTCTTGAGTTTACTACGAATCCATATGGCCATCATAAAGAAGAGTTAGGCCAAGAAAAGAAAACCAAGGTCGGCCTAAGACTGTGTATTTTTGTACTTATTGCAAAAGAAAAGGCCACCTTAGGGATTTTTGTTATAGTTTGGGTCGGACACGAAGTACTTTTTCTCCGCCACTAGCACTAGCGATATTTCTAGTCTTAGAGAGCAGGTTGAGTTTCTAGTCACAACATCTTAGAGTTTAATGGAAGAGCTCCAACGAATGTCTTTGCTATTAGCGAATACTTCCAAAATCACAGTTAGATACAACAATGATAAGGGCACACTTAAGGTTACCACTTCTTGGGTACCTAAGCACGATGTAAAATCCCTCATTGTTCATGTTGCTCTTAAATCATATAATACCTCATAGTGGTATTTTGATAGTGGGTGATCTAGGCACGTGATAGGTGACATTTCATTTTTTACCTACCTAGAGGATCGTAAGGAAGGTAAAGTGTCTTTTGGAGATGGGAGGAAGTATAGCATAGTAGGACGAGGTACAATAGAGATACCAAGATTTCTTAAGCTAGAGAATGTTTTGTATGTCAAAGGTTTGAAAGCGAACCTTCTCTTCATTAGCCAGCTGTGCAACGCTGACTTTGCAGTAAAGTTTGATCGAAACAAGTGTAATGTTTATGATCAATTCGGTAAACTTCCATTGCAAGGGGTGAAGACTAAAAATAATTATTATGGGATTATACCCAAGTCCTCATATGTCTGCAACAACGCCACGATCACTCTTATGGATCTGTGGCATCAATGTTTCGGTCATGTGAATTTTAGAGATTTGGAGAGCTTAGCTAAAAAGGACCTAGTACTGGCTTGCTGTCACTTGGGAAGCTGACATCTGCAGTTTTTAGATCCTGTCAGTTGGGAAAGCAAGTCCATAGCCCCCACAAGAAGTTGAAGTCCATTACCACTTCACGAGTGCTTGAGTTGATTCACATCCATCTTATGGGTCCTACTCGTACTGAGAGTTTGGGTGGTAAGAGGTATATCCTTGTGATGGTAGATGATTTCTCTTGTTACTCCATAGTAGGTTTCCTGAGAGAAAAATCCGATGCTATAGAGTTTCTTACGACCAAGTGTCTTGTCCTGCAAAATCAATATGGTGTCACTATCAATCGAATATGGAGTGACAACGACACTGAATTTAAGGAAAAAAAGGTGGATCTTTACTGTGATAGCCTTGGGATCAAATATGAATTTTTAGTTGTTAAGACTCCTAAGAAAAATGGGATTCTTGATAGGAAGAATCGGACGATTCATGATATGGCTAGATCTATGCTTTTAGGTCGTAGAGTTTCTAGGAAATTTTGGGTAGAGGCGGTATCTACCACGTACCACACGGTGAATAAGGTTTACCTTCATCCACACACTCTTTAGACGTCTTATGAATTGTGGACTAGAAACAAGCCCAACTTGTCATATTTCCATGACTTTAGGAGTAAATGATACATCCTATGGGATAGAGAGCAATTAGGAAAGTTTGACTCTCAGAGCGACGAGGGCATATTATTAGGTTATTCGTTGACGAGAGGGTTTTTAACCTAAGTAGCTCTAAGGTTATGGAGTCAATAAACATCATCGTGCAAGATGAAGAACTTTCGTCGTTTGTTAATTATATCATTTTGTACGAGGATGAGGCACTTCCATCTAATGATCCCATTGTCCCTCACAAACCTAGAGTGGACCCTGGGACACACCTGCTTAGGTTTGCAAGATTCATGACCCTTCTGTCATTCTAGGAGATCGGCCAAGACTCGTGCTCGACTAGAGAATGTGGTTAGCTTTCTGTGCTACACGTCTAAAGTCGAGCCCAAGAATGTCAAATAAGCACTGGAGGATGAACACGGGATATCCTTTATGAAGGATATGTTATTTGAGTTTAGAAATAATGATGTTTGTGAACTTGTCCCCCGATCTAGTGAGAAGAATGTGATTGGTACCAAGTGGATCTACAAGAATAAGATGGATGAGAATGGTACAATTATTAAAAATAAGGCTAGGTTGGTCACTCAGGGCTACACGCAGATAAATGGTGTAGACTTTAATGAGACATTTTCTCCTGTAGTGAGGCTTGAGTCCGTCCGTTTACTACTCACCATCGCATATCATATGCGCTTCATGTTATATCAGATAGATGTCAAGAGTGGCTTTCTGAATGGCATTCTATAGAAGGAAGTTTATATGGAATAACCAAAAGGGTTCGAAGACCCCAAGCATTTTATCATGTATAGTTTCTAAGAAAATCCCTATATGGTTTGAAGCAAGCACCCCTTACTTGGTACGAGCGGCTTACTTCCTATCTCTTAGCCCGTGGGTTCATGAGAGGGGGAGTTGATAAGACGTTATTTGTTAGGAAATGAGGCGGTGCTATTTTGGTTTCCCAGGTCTATGTGGATGACATAGTCTTTAGATCTATGTGCTCACGACTTTGTGGAGGAAATGAAGAGTGAGTTCGAGATGAGCATGGTTGGTGGGATTACATTCTTCCTTAGTCTCTAGGTTCGTCAGCTAGAGGATGGGATATTCATCTCCCAATCAAAGTATGCAATAGACCTAGTGAATAAATTTAGTTTAGACTCCGCTAAGCATGCACGTACCCCGATGAGTACCTCAACTAAGCTCAGTAAGGACACTTTAGGTAAGGACGTAGATCAAACCTTATATCGGAGTATGATAGGTATTCTTTTCTACTTGACTGCCAGATGTTCCGACATCACCTTTAGTGTTGGAGTTTGTCCACGATATCATGCATCCCCAAAAGAGTCGCACTTACTCTCCCTTAAACGTATTATCAAATACGTTAGTGGGACTCTTTCATACGACATTTGGTATTCCTTTGATACCGATAACCGCTTATCCGCCTATTCAGACGCCGATTAGGTCGGGGATGCATATGGATGTAGGTGCACTTGTGGTGTTTTTTTCTTTGGTTCTGCTCTTGTCTCTTGGTTGACCAAGAAGCAAAACTCCCTCTCTTTATCCACTGCGGAGGCTGAGTATATTTCCATCGGGAGTTGTTGCACTCAACTTCTGTGGATGAATCAGATGTCGGAGGATTAGGGGATATCACAGGACACCATGACTATTTCCTCTGATAACATCAGTGCAATACACATATCCCGCAATCCAGTCCATCATTCGTGCACAAATCACATTAGGGTACGCGAGCACTTTATCCATGAGTTAGTAGAAGAGAAAGTCGTGTCCTTGAGTTTTGTGTCTACCGACCTCCAGTTAGCCGATATTTTTACGAAGCCTTTAGACGCCCTTAAATTTGAGAGTCTTAGGAAGTCTTTAGATATTTTCACAGTTGACTGAGGGGTGGTTACCATGTGTAGAATATAATGCATTTTTTATGTTCATATCATATGATTTCTATTGCTAGATTGTATCATTTGTATTAATTTTTTATTTATTTTTCATTTTTTTTGGAAAAATACAAAATAATTTTCTATTTCTTTGAAAAAATTAAAAAATCCAAAAGATTTTGTTTTTAATAAATTTTTGAAAAAGGCAAAAAAAATCTTTTTATATTTTTTTTTTTGAAAAGCACAAGAAGAGTTTTGTATTTTGTTTACACCTTTTATGGATGAACATTTAAGATAGCCGTAGTAACATCTTCATTTCCATATTCCACGTGACTTTTTCATAATGATTTGAGATGCTACATCATTTCATCCATGTGCTTGATAATGTATGAGTCATTGAGATGTAATTAATGATATCTTTTTACATTCTTGGCTCCTTATCTCCTTTAATGCACACATGCACGGTTTTATTTGAATTTTGTACTTGTCTTTCACATGTTGGTTTGAGTGTTTCCATCTCAATTTTGCCTATACTACGAACCAAATGCGATAAAACGTGAATAACAATAGTAATGCATGTCATATACGTTTCCCGTTATATATATATATATATATATGTGTGTGTGTGTGTGTGTGTGTGTGTGTGTGTGTGTTATGTGAAAATTGGGGAAGGGCTACGAAAGGAAATCATAATATCCTTTGCGATTAAGTCACCATTTATTTCGGTTCAAAAAAGTGTGGCTTTGAAAACAGTAGCCAAGACCAAATGAATTGAAAAGAGCCAAAAAAGTGTGGCATTCATAAAAGTAGCCAAGGCCAAACTAGTTTAAGATAATATGATAATTCATAAGAAAAGATATATCATTATATGATAATTATTACATTTGAGGGAGTTTGGTTGGATTTGTATATCAACGATTTTGCATTTACTTGAAAATCCACAAGTTGCTAGGTTATGCATATTGTTATGTGTTTTGTGTGATTTATTTTAGTCACTTTTGCCATCGCAGGGACCCTTAGGTATGGGACTAAGGGATTATTTTGAGGATATCACATCGATAATAAAGGTGGGATAATATCGGGGGGAATCGAATGGTAATGAGTAAGTCATCGAAAATATTTGGAGGATATAGCCACGCCGATAATGCGGGGGCCTAAATTGAGAAAAATATGGTTACATAATTGATGATCAGAGGTTTGTACAATTAGGCTCAAGTTAGAGGGTGTATGGGAACCCAAGGAGGAGCCAGAGTCTCTACGGTTCAGATACTTAGCAGATTCGGGTAGAAGACGCAAAGGCAATGATTTGGGTATATTCCGGAGGAATGGGAATAAGTAGTCCCCCGAATTATTCCATCATTTTTACACCTAAGGAAGAATTTGAGTTCATTTATTAGGAATATCCGAAATTCATCGTGCACATATATTATGTTTGTTTGCATTGATTTTCCTATTGAAATTGTTCACATTCCTTCATTTACGCTATCACCGACTTGGTTATCTCCGTGTTCTTTTATGGTGTGATTCTTTGTTGCATATTTTTTATTTTGTTTGTTAGAAAAATTTTGAAAAATTAAAAAAAAAAGTTTGTTACCTTGTGACACTCTCCATATGCATTGCTTTGTGTTCTTCATATTTGTTTATTTGGGGACATCAAAAAAAGGAGAGAATGAATTATGGAGGAGATATTTTTATTGTTTGATTTGATAATGATTTACTTGAGCTTAACTGATACTGATTTTTTCTTATCATTATATTTCAAACTTTTGCGCGTCACAGGCATTGTTTCTTGTTTCATGTGTGTGGGTACAATATTGAGGATCAATTTTTACACACCCTGATGATGACAAAGAAACATTTGATAGGTGAAGAGTTGAAGATGTTGAAAGAATTTTGAAGACATGCTATT
This sequence comes from Sambucus nigra, assembly GCA_949130495.1. NCBI lineage: Eukaryota > Viridiplantae > Streptophyta > Magnoliopsida > Dipsacales > Adoxaceae > Sambucus > Sambucus nigra. The sequence continues at coordinate 245,642 of CASBWL010000548.1, read as the reverse complement.
TAGTATTTCCAGTTTTTGGGTTAATGGGGATATTAAATTATATGTCATTAGCTTTGAGTTTGGGAAGCTTAATTCGGATATTTTTATGTATATACTGGCATAGACATAGGAGGAGATTTGTAAGGACATGATTTTATAAATGTCCATTTAGAATCTAGGAGTTTTCTATGTGTCTTAGATCACAGCTAGTATGTCATATACCGCTACATTCGGCACGTCAACACGATCATCCATAACGGCACCTATCCAAATCCAAAGCTTATGCACCCATCATCTTCAAATATTCATAGTGAAACAACATCGAGCAACATTCAATGTGCGTCTTCAACCGTTCCCACCAACTCCACTTGCTAAAATGGTATAATGTTTAATTTGGAGTTTTTAATGTTTTCGTATTTATTTGGGAATTTTTTCTAAAATGTTGTTATAAAAAAAGTCGGGGTTTCTAAGTCAAAAGTCATTTCTAAAGACCTGTTGGTGAACTTAGAATTTGATGCTTCAGTCGTTCAAATGACTAAGCTTTGTCGTTTAGACGACAGGCTGATGTCGTTCAAACGACCTAATCAAACGACATTGCATGTCGCTAGATAGGTCTCTCAAACTTCACTAGAAACAGTCATCAAACGAACCCGCATATTTTGGTAATTTTACCTTGTTTGATAGGTCGCATGATGAGGGTTCAAGCGACATTTGATGTCATTCAAGTGACACCCTTATATCGTTCGAGCAACCGCGCCGACTTAATTTTTTTATATAAATACTAGTTTTTGCATCAAGGTTTTTCAAGACTTTACAACTCCGTATTTTGCGGAATAGTTACGATTTTAAGACTTCATCTTTTGAGTTTTAAATCTCTTTTGATTCGCCAAATCGTCCCAATTATATATTTGAATCATTTAAAACCCTTGTTACTCATTTTACTCATGGAGTAACCTTTGTGGAGAATAAGGATGTTTCTCCATTGCTAACCATTGGAGATCTCGCGGAATCTCTTGCTAACGACAACGAACCGACACCTGCGGGTATTCGCGTGTCACAACAAGCTATATTCGTCTGTATTTGTAAGTCGTGGTTTACACAATATAGTGAAATAAAAAGGATTTGCCCCTTTGGGGGATTTTTCCTCAAATTTGTGTTTGTGATTGTGTGCATTCTTGTTTACACATATTATGTCAATTACAATTAGATGCATGAACTGGGTTTTAATTAAAATCTGGGCATAAACTTGGAATTTAATTAAACAAGTTTATTCATTGATTGCTAGTGCACTCTCACAAGGGCTTACGAGCTTCAATCCAAGTGGTGAATGAGTAGTCGAGGAACTTGATGAGTTTGAGGGTGAATTGCTTTTCGGTAACCCTAAAGAAGTGAGACTCACCAATCTACACTACGAGCAAGTAACTTGTTATGTATTCTAATCAAAAGTTTAAGATTGGAGAGAGTAAGTACCTACATATATAATGTATTTTTTTTAATTGTCTGTATTCTCTATATTACCATCTAAAATCTATAATTTCATGAACATGTGTAGGAAGTATGAGAACAAAGTTACCAAAAATCAAAAGCAAAAATGTTACGACATACGCAATGAATGATTTTAGGGCATGGGTATCAAAAGATGTAATTGTCACCTCTTTTGTTGTGCTTATTTATGTATGTGTTGTAAAACATGCCCTAATACAAATCCACTAATAAATGCAACTTTTAAAAAGAAGTGATATCTCTTCAAGGATTGCACGTTCCTAGATAAAGGTCTTAATTTTCGTGCGAAGGAGTTTGAAAAATTCTGCACCGATGGTTCTGATTTGTCTCATACCCTTGTGAGGAAAAATTATTGGCGCAAAATAGCTGCATTTTAATTTCTACCTTAACTTATTATATGGCTAGAAAAAGCAAAAAAAATCTAAAGGATAAAGGGCGAAGGTGGAGGACACTATTAATAGTTATAAAGTTGATTCTACCTTGAAACTTGCCATGGTAGATTTATCAAAGACGAAGAGTAAAGATTGCATGGTCGATGTGCCTTTTTTGTGCCTTTCAAAACTTAAAGAAGGTACTCTACTCAAAGTGCATAAACGACGAGAATTGATCTGTTGTTACGCATGCATCAAAGGGTTTTACTACTTAATTAGAAGCATTAATGGCCCCTATAGAGTTTCAATATGCTTCTGATAACAACCCCAACTTGAAGGATATTTTACTTGATTTAGACTAAGATTAAGTTTTAAGACATTATTTATTGCTAATTAATTAACTTTTGTATGACAACCTTATTTGTATCGTATGTATATGAAAATAAATGGAACAAAACCTTTTTTATTTACAGTTGTGTGTATATATCGCACGACTTGTTAGAACAAATTTTTATATGAATGGAACAATACAACACAATAACACGACATGATAACACAACAGAAAATTAAAAGTTAGTGTACGATTGGTAATTTTATTAATGTGTTCATTGATCCAAATAGTGAAGCCAAAATATTTCTAGGATCGACAAAGTGTTGTTTAAAGGGGATTAACGTGGTAGGGTCATCGAGAGTTGTTTTAACCAACGTTATGTGGAACCCATTGGTTGAAACACGGACTATTAGTCGATCTTATAGGCTTGTCAAATTATATCTATGCACCACCTTCTTTTAGCCATGTCTATTTTCTGCTAAAAGCATGCATTTCACCTGATAAGTTATAAAAAAATGGGAATATGATCATGTTGTTTAGAATATTGATATTGATCAAGGATACTCATAAATTTAATTATAATTTTATATGTGTACCCTTGAACTTTGTTTTCCAACTGTAACCATTCGAACTCATTTAGTGTTTCAAGTCATGACTAGGTTATGCCATAGTCTTGTTATGAATTTATGGAGAATATGGTGAGTTTAATTGGTTACGCCTATACGACAAAATTAAGTGTACTAATACAACTCTAAAATTAGATTTGTGAGCATCCTTTATCAATGCCAATATTCATAAAAAACAATTACATTCCCAATTTGTGGAACCCATTGGGCGAAACACATGATATTAATCAGTCTTATAGGCTTGAAAAAATAAGGTTGTTGATAAGACATAAATACATCATATTTATCCCCTTAATTTCGGTTCTTTTATGATCCCGTGCATTGTAATTAACTTGGATTTATATCTTATTCATGCTATTGAACCTATATGGAAAGTATCTTTTGTTTATTAGTTCTCATATGTTTTACAGGTAATTGCTGCAAGTGGAATGGAAGAGAAATGCCGAAATGGTGAAAGAAAGGAAAGTCAAGGTCATTTTTGTAATTTTAAATCTAGAATCTAGGTGAGGAGTCAACTGAAAAGTTGAAGATCTTGAAGTCACAAGAAGACTGGAAGAAATGGTGCCTCAATCCGAGCAACGGTGAAGAAGTTATGCGCAATTGAAGTTGAGAAGAAAATCTACTGGCAGAATTGTAAATAAAAGAGAACTTCGAGCACACAAGGCATCACTTAGGCAGAGCCTAGGACCGAACCGGTTTGCCATTTGTCACGCTCCCTATCCGTGATAGAATTTTTCACTCTCCGTATCCGTGACAAAATAAAAGAAAAAGGCTCAAATAAAAATAGAAAAAAAAAGACAAATGAGAAAAATATAAGAAAAAACGTAAAAAAAGAAATGAAAATGAGCAAATGACCGAAAAAAGCACAAAGGGACATCGTAAGCAAATTTTCCAACTCTAAAATTCTCAACGATTCTCCTTTTATCCAATACACCTTAAAACCAAAAAATTCCTAACCGAGTCCGACTAACGAAATTAATTACCCTATGGAAAGCTAAGACACGAAACGATAATAAGAGAGATCATTTAGTGTGGATAAAAGATGTTGTTTCCCCTTTTTCAATAACTGTATTCTGATGAAGAGATCTTTTCACCATAAAAATTTTGTGTTTCAATTTGTGTGTGTGAATTTTTGTTCCATTACACTTACTCTTACAAATCACGCCAATGAGCAAGACTAGCCACATTCTGAGTGATTCCTTTGTGAGAGTATCCCGTGAGAATTGAATCAAAATGAATTTTTGGAAAGGAACGTAATGATCAATAGGTGGAAGTTAGCGGTTTAATTTTCGGCTTCGCACACACTAAAATTTGAAACTATTAAATATAAATTTACGATGGCTATTTTTGGGGGAGTTTAAATTGTACAATTTTTAATTATTTTGATATTTCTTTGAGTCAAAACTGAATTTTTTGGGCATATTCACTGCAAACCCTCACAAGACACCACTCGTCATACTAGGGTAGACTAGAGGTTTATTGGCTTGTTGCATACTCTAAATGCAATCGATTTCCCGCTAAAGAGGTATTCTATCCCAATAAAGTTTTTGTAAATTTCTTTAACTCATGATCTTATGCTTTTACATTGCTCGGTATGGGAAACGTTCTAAGTTAGGGGGATTTGATAAGGCATAAATATTTCATATTTATCCCCTCAATTTTGATTATTTTTTAATCCCGTGCTTCGTAATAAATTTAGATTTATCTCATATTCATGTTACTAACCCTATTTGGCAAGTATTTTTTGTTTCGTGTATTTCTCGTATGTTTTACGGGTAATTAGTGCAAGTGGAATGGAAGAAAAATGCAGAAACAGTGAGAGAATTGAAAGAAAGGGAAGTCAAGTGCATTTTCATAATTTTACAGCTAGAATCTATATGAGGAGTCAACTAAAAAGTTAAAGATCTTGAAGTCACAAGAACAGTGGAAACACGATGTCTCACTTTGAGCTACGGTGAAGAAGTTATGCGCATTTGAAGTTGAGAAGAAAATCTAATGGTTGAATTGTAAAAAAAATTGAACTTCGAGCACACAAGGCAGAGCTTAGGACAAAGCTGGTGCGCAAACCGATTCTCCATTTGACACTCTTCATATCCGTGACAAGATTTGTCAAGCTTCATCTCCGAGACAAATTACCTGGTGCAGGATGTTTATTTTGGCCCATTTTATTAGCTTAGAGAGTTTAACGCATTGAGGACTCTTCTAAACGAATTCTAACCTATATATTTCGTCATTATGGTTCTTTTAACAAAGTTTTTGAGAAAGTGGCGATCGCGTAAATAAGCTCTGATACCAATTTGTGAAAGCAATGTGATATCGATTTGAATAAATTTGCAAATTCTAATTAAACCCTTATTTAATCAATTGTCAACTTTAAACCAAATTAATTAAGCCTAATTTTAATTAACCCTAAACAAACATTAAGGTGCAGTGGATCATGCCAACACAAAGAAATATGAATTGTTGACTCACAGATTTCAGGAAAAAATCCAAAAGGGAGTTTCACTTGATAATACTCACAATGATTAGGATCAAAATTTGTAATAAATATCAGCAGATACCCACAAGAACATGCAGTTCTGAATCACCAATGAATCAACCTCAGAAGATCCATAAAGATATGCAGTCCAATCAGCCAAAAAAACCCACGAGTAATGTCACGCAATCAACGTCAGCCCAGTACCTCCCTCAAGTAGCACCTAGATAAGCAGTATGTTATCCTCCCTACAAGAAAAAAAAATAAGAAAGATGTATCTTGGGTTCGAAAAAAACTCACTAAAGCATTTGGGATTTTTGTGAATTGAAAAACAAAGGATTGTACTCTAAATTGAAAAAGACAAAGTGTTTTTCTGTTTTGCAGTTTGTGCAGAATGAAAATCGTCAGGTCTTCTTAACAAAAATTGACTCATTTAACACGCTTAATATAGAAAAATTAAGTCGGCAGATCGCTCAAACGAAGTCATAATGTCGCTCGAACAAAACCACGTGTCCTCGAACGACATTGCGCGGAATCAATGTCATTTGAACGACAGGCATATGTCGCTCAAACGACGGAGCGAATATAATTTTTTATATTTTATTTCAAAACTCCGCCTCAACACTTAGAAAAAAAATTTGACGAAAAACAATGCCTTGACACTTTTAAATCAACCGTAAAGTAACCAAAACACAACCTTACCAAAATTAATCTCACAATGACTTAAATATTGAAGAACTTTTGATATTTGGTCCGTCTTCATGTATCTTAACCCTTGAACTTTTTCTTCGACAGTTTGCAGTGGTATACGACATACACTAAGGTAAAACATGACTTATAAAATTTGTCCGTACAAATCTCCCCTTATGTCTATATCGGTAAAAAATAAAACATCTGAATTATCAAATTAAAATGCATATTCAAATCTAATACCCTCCCATGATCCCAAAACTGAAAAGGTACTAAAAATGCAAGATATACACTTTTTCTTCAAAAATCTTCAACATAAAATCTTCAAATCTTCAAGCTTTTCTCATCAAGGTGTGCAACATCTGATCATCACTATTTTTGCCACACATATGAGATAAAGCAAATACCTTTTAAATGTATGAGTTTCAAATGAGATAAACATAACATCAAAACAAATATCGAATCTGAAAACTCCCCCATAATGTAAAAATCCCCCATAATTCATTCTTCACCTTTTTATTTGTCTGAAGTAGACAAGAAAAAGAATAAACAAAATAAACATGGAGTTGTCACGATAAGCATAGCAAACAACTATGATCATTAAGAGATACTAAAAAACATTCCACAAACTATATTTGATTTTTTAATTTTTCACACAAAAAATGCAAAAAATTTTTACAAAAAGCACTCACCATGAATTTTCGCTAAGATAACCAAATCATGGAAACGTAATGAATGGGTGTTAACAAATTCGATAGAAAAATAAATGCAATAAAACATAATATATGTGCACGATAAATATAGATACTCCTAACGAATGAACTCAAAATCATCCTTAGGTGTCAAAAATGTGAATTCATATGACATTGTCTCAATCTAATCGACACATCAAAGTCTAAAATGATTTCCACACCAATAATGTCTAAAAATATGTAATGCTTTTTCAAGACTCTGTCAGGACGTGCAAACCCATTTTTTATATTTTTCCATTCGAACACCCTCATAAATAATATTGCATTTATTTTTTCTTTGCGATGATCTATTTTTCTCTCCTTAGAGCAATCCTATTGGCTCTAATTTTTGCATATTTATTTTTATTGCCTTAATTTTTTCTTGGACTATTTTAAACGATGGCATTCACGACGAGTTAAATTTGTACTCTCGCAGCTTTTTCCTGTGAACACTCATCATTTTTTGTAATTTCATTCCTCACGGTAAACGGTTCTTAAATGCACCACTTTCATTGTCAAGTTTTATCACATTTGATTCGATTTAAAGACAGAATTGAAATGAAAACACTTCTACCAACATGTGATTTGACAAGTACAATAATCAAACAAATTCGTGCAAGTGTGCATAAGGAAACTAAGAGTCAAACATGTAGCTAGTAATCTCAAATTACTTCTTAATGACTCCAAACATTATAAAGCACAAAAACTGAAATGATGACGCATATCAAAACACTATCAAATCGTCACATGGATATGGAAAGAAATTCTGGTTTGGTCATCCTAAATGTCCATTCGTAAATGGTGTAAATAAAATACAAAGCTCTTTTTGTATTTTTCCAAAAATTTTATCAAAAAAAATCTTTTTCTATTTTTGAAAAGCTCAATCAAAATTAAAAATCTAATACAAAAAGTACACGTGTCATAACACTAGCAAACATATATCATGAAGCACAAGTAGCGTATGACAAACAAACCATGCAAACACAGTTATCTATAAGATATATCAAGAGAAGCATCATGTGCTAGCAGCTGAGAATCAACCAGTTTAACATTTAGTGTCTCGAAAAGTGATTTCTTAACCCAAATAGGTGTGCAGCAACGTATGGGGGTTGTAGGAACCAAAGGAACACTAGACTTCAACTTCCTAAGACTTATTCTAAGAACAAAATAAAAATGCCTAAGGTGACCTTTCCTACCACAATGTGAACATGTGTAAACGGGTGGAACGACACCTATGGATTGACGTTTTCTAACATCCTTAGAATTGGTTGACCCTCTAAAGAAAATAATGGTCTTGGCTTTAGCGACGGAAGTACTAGGTACATGTGAGCCACTACCATTGGTACCAACACTACTCAAGTCTGCCAAATTATTTTTAAACTCTAAAATTTTTTACTCAAGCAAAGAATTAGACTCTTATAATTTTAGGGACACTTTCTCTAAATTTTCAATTATTCCTAGAAGGTTATCACGTTCTCCCTTAAAATATGCACACTTCTCCCTAAGAGTGTCCTCACGTGCCATAAGCTCATCGATTATAATATTTTTATCCTCTGTGGCACAAACACAAATCCTAGAATTCCTAAAGTCCTCGAATTATTTTTCTAAAAATAGGACTCTATCATCACTCTCCTTTTTGGACAATTTTAAAGCATTAAAGTCATGGTCCAAAGAAACAAAATTTCTCACAATAAAAATCTCTTTGATTTTGAACCTTTTGTAAAAGATCCATGGAGGAATTAAAACGACAATTTTCTTTTTTCAAAACTTTAATTCTTTTTGCAAACATCAAATTCAAACTATTTAAATCATCAAAACTTCGACTTGTGCCATCAAGGGGAGGCATCTAACTGCATAAGTGCACCATCGAAAAAATTCCAAAATTGTAAAAATTTGATTTTTCAAAAGAAATCAATATCACAAAATTTTGCGAAAAAATGAATTCATAATAAATTAGTGAAACCTACTTTTATACCAATTTAAGAGAGTGGTGATCGCTTAAATAAGCTCTGATACCAATTTGTGAAAGCGGTGTGATATCGATTTGAATAAATTTGTAAATTCCAATTAATCCCTTATTTAATCAATTGTCTACTTTAAACCAAATTAATTATACCTAGTTTTAATTAACCCTAAACAAACATCAAGGTGCAGTCGATCATACCAACACTAATAAATTTGAATTGCCGACTCACAGATTTCTGGAAAAGACCCAAAAGGGAAAACCTTTTATTTCACTTAATAATACTCACAATGATTACAAGCGAAATATGCAATGAATATCCGTTGATACCCACAAGAACACGCAGTTCTGAATCAACAATGAATCAACCTCAGAAGATCCACAAAGACACGCAATCTAATCTTCCAGGAAAACCCACAAGTACTCCCTATGGCACGTAGTCAACGTCAGCCCAGTACCTCCCTTAAGTGTCACCTAAATAAGCAATAGGTTATCCTCCCTACACGAGAAACTCCAGCAAATATGTATCTTGGGTTCCAAAATATTTCACTAAAGCATTTGGGATTTTTGTGAATTGAAAAATAAAGGATTGAACCTTAAATTGAAGAAGACAAAGTGTTATGTTGTCTTGTAGTTTGTGCAGAATGAAAATCGTCAGGTCTTCTTAACGAAAAATGACTCATTTAACACGCTTTATATAGAAAAATTGAGTTAGCAAATCGCCCAAACGAAGTCTTAATGTCGCTCGAACAAAGCCACGTGTCTCTCGAACGATATCGCACGATATGCCAATGTCGTTTGAACGACAGGCATATGTCGCTCGAACGATAGAGCGAAAATAATTTTTTATTATTTTTTTCAAAAATCCACCTCAACACTGAGAAAAATATTTTTACAAACATAATGACTCAACACTTTGAAAATATTTTAGAAAAATATCCCAACACTTTTAAATAAACCGTAAAGTAACCAAAACACAAAATTAATCTCGCAGAGGCTTGAATGTTGAAGAACTTTTGATATTCGGTCCGTCTTCATGTATCTTCAACTTTGAACTTTTTCTTCGACAGTTTGTAGCAATATACGACATACACTAATGTAAAATTGGACTTATAAAAATATATCCTTATAGCTTTAATTCGTAGAAAGGCTAGGAATAATTAGAACACATTGGAGAAATATTTACAAGTTTTGCATCATTAAATTCAATACAAGATCAAGTTATTTTCGGTTCTTCTTCAAGCTTTTATTTCTTCTTGCATGTTTATGTTCTTCAATCTCGGTAACCTTAAATTCCAGCACTTTTATCATTCTTCCATTATTTTTACATGCTTGTTAATGGATTGTGGCGTTGTTAACACCATTATGTTTAGTAGCTAGTCAAAGGTTGGGATCATATGTCCACTATTGATGGGTGTTGAGCCTTGAAAGTTATGTTTGGGTAAAAATACATTTAATTGAAACCTCTTGTATTAAAGTTGGAATATTAGTCATTTAACTTTCTTTGTCACACAACGTTAGTGTTTATAGCGATATTTAAAATTAATCCATTTGTGGTCATATTTGAGCGAAAATTTAATCTTTTATTGTTGAATTAAATTTCTTTATTTTTTATGTTTATAATCAATTGAATATGCTCGATAAAATATTTTCGAACCAAAATCCTTAATATTTGTTGTCTACTCTAGGTGGGGATGTGATCCTGATCCCGTTTTCTTAACTTTTGTTTAGTTTTAAGTTGCGTAGTTAACTTTTTCGTCCTTTTCTCCTTTACCAACATCACATTTTAAACTTTTATTTGAGAAGTAATAAATTAATTAAATTCTATCAAACATTCCATGTATATTTTTGATACCTGAACTAGCGTTATAGTCCACTTGACTGTAGTTAAAGTTTAGTTTTTTTTTGCATTTCGATCGGAAATCGATAACAACGATTAGCATATTTATTATTTTGTAGTATAGTTTTCTTTTGCCTTCGTATTCTTTATTTTAACCTTTTTTGTAGGCTTGCACCTTTGAGCGCAAAGAAATGTTGAATTCTCGGTCGCATACCTCTCTACGTGGAGTGTCCATATACAATCCATTCGGTAATCATATTTTTTTATAGTGGTTTCGATAAGTATAATGGTTCTTCATTTGGAAATAGTTCTCAAACTTTATATTTTCAATAATCCGTGCCTTCACCTATTATTGTGTGTGAAGGCCTTCGAATTCGTGAGAATGAAAGGCTTGAAAACAAATATTGGAAAAACAATCATTTGCGGGAGAAAGAGTTGGATGCATTATTCGAATCCAATGATGATTTTTCTTATGATATTTGTGAAGTTGAATAATATTTTCAATTAAATGAGGAATCCAAGGTTTTATAGCCAATGAAGCTTACCTTGAAATAAACCATGCGTCTTTTCACCCAAATAATAGATAACGTTATTAGTGTTGGTTTGAAAATTGAAGCACTTTGCAAGGAGATTGGTTCTTAATTCGAAAACAAAGAGGAGGTTGAGACTTGTGTTTCACCTCAAACTTTTATAAAAGAACATCTTATTGAAAGTGAGTCTTTCTCCCTTGAAATTCAATCGCTAACTCATGATGAATCACTTGAGATTGAATTTATTCCATCCCCATTTTCATTCTTCATTATTGAACCATTATAAATACCGCTAGATTCCTATGAGTCGGTCGAAACTTTTGAAATGAGCGAGATGTTGTCTTGAAAAACGGGAAACGAGCGAGATGTTGTCTTGAAAAACAGGCTAAAATATCTCTAAATTAAATATAATCTTTAGACACGTATGGCAAAATAATGAGTAATTCGAATAAATAAAGTTAGGCAATCGTTTGTTACCCAAAAATATTAGCCACAAAAGGTCATGAAAATTAAACCTTTTGCAAACCCAATTGAGCCAAATAAAATTTTCAATTTCGTTTGATTAACCCGAAAATCCCATTTAGCCCGGAGTTGTGAAAATGAGAAAATTCATCAATTAAGTCCAAGTAGTTCAATAAAAAGGGGCAAGAAAAAAAATAAAAGAAAAATGCTCAAATAAAAACAGAAAAAATAGAAAAATGAGAAAAATACAAGAAAAGAAATGAAGAAAAAAAAGAATATGAGCAAATGTCTGAAAAAAGCGCCAAGGGACATCGTAAGCAAAATTTTCCAGATCCACAATTTCCAACCATTCTCCTTTTATCCAATACACCTTAAACCCCGAAAAGTCCTCACCAAGTTCGAATAACGAAATTAATTACCTCATGGAGAGCAAAGACACGAAAAGATAATAAGAGAGATTAATTGGTAAGGATAAAAGATGATGTTTCCCCTTTTTCAATGACTCTATTCCGATGAAGACACTAAACCATATTGGCTATTTTACAACTAATATATTATTTAATTTATAAGTGTTTGTAACACTTACAAAATTTACAACGGTTTTCAACACTTACAAAGTTTGTAAGTGTTCAACACCGTAGCAAAATTTGTTATTTCATCATTATCCAAACTTAAAAAGTGTAACAATTTTTTTAAAGGGTAACAAAGTCCCAAATAAGTGTGAAACCATCTTCGCGCTCATCCAAATGTAAATTTCCATCCCTCGTCAATATTTCTCCCTCCCATCACAAAATCGCATATTCATAAACATTTGCAAACCTGCTCAAAATTGCGGGCTCAAAATCGATCACAAACCTCTACCTAGGGCTCAAAACGCAAACCTCTACCTATCACTATTCGTAGCTATCATACAAACCTCTACATAGGGCTCAAATCGCAAACCTATACATATCCCTATCGATAGATATCATCCTAGGGCTCAAATCACAAATCACAAATCTCCACCTATCCCTATCCGTAGATATGTTTTTTAGGATTTCGTTTTTTAATCGCAGCATCGAAACTCAACTGCTATTTTTTGAAGGTACAATGCTCAATTCTGACCTGATATGTTTTTTTTCAATATACATGTATGGACAACTGATTGTTTGTATTGCATACCAATTAATTACTGTTTTTTTGTTTCAACTTTTTTTCTTATCATTGCCATTTCACTATGTAAACGTTGCCATAATCATGTCATTAAATGGGTATTGACTTCTAGTAAAATAAAATTTCATTGGGGGTACAATAATTGCATAGTTAGAAAATGATTGAAAATAGGTGAGATGTCTCTTATGAACTAGTACATGGAGTCACAAACTCACATTCTTGATTTTTTTATGTCTCTTGCTTTTCACCCAGATGAAAAATATTTTACCCCGAACCATATGAAGCCTTAGTTTAATGACGGTAATTCAAACTTCAAAGCGAGCTTAACTAAAAGTTAACTTTGCTTAGTGTGGGATGAATTAGGTGTTTTGCTATTATTTTTGTTTTTGGTGTTTATATTTTCATCTTTTACCATTTTCTCTGTAGTTTTACTGACGAGTGATAATAGATTTCGTTATTGCTTTAAGTTTCTTGTATCATGTTTTCTTTTCCCCAAGTTTTGGTATCGACGAAATTTGATTCTTCACGCTATACCTCATAAGCTATCTAAAAGCCTAATCTACAAACCCCTACGGTGATTGTCAAGAAAGAGGGTCCGACTGTGTTGCAACACATATCATCATCATTCAATCAATCTACTATTAATTATCACGGGGATCAGGTAGAGTAATTGGTCGCTATTTTTTATATCTACTACTATGGTGTTGAAAGTTTTGATGTAATTGCTATTGATTATTTATTCAATTATGCGAGTCTTATATCGTGGAAGCTTAATAGAGTTGTCTCTTATATTTTAGGCTCGTGGACTCTTTGAAGCACTTAAAATTGAGTACATAATCCGTACAGAGCACCCAGTGATTCAGATATATTGTACTCGCTAGAAGATTTGAAATTAGGAGCCAAGGGGTATCTAACAGAGCTTAGACCTGGTCGTTGACTCCAACTTACTTTGGGTGAACCAAGGACATCGCGCTTTTTCTATAGAGCCGTGCATCTTGATGCTTGGCATAAGTCTGATCCTTTCTTATATTCTTGTGGTGTTTTTCTTTTTCCTAAGGTTAGTTTCTATTTCAGCATACCTAGTTTTTATTGAAGGTTTGTTTTAATTATTGTATGCCTATCGTAAGGTGTCAATTTATTTATTTTTATCGTGCGTGTAATACGTGTTCTAAAAAGTGATTTGAACACTTGACAACTTAAACAAAGTGGAAAAAAATTTATGTTAGTCTGCTAAGATTAATGATAGAGAAATGATAATTTTAAGGAGAAACACGTACCAAAAAATTCTAATTAATATTTAGAAGTTCAAATATCTATCTATTTAAATTATTCATATATTTTTTGGTGTTCACGGAAAGAAAAGATACAATCTGCATTGCCCTTGCTGATGATACTTGTGATGATTAGGATGAACAAGCTTATCGTATCAAACTTGAGAGTTAGGCTTGTTGATGTCAGAGTCGGTACTTTCTTCTTCTGTATCAACGGACCAGAGATCATGTCAAAGTTGGCTAGAGGGAGTGAAAGCAATCTCAAGAATGCATTTATGGAAGCAGAGAAGAATGCTCCATCCATTATCATTATCGATGATATTGATTCAATCGCTCCAAAGCGCGGACATGGTTTGGATGAGTGATCCGCCGGTTCCTCCTAGCCTTATCCATGGTTCCTACAACAACATTGGTGATAACCTTAAGAGTGAATGCGAAAATATTAGATGCGAATGCGGTTCTGATACCAAAATGATATAAACACAATGAAAATTAATCACTATAATAACAACAATTTAGAAATTAGGGTTCTCTCGTTCATTCATCTTCATTAGATACCTTCGAGTGTTTGAAGATGGAACCCAGAGCGCACACAAACAGAGTCAAGATGAATGATTAGGGTTTAAAGAGGTGATGGGGGATATGGCCTCGTTTGATACGCCATATAAGAGGATTGTATTGGATTAAATTAGGTGTTTCACTATGAATTACAATACAAAAGGGGCAGTGAAAACAGAGTAGCTGTCCCCTTTCCCAGGTGGTCATTGGTCCAAAACAGTGATAACATCTGCTTGGATTGAAAAGGTGGTTGTCAGTTATAAGGATGACCCTACTATTATGAAATCATTCTCAAACTCACAGTAAACACCTCTAATCTCCCTAATTACCATCTCCTCAAAGGGTTACTCAGATTTAAGGGTAGAATCTATGTTAGGAACAATGGGAGTTTAAGACAAAATATTATGGCAGCATTATATGCCTAGGTGTTTATTGCTATTGTATATAAAACCATCAAGTTGTTCGGGGTTGCGAAGTTCCTGAAATTCCTTTATGCAATGAAGTTTGAATCAATATTTTTATTCGGTGCTTTTTAAGGTGTTTATTGCTATTGTTAAGTTCTGTGAACATGTCCTAATGAATGAATCTGTCAAGCCACATCAACAGCTAGTTTTAAGCTAACGAAGCCAGGTCTAATGCATCAACTTTGATTTTTTGGTGCTATTTTTTCCTTTTTTTCTCCCCAGGTGATGGCTTTATCAACATTCCAGACCACAACATTGGATACAAATACAATCAATTTGTATATGTCGAGCAACTCATTCATCATTTAATGATGGCATCACGAGTGAGCACTCAGGCATTAAGCTAAAGGAACTCCATTTCATTGACTATATTCCATTTACCCATAGTTCGGTTCACACGTTGGACAAAGAGGAAAACTTGAGATATTCTCACTCTCGTATATGGGATACATACATGACCTGTCACGGTGAAAAAGAACTATCACACACACACACACACACACACACACACACACACATATATATATACATATATATATGTTATGTAGAAATTTAGGTGTAATTTGGATTTATGTTTAGAAGAGTTAGATGTTTTTTGTTTCTTCAAAATTCTAGGAGGTTAAGGGCTCCGAATTTAATTATGAGTTAAATTTAGTCTAAAAACATTTATTCATATGTTTAATTCATACAAAAAATAAGCATTTTTTTTCCAGATTCGAAGTTTGAACTTGGGCTGCACATTTTTTTGGTTGTTGAGTATGAAGTATGAATGTGAATCTAAAATATATGCTTGTTTTTTCTTTCTTTGAATGGACGAACGTATATAGTGGAGGTTTTGAGTAAGGTATTTTTAACTCTTAAACATTCCGTGGCAAATATAGTCGTTAGCCTCTTATTTTTGTATTTTTATAAACAAACACTATTTTATACCTCTCAAGGTCCGAATGATTTAGATTCCTATATAAGAGGTAAAAACAAACGACCCAGCCTTATGCAAGGGTTTCATACCCACAAAAAAAATCAGATTCAAATTTTAAACTTCAGAACCAGTATAATAGATCTTGGCACTAGGTGACGGTTTCGTATGCATGTGTAGGTTGACTGTTCGGTTTTCAAAAGAGTTAGTGATGGAGATCATGAATTCTATTTAATGTTTTGTTGTTTTTGTTGTTCTTGAAGGATATTGCACTGACTGATCTGGCTCCAACGCATCCCATAAGGTTGGGGCTAGCACTCAATTTCTCGGTGTTCTATTATGAGATTCTCAATTCATCTGATAAGGCTTGTAGTATGGCAAAGCAGGTAACTTCACATCCCATTTGCCGTGTAAATGTTTCATGAACTTATTTAATCAGTTTTGTTTTAGTTCATTCTCACATCTTGTCGGTTGAATTGGTTGAATTGGTTGTACATCAATTTGGTGTATAACCTTAATAATTATAATGTGATTTAGAAATCAATTGGGATTATTAACAGTCTAGTGAATTAAAAATTGATGAATGTTAATTGGTTAGGATAGGATTTGGTAAGAATACCATTGACCCAGGTTTCTTGAAGAAATAAATGATTTTCCTTGTACATTCATATCACACTTGATTAAATGAATGTGGCAGTTTTTTGTTTTTTTGAACACGTGGCAGTTGGGCATTGACTATGTGGCTATAGTTTTGATTATGAATTATAATTTGGTTGAATTCGGGGATGAAACGAAAATGTATTGTAGTTCTTAAGAATAAATGTCTTTCTGGAAGGATGTGTTTGTTTTATATGGAAGTTCTTCACCTAAATGCAGATGAAGGCACATAATATCGTATCTGTGTTTTTGTGGATTCCCTGTTCCATTTTTGTATTAATCAGCTAGTCAGCCTTGTATATCTGCATAACTAATTGTTTAAGAGAATGGAAAGTCAATTTTCATGGAGTAATCTCGCTAATTCATGGTTGTAGTTGAGATGTAAGAATTGTCTGCTATTCTTATTTAAGTTGAGGATTCTCCCCTTCCTCTTTTTCAGATTAATACAGATTGTAAGGGAAAAGAGAAGTGAAATAGATCAGAAAGAGTATTTAATTAATTTTCTGCTGAAAATTCTCACTTAGTTTTGAAGTCTTGAGGTTAAGAACCCAGAGATTTCGAAAATCCATCTTCAAGCACATCTACTGCATGTATAATTCTCTCTCCCTCTCTTTCTCTCCCTCTCTGACACGCTAAGACAAGACCTCCAAGTGACAAGACAATGGTGGAGTGTTCCAACTTCCATTTATGAGTGCATGGTGCAGACTGCAGAGCATCAGTCGAGGACTCTGATATTTCTTTCATGATATGCATTCTCTCAATCTTAAGTTGCATGTTTTCATTTGGACCTTGGAGAGACTACCAGTGAGAGTTGATTGTATTGGAGCAGTACCTTTACTTGTATTTTAGCCCACTCACTTTCACCCTTTTCTTTCAAGGATCAAATACCAAAAAGTCCCTTAAACATTTTTTAATACACATTTAGTCCAAGCCTTTTACTTTGTTCCAAAAAGTCCCTCCAACACCCATTTAACTAATATTTTCTTATTTCTAAAGGTTCGCGCTAGCGGCACTCACCCCCACCCCACCCCCTACTGCCGGAGCTCCGGCGACCCTCACCGGAGCTCCTTTTTTTGAATGTTTTTATGTGGTGAGGAACTTTTTGGAACAAAGTAAAACGCTTAGATTAAATGTGTATTAAAAAATGTTGGAGGGACTTTTTGGTATAAGCCCCTTCTTTCGACCACTTCGTTCCTTGGCACGTGGTCCCTCCCTCCTCCGCCCTCCTGCTTTCTTCCCATATTGGGTCGATCATTTATATCTCTGGAGATGCCACCAACATGCTACAGACCAGGTTAAGAATCAGTTTTACTTTTATTTTGTGTCAGTGTGTGTGTTGCAGGTGTATGAGAATTAATCTTGTATGATATATGAACTGTATGCTATCTTCACATCGCATCCACACATGAATGCATATGCACGACAATATTTAATTACCGTTCATGTTCTCTCACTGTTCCAAACTTTGTTGTTTCTAACAATTTTAGATCAAATAAAAAGGGCAAGTACTTAAGAGGCCTAGTTTATAACTAAGCCCACAGTTCAGTGGCTGGTGTTATCATCTCAAATTTGAGTTGTTGCGGTGCTGAAGCTCTATGTAAGTAGTTTCTTTGCAAATTTGGTATATCTCAGTATTCTGTTTAATTAATGTTTTTTCTTTGCAAAGAAGGACTTTCCATGATTGCTTGCTAATTACCCTTTCTTTCTCCATCTGTTGTTTAATATATTATAGAAAGAATCGAGCTCGTCAAGTCAAAACCCAAGACAGAGATATGTCCTTGAGAGAATCCCCCGACGAGAATGGGTCAGTAGGAACATGGTAAGTCTCTCTATAATTTTTTTGTTTTTTCGGTCTCTCAATCTCGATAATAAAGACATATAGGAAAATATAGGATCGAACTTCGATCGCATATCATATATTATTTAGACATGCACATTAAATAACAAATACTGAGTGTACAATTTGTTCTTTGGACTATCCCATATCATATATTATTTAGACATGCACATTAAATAACATTATGGCCAATTACCAGTAAATGAAATTCACTATGAAGTTCAAAATGTGTTACATGAGGTAATAAATGGATAATATCACAACTATTAAATTTACAGGCAATGGAGGATCCAATCTTCATGGGTGAGTGTGACATCATGGACTTCTTTGATGAAGATTTTACAACAGCATTTGGAGATGACTTTCAAAATTCTATCTCCCCAAAAAGCAACTCAACCTTGTGTGTTGCATCCTCGCCTCAAGCTACTCAACACAACTTTGGCTTTGAAATACAAGGACCAACTAAAAAACACAAAATTGACAGCTTTAGTCAATATTCTTCTACTCCCATTATTCTGGATTTTCTATATGATTAGGCATATTGCAAAGGCCACATTGAATCCCAAGACAATTTCAATGCCATATTCTTAATATATCATGACTGGGCATAGAAATGGATACATGAGTTTTAACTTCCTCTTTTTTGCTGATCCGTCTGTGAACGTGTATACACTCTTTAATTTAGCCTGTGTTTCATAAGCATTGGATTCAAATAGCCAAAAACCTCCCCTGCGCAATTAATATAACTATTGCCAAGTTATTGACCTTCCTTAAACCTATGGTATGGCTTAACATCACTATACGTTATTTAGTTTTTTTTATGTTAACAAAAGTCATATATTCACTGTGAATTCATCTTATTGGGCCTTGCCACTGTGTTATACTAACTACATAACAACTAATATATAACTGTGTTGGCCATACTTGGTTTTGCATTTATTTATGTCCCGTGTGCTTGCCTTTTTAAGAGTCACTTATTTGTTTATGTCCACAATCGCGTAAAATTGTTGCTAAATTTGACTTTCGTGATGTTGTTCAGGTTTTTAATAGACTCTCATTGGTAGTGTCGTTTCATCTTCTGCCGATAGGAATGCTGAAGTGGTAGATGCTCCGATTTCATTTTTTATGCACTTAGAGGGTCATTTAGCGACGAGGCGGTGAGTACTGGCAGTGATTATCTTTAGGGAACTAGTGACAGTGCTCTTATCGACACGATTTCCTTGCCATATTAATAGGGTTGTGGAACATGTGTATTTGGATACAATAACTAGATGTATGAAGTTTGTTAAGGAGAATACTCACTGTATACCTTTAGTTCTTGCTTTCTTTCTTGATGAGAGTGCTTGTTTATGCTGAACATATCATGAAGTATTGTACGAAAGTGTTTGGATATAATTGTTATGCTTTTAGCTATTTTTATTGTTTATTATATGTGAGGTTGGTGGTACGTGGTGGCTAATTTTTATTTTTTTTTAATATTTTAATTTATGTAAGTGTTCATAACACTTACAAAATGAACATGGTTTTCCTTCCTATTAATATTTGTAAATGTTTTAAACCGTTACAAACAAATATATATATTTTCTTTTGCAAGTGTTTATAACCTTTGTAAATTAAAAAAGTTGCTGAATTTTGCAAGTGTTCTAAACACTTGCAAATAAAAAATTTGTAAGTGTTGAAAACACTTGCAAAAGTTTAATATGTAAGTGTTCAGAACACTTACAAAGTTTTTTACAACGATTGCCCAAAACGGATATGTGTTCCCAATGAACACTTACAAATAACATTTGCAATGGTTTTGAACACTTATAATTTTTTTGCAACGCGCTGATTTGTAAGTGTTTTAAACACTTACAAATGCCATTTGTAAGTGTTTAAAACACTTACAAATCGCCTGTTTTGGTGTAGTGAGAGATCTTTTCACCATAAAAAATTCATCATTCAATTTGTGTACGTGAATTTGTGTTCCGTTACACTTACTCTTATAAATCATGTACATTGAGAGAAAGTAGCCACATTCTGAGTGATTTGTCTGTGAGTGTATCCCATGATAATTTAATCAAAATGAATTTTCAGAAAGTAGCATAATGATCAATCGATGGAAGTTACCGATTTAATTTTCAGCTTTGCACAAACACTAAAAATTGATACTATTGAATATAAATTTACGGTGACTACTTTTTGAGGAGTTTAAATTGCATAATTTCTAATTAGTTTGATATTTCTTTGAGTTGAAAACCGAATTTTATGGGTATATACACTGAAGACCCTCACGAGACACCACCCGTCCTAATAGCCGCCTAGGGGTTTAATGGCTTGTTGCATACGCTAAATGCAATCGCTTGCCTGGAAAAGAGGTATTCTATCCCAATAAAGTTTTTGTAAATTTCTTTAACTCATAATGTTATGCTTTTACATTACTCGGTACGCATAACGTTCTAAGTTAGGGGGATTTGATAAGGCGATGATATTTCATATTTATCCCCTTAATTTCGGTTCTTTTATGATCCCTTGCATCGTAATTAGCTTGGATTTATCCCATATTCATGTTATTGACCCTATTTGTCAAGTATATATAGTTTCATGTATTTCTCGTATGTTTTACAGGTAATTAGTGCAAGTGGAATGGAAGAAAAATGCCAAAACGGTGAAAGAATTGAAAGAAAGGGAAGTCAAGGGAATTTTCATAATTTCATAGCTATAGTCTAGATGAGGAGTCAACTGAAAAGTTGAATATATTAAAGTCGAACGAACATTGGAGAAAATGGTTGACGCGACTATAAATGTGTCTTGTGTGCGTGCTATGTAGGCTCAAGTGCAAGCCTGCCGCTCAAGTAATAATCCGAGATGTCGAGTATCGATCCTCAGGGATATAGGACGAACGAAGTCGTAACGACGTTGGACAGAAGAAGGAAACCTAACTTTGAATCTAAAGAAAAGGAAAAGGTGATTTGATTTGCGAGATAACTACAAGTATATGCACTTTTGAAAATGATTAACTAATGAAATTATGAATGCAATTTTTCTACTGCAGAATTTCGAACGACTTGAATAAAATTGTAACTATGAATGGAGCAAAATAGGTCGGGTTAAAATCCCCCACACCCTAGTAATTCACTTCATTGGATACTAGATTTATAATTAAAACTTTAAATGAATCCGACTTTTTAATACTCCTAAGTATTACATATATGAGGGATTGTAGCCCGCACAATACGTAAGCTAAGGTGGAATTAAAATTCGGTCTTTATTTCTCCTAAGTATTACACATGTGAGGGATCGTCGCCCGCACAGTATGTAAGCAAAGGCTGAAATAAAGTAGTATCGTGTTAATTACGATACAATTCATCTAATGTTTTGATTCCAACTTCTAGTTCCACTATCGTAAATTACATCGGGTGGGGTTCATGCACCGCAACCCTTGAAAATTTAGCCAGACATATGAAAACTGGAAGAAAACATTTTTTGGATGAAAGAAAACATTTTTACGAACATTTGAAGGTGATGAAGAATGAAATTGCTCACTATAGAAATAACTACTGCAGATATGAAAACAAGAATTGAAATAATATAACTTGAATTGCAAAACTGGAAGTAAACTAGGGTTTCTTATTGTTCTTTTTCTCTAAATTGATTACAAAGCTTCCCTAATGAATCAGAAGCCTCCTCATGTCTAGCAGGAGTTTACATTTTATAATCTACAAATACTAAGAGTTTGAACCATTCAGGATTCTAATTTTACAAGTGGATAAGTTCGAATTTTCGAAACCAGAACCGATCCTACTTAGAGGGTTCGATTCGGTTCCATCTTTGACAGCCTTCACAGAAAGTTCTTCGAGCATAGGATCGGTTCATTTTCCTTCCACTTCAGTTCGGTTCCATCTTGTTAACTTTTCATCGAAAGTTCTTCGATCATAGGATCAGTTCATTTTTCTTCCACTTCGGTTCGGTTCCATCTTGACAGTGCTTTACAGGAGCTTTTCCAGGATGGTATCGGTTCTTTTTCCTTCCCTTAGGTTCGGTTCCATATTTTCAGGAACTTTTCCTCCTTGTATTTCTTTGAAGCTTTTGGTACGGAACTCGGATTAGGTTGTCGATCCTTCCTAAAACACTGAACACCTGCGAAATAGATGGAAAATACACGAAACTCGGCGTACTCATTAGAAACTTGTCAATAGTAATGATGTGATATAAATCCACTCGAATTACACTTTGCGGAGCGATAAAAGACTCTAAATTAAGGGCATAAATGGGAGGAATTTATGCATAATCAAACCTCCCTAACTTAAAACTTTGATCGTCCCGAGCAATGTAAAAGAATCAAAACATGCTATAACTCTAAAACGGGATAGAATACCTCTTTTAGGAGCGATAGATTGCATTTAGCGTATGAAACAAGCCTTTAAACCCCTAGGTTACCCTAATAGGACGAGTTGTGTCTCAAGAGGGTTTACAGAGAATATACCCACAAAATTCGACTCAAAGAAAACTTAAAATACGCAAAAATTATATAATTCAAACTTTTCCAGAAAATAGTCATCATCAATTACTGTTCAAGAGTCTCAAATCATAGCGCGCGTGTGAAGTCCGAAATTTAACCGCAAATTTCCACCGATTGACCATTACGTTACTTATCCGAAATTTCGTTTAGATTTTAAAATCTCCCGGAATGCTCTCACAAACGAGTGACTCGGAATGTGGCTTATTCTCTCGATATGCGTGACTCATAAGAGTAAATGTATTGGAACCAAGTTCACGCACACAAGTGGAAAGACATAAATTTTATGGTAACCGGATCCCATCATTGGATTACGGTTATAAGAAAGCAGGAACATTCCCTCTAATTCATATTTTTTATCTCTTTTATTATCTTTTTGTGTTTTTACTCTCCACGCGGTAACCAAATTCGCAATTTTGGACTCGGTTAGGACTTTTTCGGGCTAAATGTATATTGGGTAAAATGAGAATGGTACGGGAAATATGGAATTGGAAAGTTCTCTTATGATGTCAGTTAGTGCGTTTTCGGGCTTTTGCTCATTTTTTTTCTTCTTTTCTATTTTTTTTATTTTTCACGCTTTTCTCTTCTTTCTATTTTTGCTGAGCATAGCTATTTTTTCTTGCCCCTTTTTTTGCACTTTCTGCCCTTAATTTATGGGATTATCAGTTTTCACAATTTCGGGTCAATTGGGGTTTTTCGAGTTGTCAAACAAAAAGAAAAATTATTCGACTCAATTTTTGTTACAAAAGGGATAATTTTTCGCTACTTTTTCTGGCCAATATTTTTGGGAGACAAACGAGGGCCTACTTCACTGTCCGAAATAATAATTGCGTTACCATATGCGTTTCAAGATGAATTAAGTTTAGAGATCTATTTTGGCATGTTTTTCAACGCAATGTCACACACATTTTTCATAATAGATCAAGGTGAAAGAATTGGGATCCTCGATGACTTATTAGACGCTGAAAAGAACTTTGAGTTAACAATTAACTCAGATTGATTTATAAATTTCACAAAAATGAAAGGCTCGAATATCACCGGGGTTGTTAATCTTCACATTTATTCGCTAAGTCGTCTACGTTCGCTCAATTTCCATCTTTGGTCAATTTCGGCTTTGTGTATTATGTTTTTACAATTTGAGACTTTAAACTGACTTTTTATGATATTTTCAAAAAATTTGAATTATAATTTTTATTTATTTTGAAGAAAAATATTTTTTGGATTTTTCAAGATTTTATGATTTTTTGGAAATTTCTAGTCATTTTTGAAAATTTGTGAAGTTTTAGAAAGACGCATTTGTGACCTCCCCTTAACTTAGACTTTTGCATTGTCCTCAAGCAAAAAGGACTAAAATCTAACTCAAAGCGAATTAAAAGTGCGGGAAAATAAAACAAACAAATGAGACAAAAATGCAGAATTTTTATATTAGATACCTAAAAAACTGTGTTACAAGGGAGAGGGGGGATAAAACATATAACCAACATTTTAAAACAACCACCAACAATCACAAATATCAAACAATAGATAAGGGTTTCATTGGGGAAGAAAATTTGAGGGTCCGAGTGCTCTGGGATCATATGGATCATAGAAGAAAGTTTGGGGGGGGGGGTCCACCGAAGTTGAGCTCTTATAAGTATGCTTGGAGATGATGAATCATGCTCGTGTCCCTTCGATAGGCCTCTAGATCCCGTTGATAGGCTACTTGGTCCCTGTTATATTGTGTTATATTGTGTGATGAACCAGTGGCTCAAAGTCCAAGTCATCATCCTCGTCGTATTCTTCCTCTTCTGCCCCGCCCATCTTGACGTCCTCAGCCTCGGGCTCTTCAACATGGATCTCCTCCTCGGCATCTACATCAACCACCACCCGGGCTACTCGATGGGAAGCTCTCTGCTGGGCACTCCTAGTGCATGACACTTTTCCAATGGGTTCCGGGAGGCGGGGGAAAGCATGAGGTGGCTAGATACCGGCATCGGTAAGGAGGGAGGTAATGAGACGTGCATAAGGGAAGGGCACCGCACCTTTTTGCTCCAAGGCCGCATATAGAATATCGGTGTAAAGCATGAGGGCAAGATTGAGAGTGAAGTTTGGATCGAAAAGGTGGTAAACGAGGGTAGCTTGGCGAGGGCGCATCACCGAGTCATTTGTGGTTTGAAGCAGGTTGGCGCACACAATATGGAAGGTAATTTGTGCCTTATCGTTTAAGCGTCCCACGGGGAAGGTGCCCCGTTCTCAAATCTCGTTGGGTGCGAGACGATCAATCATTGCTGTTTTGGGATGGTGGGGGCATTAGTAGGGTCGTCATAGCTGTCCGGGTGGGGGACGCCCTTGGTAGCAAGTTTGCGAGCGAGAATGGCCAAGGAGAATGGTATGGGGCGGCCGTCGACAAAATCTTGGCTCTCAAACTCGCCCGTGTGGACGAGAGAGCCATAAAAGGACCGGACTTCGTCCGCCCACACTACATTGTGGGGTTCTTGGAGGTATTGCATCCACCCCCTCCGGCTGAAAAGAGTGGTGACTGAGCGGGGGAGCTTGTCCTAGTTGACGATGCGCTCAATGTGCAGTTGGCGGGAGAGGCTAAATTTTTTTTTGCACCATAAGCGCTTCATGTGGGAGCGGTATTCTCCATTGACGTTGGGCAAAATCTTGGTGGACATATATTTTGGGCGAAGAGCGAGATTTTCCATGGGGAAATCTGGGAATATTGGGGATGAGAGAGATAGGGTTGTAGAGAGGGAGGATAAAGTGGAGGTGTGAGGGAAATGGTAAGGTAGAGGTGGGTTTTATAGGTGGTGGGGAGGGTTGGGGGGGGGGGGGAGGAATTTGGAGGGAAAAGGGGAATGGATGTTTGGAGGGAAGGAGGGGAATTAATGGAGGGAAAGGAGGGGATAAGGGGAAGGAATGGTCAACTCGAGAAGAACCAAAATCGCAGAACCCGAACCGATCCGATTCAGGGGATAACCGATTCGGTTCTATTTTTTTTTTATTTTACGATTTATCAAAACCGAACCGATCCGATTAGGAGATTCGGTTCGGTTCTATCTCAGGCAGAACCTTTTTACTTAGCATGCTGCACTAGAATCCCACACCCTCGAATTTCTTGACATTTTCTCACTTATTCTCCCACTTGGATTTCTCGATGCCCTTACGAAGTGCGTGTTGGTGCACCTAATCCGAATCCTCACCTCACATAACCTACCTACGGACTCAAGCTAATCTACCGACACTCAACTACTATACACAAGAATTCACCCCATACACGTCGGGAGTGCGACGACCTCTCAACTCAAACTCATTTGACCCCGTAAACGAAGTCCAATAACCAGATGGTGTCGATCTCTTCTACACACGCCTCAACATATAGCTTTAGGCGCTGTCCATTGACTTTGAACGCGTTCCCCCTTTTGGGTCTTCCAACTTTACTGCTCCATGGGGGAATACGCTTCTCAAAACGAATGCACCAATCCACCGGAACCGCAATTTACCCGGAAATATATGAAGCTGGGAGTTATAGAGGAGTAACTTTTGTCCCGATTGAAACTATTTTCATCGAATAATCTTATCATGTGCTAGTTTCATCCGGGCTTTTGAAATCTTGGCATTCTCATACGCATCATTGCGTATCTCCTCTAACTTATCCAGTTTAAGCTTATGAGCTTCACCGGCTTTGTCCATATCGTAATTTAATCTCTTAATGGCCCAATATGCTTTGTGCTCCAACTCAACGGGAATATGACAAGGCTTTCCATACACAACGCGGAATGGGGACATTTCGAGTGGGTTCTTGTATACGGTACGGTAGGCCCATATCAAATCGTTTAATCGAAGGAACCAATCTTTCCGATCGGGATTGACGGTCTTCTCTAGTATGATCTTGATTTCGTGATTTGCCAATTCGGCCTATCCATTCGTTTGTGGGTGATAGTTCATTCTAACCTTGTGAACGACGCTATACTTTCTCATGAGTTTCTCAAATGGCCTGTTGCAAAAGTGCTTGCCATTATCACTAATTATCGCTTCAGAGCATCGAAGCGAGAAAGTATGTGTTCCTACAGGAATTTTATCACCACTTTATTATCATTAGTCTTGGTAGCTATAGCTTCCACCCATTTAGAAGCGTAGTCTACCGTGATAAGGATGTATAGGAAACCAAAAAATGGGGGAAAAGGGCACATAAAGTCATTACCCGAGCAGTTAAAGATCTCAATAATGAGTATTAGGGTTAATGGCATCATGTCTCGTCGGGTAATCACTCCCATCCTTTGACACCTATCGCAAGATTTGCAATAATTTCTCACATCCCGAAACATTGTGGGCCAATATAAACCGCATTGAAGAATTTTAGCGACTGCCTTTTTCATGAAAAAGTGGCCTTTGCATGCTTCCGAATGACAGAATTGGATGACTTTTTTAGGATTTCATCATTCGGTATGCATCGTCGGATGACCTGATCGACGCAATATTTAAAAAGAAATGGATCATCATAGAAAAGCATGCGCGACCAAGTGATTAACCTCTTCTTATCTTGTGGTGTCCAATCGTGAGGGACGGCTCCCGTGACAAGATAGTTCACTATATCTGCAAACCAGAGCAAAGAAGAGGTGGTAAAAAGTTTCTCATCCAAAAAATATTCATCTATGGGTTTAGGATCACTAGGTACGTCAACATTTTTTACTCCTTTTTTGTCTTTAATTGAGAGATTAAACTCTTGTACGAGTAGGATCCACCTTATGAGGTGCGGCTTTACGTCCTTCTGCGCAAGTAGATAGCTTAACGCCGCGTGGTCGGTGAAACAAGTGATGGGAGAACTGATAAGATAGGACCGAAATTTATCGAGCATGAATACTATCGCTAGCAACTCCTTCTCCATAGTGGAGTAATTTAGTTGAGGCCCGATAAGGGTCCGGCTAGCTTTGTAGATGACATGATCCTTATTGTCTTTTCTTTGGCCCAAAACAACCCCTATCGCATAATTGCTAGCATCACACATAAGATCGAATGGAAAGGACCAATACAGAGCTTGCATAATAGGAGCGGACACAAGCATGTTTTTAAGCTTTTCAAAAGCACTTTGGCATGCTTCCATCCACTCAAATGGGGTGTCCTTCATAAGAAGGTTGCTTAAGGGTCTAGCGATGGCGCCAAAGTCCTTAATGAACTGTCTA
Source organism: Sambucus nigra (assembly GCA_949130495.1). Classification (NCBI taxonomy): domain Eukaryota; kingdom Viridiplantae; phylum Streptophyta; class Magnoliopsida; order Dipsacales; family Adoxaceae; genus Sambucus; species Sambucus nigra. The sequence continues at coordinate 217,622 of CASBWL010000548.1, read as the reverse complement.
TAAAACCTCGCGTGGCCCAAGAAAGAACACACATTTTTCAGCGATTTAAGTAGGGGTAGGTCAGCTATGACATCTATTTTTGCTCGATCGACTTTGATCCCTTTAGATGACACGATGTAGCCAAGAACTATACCCTCAGTTACCATGAAATGGCATTTTCCCCAATTCAGCACTAAGTTCTTTTCCACACATCGGGCTAGTACTTTCTCAAGATTGGCTAAACATAGGTCGAAGGAGGTGCCAAAAACACTAAAGTCATCCATAAACACCTCTATCCCTCTTTCAACCATGTCACTGAATAAGCTCAACATGCACATTTGAAAGGTCGCCGGTGCATTACACAAGCCAAATGACATACGTTTGTAGGCAAACGTTCCAAAAGGGAAAGTGAAGGTAAAGAAGAACGTGTTTCTAGCATTTGATCGATAAATGGCAAGGGAAAATGGTCTTTCCTAGTTCCCACATTGATTTTTCGGTAATCAATACAAACGCGCCATCCAGTGGTGGTACGCTGGGGAACTAGGTCTCCCTTGGCATTTTCAATCACAGTCATTCCCGACTTCTTCCGGACGACTTGAATGGGGCTCACCCACTTGCTATCCGAGATTGGGTAGATAATCCCGGCATCCAACAGCTTTATAATTTTAGTCCTCACTACATCTTTCATCGTGGGGTTTAGCCGTCTTTGCATTTCTCTCGAGGGCTGAACATCCTCTTCAAGATGAATCTTATGGGTGCAAATTAGGGGGCTTATCCCCTTTAGATCAACAATACACCAACCAAAAGTATCTTGGTGCTTCCTCAAAATCTTTAATAATTTACCCTCCTGCTCTTCATCTAAGCTAGAGGAGACAATAACAAAAAATGTCTCACTTTTACCTAGGAAATCATATTTGACATTGGAGGGTAGTTTCTTCAATTCGAGAGTCGGTAATGTGTCGCTAGAGGGAACCATGTGTGCTTCCCTTGGCGATAACTCTTCGAATTGAGAAACCCAATTAACATCTCTCGCATCCTCGTCCGACGCTCTCTCATCGAGTAAGCCTCTTAACTCCTCTATCTCCCTCTCAAACTCGGTGTAGGCTCCCTCACTCTCATGATTAGAAGTTAGGGAAACTTTTAAGGCATCTCCATAGTAATTTTCTTCAAAGTTTTCTTCTATGATCTCCTCAATTAAACTCACCGCGTGAAGATCATCTTCGTCCCCTGCTTGTTGGGCTATGTTGAAGATGTTTGTTTCCAAAGTCATATTCCCAAAAGTGATTTGCATCTGCCCATTTATAGTATTGATGACTGTGTTATCTGTGGCTAAGAATGGGCGTCCAGGGATGATGGGAACATAATTTTTTGAGGAGAAGGAGGGATTCGTGTCCCAAATGACAAAATCTACAGGGAAGTAGAAAGTGTTGACTTGGACTATCACGTCCTCAACTACATCCCTTGGTATCTTCACAGTTCGATCCGCTAACTGGAGAGTGATCCTTGTGGGCTTAAGATCACCCAGATCAAGTTTCTTATAAATCGAATAAGGGAGAATGTTGACACTTTCTCCCAAATCAAGTAAGGCTTTTTCAAATATGTTTTCTCTAATGGTGCAGGAAATGGTGGGGGCACTGGGATCTTTATATTTAGGGGGGAGATCGTTAAGAAGGACTGAGCTCACATTTTGTGCTAGAAACACGTTCTTCTTTACCTTCATCCTCCTCTTGACTGTCAATAAGTCTTTTATGACTTTTTTATAGGATATAATTTTCCTTATTGCATCGAGGAAAGGTAAGTTCAACTTTACGTTCTTAAGAACTTCTAGCACTTTTTCACTTATGGTCCTGTTATGGGCAGGAACTAATCTTTGAGGAAATAGCGCCGCGGAGGGTGGTTTCACTACTACCTCGGGCTCACTAGTGTCTTCTTTATCCCCCTCTTTCAAGGGGACATCTTCGGCCTCTTTCGTGCCAGGAAAAATCTCCTTATCTTTGGTTGCGTCGTGTGGAGGAGGTGATAAATCAATGACTCTTCCACTACGAAGAGTGGTCACAGCTTGGCATTGCGCCTGATGTTCTGTAAAGGTGGAGCTAACACTAGTTTGACCTTGGGGAGGTCTTTGGCCCTGGGCAGGAAACTTACCCTTCTCTTGGATACTCAACGATGATTGTAACTTTGAAATATTCACATTTTTGTCATTGATCATGCGCTCATGTCTACCAGTGGTTGCATTCTGGGCAGTGATGAATTGGTTTATCGTATCCTCAAGATTTCTTCGCAGTGGAGTGATATATGGCCCCGGAGGTGGTGGTGCCTGCACATGTACTTGCATATGTGGTGCTTGTTGAAAGTGCGATGGTGGAGGAGGGGCAACATGTGAATTAGGATTCATCGTAGAATTTTGTTACCCATAGGTAAAACCAGGAGGGTTTTTCCATGAAGGATTGTAAGAATTCTCTTGTGGTGCACCAAAATTACCCTTAAATCCTCCTATACCACTCACTTACTCTTGAAGCATAACTTTATAGGAGGGTATCGTTGGACATTCCTTTGTTGAATGTCCCACCTCACAAATAGCACACACCTTCTCAATGGGGTTCGGGATGGAGCCGGTTGGTCCTCTTGCACATATCTCAAGTATTTCTCGCATTCCTTTCTCAAGTATATCGAGTCGACAGTCCATCATAGTATTCTTTTTTACATAAAATAGGTCGGATGCTCATGGAGTGATGGTCATTTGGTGAGTTCGATTATGAGCGCTAGGTTCAGATGTACCCCATGCTTGGATAGTCTCGGCGATATACATCAGGTGAATCTCAGCATCGTTGGCGTCGAGATCGACAAAGGGACCATCACACATGGTTTTAACGAGTTGTTTGGAATTTATATTCATCCAATTATGGAAGAAGGAAATGGTTTGCAGTTTATCGAGGCCATGATGAGGGCACGAAGTGGTTAACTCATTAAAACGCTCGTAACATCGATCGAACGACTCATTTTCTAATTGTCGAAAGGTTTGAATTTGAGCTTTGATGGAGTTCGTTCGATGTGTTGGAAAGAATTTATTGAGAAATTTAGATTGCAACTCGTTCCATGATGCGATTGAGTTTGGAGGTAAAGACCATAGCCAGGTTTTAGCCTTGTCCTTTAGCGAGAATGGAAAGAGTTTGAGGCGGATCACATCTTTTGTGCAAGTTTGATCACTGAGGGTATAAAACGCCTCCTCAAATTCCCTGATGTGGAGATATGGCTTTTCTGACTCCATTCCATGGTAGTTGGGAAGCATCTTGATCATCCCATTCCTAAAGCAAAATTGCCGTGCATTATACGGGAGTAAAATGCATCCCGGAGTGAAAGTTCGCTTGGGATATAAGATTTCACTCAAAGGGCGATACGGGACCTCTTCCTCACCGGCGGCTACACTACCGTGTTGTGACATGTCTCTTTCACTTGATGACTCTGTATCCTCACTTGGTATACTCAGAGCGTGCTCTGTGGTGTCCTAAGAGGGATGTCGGAGTGTTACTTGCAATTGAGTGTGTAGACGTGGGAGATAGAACTCAGAATTATGGAACGTTTGGAGTGTGAGGGCTATCGGGGTCGTACTCAACTATCGGGTTTTCGTGAATGCTAGTTGGAGTATTTTGGGGAGTTAGAGTGAGTTCAGGATTTTGCATTAACAGGCTTATGATAGATGATTAAGATTTTTTGGTGTATTTTCAATTTTTTTTTACGTTTTTGGATTTTTGGAAATTTTTGGTCAAAGTTTTAGATTGACTTGATCTAATCCTAAGTCTACCTAATTCTCCGGCAACGGCACCAAAAACTTGACGCAACCACAAATGTGTCTAGTGTGCGTGCTATGTAGGCTCAAGTGCAAGCCTGTCGCTCAAGTAATCATTCGATAAGTCGGGTATCCATCCTCAGGTAAATAGGACGAACAAAGTCGTAACGACGTTGGACAGACGAAGGAAACCCAACTTTGAATCTAAAGAAAAGTAAAAGGTGATTTGATTTGCGAAATAACTACAACTATATGCACTTTTGAAAATGATTAACTAATGAAATTATGAATGCAATTTTTCTACGGTAGAATTTCGAACGACTTGAATAAAACTGTAACTATGAATGGAGAAAAATAGGTCGGGTTACAATCCCCCACACCCTAGTAATTCACTTCGTAGGATACTAGATTTAGAATTAAAACTTTAATTGAATTTGACTTTTTAATACTCCTAAGTATTACATATATAAGGAATCGTAGCCTGCACAGTACGTAAGTAAAGGTTAAATTAAAATTCGAACTTTATTTCTCCTAAGTACTACATATATGAGGGATCGTAGCCCGCACAATATGTAAGCAAAGGCTGAAATAAAGTAGTATCGTATGAATTATGATACAATTCATCTAACATTTTGATTCCAACTTCTTGTTCCACTATTGTGAATTACATTGGGTGGGGTTCATGCACCCCAACCCTTAAATATTTAGCCAGACATATGAAAACTAGAAGAAAACATTTTTTGGATGAAAGAAAACATTTTTACGAACATTTGAAGGTGATGAAGAATGAAATTGCTCACTATAGAAATAACTACTGCAGATATGAAAACAAGAATTGGAATAATATAACTTGAATTGCAAAACTAGAAGCAAACTAGGGTTTCTTATTGTTCTTCTCTCTAAACTGATTAGAAAGCTTCCCTAACGAATCAGAAGCCTCATCATGTCTGGGAGGAGTTTACATTTTATAATCTACGAATACTAAGAGTTTGAACCATGCAGAATTCTAATTTTACAAGTGGATAAGTTCGAAATTCCAAAACCAGAACCGATCCTACTTAGAGGGTTTGGTTCGGTTCCATCTTTGATAATCTTTACAGAAAGTTCTTCGAGCATAGGATCGTTTCATTTTCCTTCCACTTCGGTTCGGTAACATATTGTTAACTTTTCACAGGAAGATCTTCGAGCATCGGATCGGTTCATTTTTCTTCCACTTCGGTTCGGTTCCATCTTGATAGTGCTTTAGAGGAGCTTTACCAGGATGGGATCGGTTCTTTTTCCTTCCCTTAGGTTCGGTTCCATATTTTTAGGAACTTTTCCTCTTTGTATTTCTTTGAAGCTTTTGGTACGAAACTCGAATTAGGTTACCGATCCTTCCTTAAACACTGAACACCTGCTAAATATATGGAAAATACACGAAACTCGACGTACTCATTAGAAACTTGTCAATAGCAATGATATGATATAAATCCACTCGAATTACACTTTTCAGAGTGATAAAAGACTCTAAATTGAGGGGATAAATGGGAAGAATTTATGCCTAATCAACGGCGTCTTAATCCGAGCTATGGTGAAGAAGTTATACCCATTTAAAGTTGAGAAGAAAATATAATGGCAGAATTGTAAATAAAAGAGAACTTCAAGCACACCAGGTAAAGCCTAGGACTGAACCGGTGGGCGAACTAGTTCTCCATTTGTCACACTCCATTTCGGTGACAAAAAATTTCACGCACCTGATCCGTGACAAATTATCTTGAGCGGGATTTTTATTTTGGCCTTATTTTTTAGCCTAAAGAGTTTTATGTTTTGGGGACTCTTCTTCTAACCTATTTCGTCATTAGGGTTATTTTAACAGAGTTTTAATTCATAGAAAGTTTAGGAATCATTAGGAACACATTGGAGAAACATTGACAAGTTTTGCATCATTAAATTCAATACAAGAGCAAGTTATTTTTTATTCTTCTTCAAGCTTTGATTTCTTCTTGCATATTTATGTTGTTTAATCTCGGTAACCTTAAATTCCAGCACTTTTATTATTCTTTGATTTTTTACATGCTTGTTAACGGATTCTTGCGTTTTTAACACCATCATGTTTAGTATCTAGTTCAAGGGTTGAGATCATATGTCCACCATTGATGGGTGTTGAGCTTTGAAAGTTAGGTTTTGGGTAAAAATACATTTAATTGAAACCTTGTGTATTCACGTTGGAATATTAGGCGTTTAACTTTCTTTGTCATGCAACGTTAGCGTTTATAGAGATATTTGAAAATTAATCCATATTTGACTATATTCAAGCGAAAGTTTAATCTTTCATTATTTAATTAAATTTCTTCATGTTTGATGTTTATAATCATTTGAATATGCTCGGTAAAATGTTTTCAAACATAAATCCTTAATACGTGTTGTCTAATCCATGGTGGGGATGTGATCCCAATCCCATTTTCTTAACTTATGTTTAGTTTTAAGTTGTGTAGTTAACTTTTTCCTCCTTTTCTCCTTTACCACCATCATCTGTTACACTTTTATTTGACAAGTAATAAATCAGTTAAATTCTATCAAACATTCCCTATCGATTTTCGATACCCGAACTAATGTTATAATCTATTTGAGTGTAGTTAAAGTTTAGTTTTTTTTTGCATTTCGGTCGGAAGCCGATAACAACGATTAGCATATTTACATGGATGCTCGATTTTCGCCATATAAAAATGGCGTCGTTGACGGGAAATGTTTTGTAATAGATTGTAATTGATTTACTATTTTGTAGTATAGTTTTCTTTTGTATTCGTATTCATTGTTTTAACCTTTTTTGTAGGCTTGCATATTTGAGCGCCAAGAAACGTTGAACTCTCGGCCGCATACCGTTCTGCATGGAGTGTCCATTTATAATCCAGCCGAAAATCATGTTTTTTATAGTGATTTTGATAATTATAATGATTCTTTATTTGGGAATAGTTCTCAACCTTTTTATTTTCAAGAATTTGCGCCTTCACCTATCACTGTGCGTGAAGGCCTTCGAATTCTTGAGAATGAAAGGCTTGACAACAAATATTGGGATGACAGTCATTTTGGGGAGCAAAAGTTAGATGAATTATTCGAATCCACTGATTATTTTTCTTTCGATATTTTTGAAGTTGAATAATATTTTCAACCAAATGAGGAATCCGAGGTTCTAGAGCCAAGGAATCTTACTTTGAAAGAAACCATTCTTCTTTTCACACAAATCACGGATAACGTTATTGGTGTTGGTTTGGAAATTAAAGCACTTTGCAAGGAGATTAATTCTCACTTGGAAAACAAAGAGAAGGCTGAGACTTGTGTTTCACCTCAAACTTTTATAGAAGAACATATCATTGAAAGTGAGTCTTTATCCATTGAAATTCAATGTGTAAGTGATAATGAATCACTTGAGATTGAATTTATTTCATCCCCATTTTCATTCTCCATTACTGATGGATTCCTATGACTCAGTTGAAATGTTTGAAATGTGTAAACCTTTTACCAATAAGGACTATTTACTTGAATTATTTTCTAAGATGGGTTCCTCCTTTTTGTGTGCCCCGCCTCCCATTATACCTAAAAAACCTTTGGGAGGTGATTCTACTTTTCTTGGATCCCAATTGTACTTGTCCCCCTTAGCGCACAAATCCCCCATCACCCCCCTAAAAATTTTAATTGATGATGGTTCCTTTCTTCCGCCTTATACATGCCTTCCGTTGTTCATACAGAATTCCTACTTTTCGGGAGGCATGCATGAAAATGAGGTTATACCATTAATTCCTCAAAGTCAAATTTAATTTAGGTGGCCCCTAAAAATTTTCGACTTCTAGTGTGTAATACCCCGCCCTAAATAATTTATTTAATCCCCGTATAAGATTACGGTGATATGAAAACATGGAAGTTGGGATGAGTGTGATCGGACTATATTCCTAATTAAATTGTTATGGGGACTTGATGATATTAATGGAAAAATTGTGGATAAAAGATTAAATTAATAAATAGAGGGTTATTGATTTTGGTTTCAAATCACCGGTACGATGTGAAAACGGTATATGTAAAGGGTATTAATGATAAGGGAATGTATACCAAAATTATGAATAAAAAGGATGTATTCTCCTTTATATAGTCAGATAAAATCATCTTGAGCCATAGAATTGCTACCCATTAGAACTTTCCTCTTTTATACATTAATTATTATTAATACCAGTTAGTTATTAGCAAATGGGTTTTGTTTTAACATTACTAGGCACCAATAGTTTTCTTCATTATGGTTAGGGTATTATAAATATTTAGAAGGAAGGAATCACGACCTCTAAACAAAAGCAGAGTGGTGATACTAGCATCTCGCTCGAACGACGAGAGAGTCGTTTTAATGACAAGCTGTCGTCGTTCGAACGATATGCAACGTTGTTAAAACGACGCTGATGGAAACCCCCTCTCACTTTGTTGTCAACAGTTGCAACGTTGATTCATATTTCCGACCTGACAGTCTGAATAGGGTCAGAGGAGATGTAGTATAAATCGAGTAGAGGTTTTTAACTTGGTGATAAAAGAGGGGGACACAGGATTTATGACTTACAAATTCTGCTTCGTCCAATTTATTGTCAAAATTGAGACCGTGTGTCAGCTCTTGGAGCTAGATGATTTTAAGTGTAGCAGATGGAAAACTTTATATATGGTTTGTGGACTTGTGCAGAGATACGATAAAGGTTGGTGGGTAGTAAAACCCACACCATGTTATCTCATCCTATAAAACACCCATTGTCTCCTCTCCGTTCCTTACTCTATTGACCACCGAAAAATACCCATCTCCTCCACTTATATGTTAGAGATATGAAAATATCAAGGTTGTTGTTAGCGTTTTGATGGGTGTTTGAGGATGTGATCTTGGAAGATGAGTTTATTATTGAGGATTTTGTAGAGGGTCTTTGGTGGAATTTCTTGGAGCTTCCACGGAAGGCTGTTGGTGGAGCTTTTGTGACTCCCTTAAGCGCCAAATTTGAAGGTGGGGGAATTACCCATCTTCCACCACCTTGTTAGAGCCATTTAGGTGGGTAATTTACTCTTATTTGAGACTCCATTTGAGGAATGTTGTTGTATTATTATTGTGTATGATTAATAATAGGAATATAAGAAAAATGTTGTGTTCTTAGTATTCTAAAAATATGCATTTTTATTGAATAAAAATGCTAGAAGATATTATTTTTGTGTGTTTTCTATTAAATCTAAAAATAGGCATATTTATGGAATAAAAGTGCTAGGAAATATAATTTTTGTGTGTTTTTTATTAAATATGAAAACGGACATTTTTATGGAATAAAAATTTAAGAAAATAGTATTTGTGTGTATTTCTAGTAAAAAGAAACAGTGAACATTTTTATGGAATAAAAATGTAAGAAAATATTAAATGTGCATAATTTCTGGTGAAAAGGAGTAATGGGCATTTTTATGAAATAAATATTTTTGAATTTCTTGCAAAATGGAGGGTTTATAAATAAATTGATATTTACCGAGTTTAAAGAAATTGATGAAAGGTCTTTATTTCGTGAAATGCATGTTTAATGCATTTGGTTGGATTTTAGTATTTAAAGTCCACTTTCTATGCATATAAACTTGTAGTATTTTGATAATAAATATGTGAACAAGTTTAAAAAGATTTTATTGGGTTAAATATTAAATAATAAAAGTTGGTATATTAGTCTTCAAAATATGTGTAACTAGGACTAAAAGACATCATGAGTATGAAGTTAAAAGACTACGTGTTAAATAAAAAAGAAATGAGAATTTCCTTGTAGAAGTATTCTTACGTATAAGTGTATTTCTTAAATAAATAAATAAAGAAGTATGAATGTTGGTAAAAAGTACTAAATAAGTGTTAATGGGAAAACATGGAATGTACTTCCTTTAATTTCCATAAGTGTTAATGTTTCACAATATTAGTGAGTATAACTCACTAATATTGTGAAACATTAACACTTATGGAAATTAAAGGAAGTAAAGGTGTAAAATTGTTTCCAGTCAAGTAAAAGATTACTCCGAGTGTAAAAATGTGTTAAAGGGATAAAGTACTTAAGAAGTTAGTGCGTATAACTTAATAGTGTTTTTGGTGAAATTAACACTTGAGAAATGGAGCAACAGGTGATTTTGGAAATAAATGGGTAAAATGGTAATTTTACTTAATGTGAAATATTTCTATGAAATAAAAATGTTGAAAAGGGTGTTACACAAGGTGGTCCTAAATGAATATGATTTTTGGAATAAAAATCAAGATTAAAGTATAAAGGACATTAAATGGTAAATTTAAAATGTAACACAAATTGGGGCGATAAAGTCTCGGGTTTTGGCTTCGGTCGGGTAAAGAGGAAAGGAAATGATGTGGACATTTGTAAAATATTAAAACACATTAAAGGCACTCAGATGACACTGCGATAAAGCAAGAAGGGCTCGGAGCCCTTGGGTGAAAAGCCTAAACCACGGGCCAGAGCATATGGTGTGCATAACCGTCGGTGTAGAGCCCCTGTAAGTATGTGGTATAGGTAGATTCCAAGAATGTAAAATGAAACATGGAAAATATCAAGAAATGAGTTGTGTGGTAAATATGTTAAAACAAGCTAACTTGAATGATTGTAATAAATATTCCGGTAAATCTTAAATGGACAAGTAAATGCGTAAATCTATTAATGTCCATAAATGAATGAAAAGGGGTTAAAGGAAGTGGATAAATGAGTGGTTAAGCAACCTAAATGGTTAAACACATATTTAACACCATAATGTGTTGTAAAGGGATTTTCGCAATGTAAATAAGTAGTGTCTAACATGATGAAAGTGTGTGTTGAAATGGTGATTTTCAATGAAAATACTAAAGTACGATCAAATGAATAAAAGAGTTAAATTCAGGTAAAGGAATGGAGTCAAATCAAATAAAGTGTAATGATTTCAAGTGTTGAACCGGGTGTGTTAAATGAAGTGGGAATTGCTAAATGTGAATAATGAAAACCTTTAATAATATTAAGGTCTATTAATCTGGGCAAGTAAGATTTTTGGAAATAAAATGGCTGAGGCATTGGCATGTGTATTCCAAAGGTATACGTATGTAGATATATACATATTTTCTCATGCATGTGATTGTAGCGTGTGAGTATTTCTTTCCGCCGTTCATTTCTATACGATTGTGGAAATTCCACTGAGCATAAGCTCATGTCACCACTTTGTTACGGTAGGTTAGGAGCGGTTCCGTATTTTGAGGGCATTTAACAGGTAAGTATACTTCATTTATGTTTACATCAGTAGCTTTGTTTACTTGGACTTTGGGGTGATCCCCATGGATCCCTCGCATAGTTTATCTTGAAAATGGAATCGCATGCTAACAAGTGAAACGTAATTAAAATAAAACTCGATTAGCAACATTATATAGGTTGTTCCATTGTACTTCACACCTAACGACTCGATTCAGATCGGGTTAAATAATAGGTAACCCATAAGTCCAAGTTGGGGCTTTACAAATGGTATCAGAGCTCTAGGCTCAAGGTTCCTTTCCGGTGTGATGTGGTGAGGTCAGTATTAGATCTTTCGATGTCGGTGTGGTTCGGTTATGCTAGTTTGATGACGATTTAGTGTGTGGCCTCCACGTTAAAGTCTAAAAGGTTAGGACGACAAGATAAAATAATGCCAAGGGGCACACGATTAGATTGATGGTTATTAATTGCTTTTGAATTTCTGATCAGGATGGTAGTAATTTACGGGTGTCTACGTAGGCCTATAGTGGTGACACCATCGATGTTAGTATGAGGCGCCTTCGTTAAGACTTGGTGACATAGAATCAATTAAGACGTCAATAGAATGAGATGACACCCATTAGGCAAGTTGCACCAAATTGTGAATAATCAATAGTGGAGATTGATTACTAGAGTGTCATAATTATGTAGTGGGAAATCATGATTTAAATTATATGTAGCCTTGGATGTGACACATGTGAGAGGTCAATATTGATGTGGGAATTAGACAAACTCGATCCTTGGGGTAATACCAAGGTTGATGGTAGATCTAGTGATAATGTAAAATTTTGTGGATAAACACTTAGGAATAGGTACATTGAACCTTTAGTTAACAGAATGCTATCCTTGTGGGTGCGACCCTTAGCGATCATTAGCCGATGAATGTATCTTATGAGTCATGATTAGAGTTGTTGTCCATTTATGGCAAAAGGTCACATAAGCAACAATGATGAGATGCAATGGCGAGGGGGTGAATGATAAGCACCCAAAACTGTACATTTTATACTCCGAATAGACGTACTTTTGTTGCTAATTCTCGACAATATGGGTCTTATGTGCTTAAATGTTAATTATGCAGGCTCAATTGTGCGTTACAGAGTTCAAGCATTTAAATTAAAGTAATTGCACATGAATGGAGCTAAATACCCTTGTCTCGTATCCTAACCTACCTGAAACCGAGCCTAAACCTAGCCCAAACTGTCACCCAAGCCCGTGTGTATTGGTTTGTGCTTTTTTTTTATCATTTTTTAGATTTTTATTTAGTGTCGTTTTATTTTTTAGATTTTATTTTAGAATTTTTTTAGAATTTGTAGGTTTTATTTACTATTTTTATATTTTATTTTATCTTTATTTTTTATTAGTTTTATTTTATTAGAATTAGTTTTTTTTAGGATTTCATTTACTTTTAGAATTTTTAGATTTTATTTTCTATTTTATTTTTATTAATATAATTCTATTTTATATTGATTTTTATTAGTTTTTAGTCTTAGTTTTTATTTTATCTTATTTTATTAGGATTAGGTTTTTTAGGATTTATTTATTTTTAGTTTATTTTGATTTTACATTTTCTTTTTAGGATTTTAGTTTTAGTTTTATTTTTATTTTTATTTTATTTCTTTTTTTTAGTTTCAATTTTATTTGAGTCTTTGTTTTATTTTAGAATAGAATTTTAATAGGATTTTATTTTATAATTTCATTTTTATTAATTTGTTTTAGTGTTATTTTTATTAGGGGTTCAAATTAGATACACACACACACACCACACACACCACACTTATCCTACACCTCCCTAACCCTCACCCTACTTTTCCTACACTCACCCACACACAACCCCTCCCTACTTCATCTTCTTCCCTACACCCATCTTCTCTCTCATCCAAAACCACCATACACAATCACTCACCAAAAACCCCCTTAACCAAACACCACAACTCGTAACCTTTACCCAACTCCCTTCCCCTACCCGATCCGATCGCGACCCTTCAACCCGAACCCTTTAACCAGCACCCACGACCTTACCCTCTACTCTCTCCGGCCCGACCTCTGGCAAAATCGCCAGCGCCGTTGGCGTTCCCCTCCGTTGCGACCCACTTCACCCCATTCCCCGGCGTCGAACCAACCGCCACACCGTCCAGTCCAGCCGGCGGTGCCACCTCACTCCAATTCAACCCGAACCCAACAACCATTTAACCCATTTACAACCAAAATCGGATACCCTTTTCCATCCTCCATGTCCAAACATTTAACCCCAAACCCATTTCTCCTTTTTTTAAGCCACGATTTTTAACCTGCATATGCCAAAAGCCAACAAAGCCAAAAATGAAACAATAACCCCATGTGCCACTTAAACCCACTTATTCCCACTTTTTACCCAATATACCCTTAAACCCATTTAAACCCTATACCCACTATACCCCCAACAACCACTTTTTATCCAATACCCAAAATCACCCCCATGTGCACACAAATCAGATTTTTATTCTCATCCACATGACCTCACCCCCCCCCCCCATGTGCACATCCTTATTTTACCAATTTAACCCCTTAGCTCCAATTGCATATAAAAGAATACCTCAAGGCCATTTGAAGGAGATCTAAGCTTGTAGAGAGGAATTTTTAGAGAGAGAATTGTAGAGAAAATTATCCTTTGTAAATATTTTTATTTTATTCTTTTTATTTTTTTGTAGATATTTGTGAGAAATTAATTGTTGAGTGATTCAAATGAGTGTTTGTATGTAATTGAATATTGTGGAAAGCTCATTTTCAATGGATGTTGCTCAATTTCAATGTAGGATTAGAGTCCAATTTTGCAAATCAAGGAGACTTGTTTGAAGATTTGTCCTCTTACCCTTCTATTTATTTGTGTATGCCTTTGATCATTAGTTTGTCATATTTTATACCATGTTAGGCTAAAACCCCTTTCAAGGGGTGGGGTAAAATCCTTATTTGATGTTGTTTTATTTTAATTAGTTTAATTACTTGAAAAAACCCTTTGAATGTTAATTTTGATCCCTCACCCTTAGATGTACGCCTCGAGAGAGGGTAAATGATTTTTGAGAGAAAATCGAAATTCTAGTTATAATACCCATTTTAGATTCGAACTAGAGATAGGGGTTTCTTAAGTGGGGTATTATAACTTGAATTTCAACTCTAAATTTATTTTCTAGGATTGACATAAATTTTAATTGATCGATCCTAGCGGGTGATTAATTAAAAGGAGTGTAGATATATTTTTCTAGAGTTGTGGGGCATTTGCAACGAGAGTTGATTTGTAGTTTTGATATTAATTTGGGAGAATTCAATTAATTCAATTAATTAATTAGAATAACTAAAATTTGTGATGTAATCCCACTCCTTGATTGTTCTCACAATTATTTACCTCACTTTATCTCTTTTATTTTAGGTTTAGATCTTAATTTTCATTTTAGTAAATTTCTAGTTAGTTATTTTCATCTCACACTTTAATTTAGTTTAGTTTAAGACCTCACCTCACCCTATTGTTTTAATATTCGAAAAAGCTAAAAAAATTAGAAAAGTGAAAAAGCATAAAAAGAAAATAAAAAGTGAATTACATGTGAATTTGTTCCATTTGCTTTATCCCCTAGAAAGTGGATTGACATCCTTACTTACCTCTATACTTGAGTTATTATATTTTGTAGGTATGTGAGGTTCTGATTAGAAAGGATCTTTTCAAGCAACGACAAAATACACGCAAAAGTCTTTCTATCAAATGGCGTCGTTGCCATTCTTGGGATTTTGAAGCTCGGAGCGGATTTCATGTTGTAGTTCATTTATTTATTTTTGCACTTTATTATTTTTTGTACCATTTTTATATTTTTAGAAGGCTTGTATTTAGGATTCTTCTATTCTTGGCTTGTATTGCGGTGCATAGGACACCATTTATTTTTCATTTAAATTTGTAATAATTCAAGTCAAGCATGATAGGGAAATCGGACAAGGTAGAGAGAGGGCATCCAAAGGCGAGGATTTAGAAGCCTCTCTACCTTGGGTCGGTAGGACTCCCGGGGACGACTGAGATAGGCGTGATCTCCCCCCGGTCGACTCAAATTTTTCGGCACCCCACGGCCTAAAAACTGTGGGAGGTACATTTCTAAACACTCGCGCCTCTCCTGTTAGCAAGTCAATTATTTTGTGTGCTCTTGTGTGATTTTATTCTCGCATTTATTTTTTTGAATGGTGTGATGAATTAAATTACTAAGACCTACACCCGGTCACTCACGAGAAGGGATTTCATCACCCGACTCACTCGCTTATCATTGTGTGCTACCCTAGCCATCACTAAATTTAAAATCAATCAACTAGGTAGCCCAATAGGAGAATATTTTGCAAAGGCGATCACTCATATTTTCGTGATTTTTATCGCCCGCTGACTTAATTAAAATTTGAATACCCTTTCACTAAATTCAAAGATAAAAATTGGCTATATGCTAGTTAGAAAATTTTCTTGACATGTGTGTATGTCCAATTTAATTTTTCGGTAGTCGGATTTTATTGAGTTCGTTCAAATTCACATAGTCCATATTTTTTTCCCCACCTTTTCTTTCAAAACAAAAAAAACAAAAAAAATCCAAAAATATTTTCTTTCTTTATTTTTACAACAAAATCCAAAAATATTTTCTTTCTTTATTTTTACAAAAAAAAAATCCAAAAATATTTTCTTCCATTATTTTTATAAAATCCCAAAAATATTTTCTTTCCTTTTGAAAAAATTCCAAAAAATCAAAAAAATATTTCTCTCCTCATGGCCGAAGACCGTCCCTTACGGGACTACTTTGGTCATTTTCCATTGACACGTGACACGTGTGAGAGTGATCCCGCGCCGTCTCTTTATGATATTCTTACTCGTTTCACCTCTCTCACGAGTACCGTTGGTACTCTTGACCCATCCATGCATGCACCACCTACTCCATCACCCTCGGTGTCAAGTGTCACCGTGTCTCCTCCTTTGTTGTGCACCAACTGTTATTATGCCGATCACATGTCCCATGAGTGCCCTTACATGTCATATCCATCCGAACCCACCACGGACCATGTGTATCCATATGACACTGTCCCGGAACCCACCTCGGCCTACTATCCCGATACACCCAATCCCGAGTTGTGTGAGTACCCGAGTTATTCATGGAGGCCTGATCACCCTTCAACACAATACGTATCCCAACCCGATGTTGTGGATCCTCACACGTTCCAACAGTCGTCATGGCAACCTTGTGCACCCACTCACGATCAGTCCCCTCACTACGCACCCCATGAGTATCAACCATTTGTCCATCACGAAAGAAATCCTTTC
The DNA here is from genome assembly GCA_949130495.1 of Sambucus nigra. NCBI lineage: Eukaryota > Viridiplantae > Streptophyta > Magnoliopsida > Dipsacales > Adoxaceae > Sambucus > Sambucus nigra. The sequence continues at coordinate 201,274 of CASBWL010000548.1, read as the reverse complement.
GTGTATGATGCACTTGGCCCCACCCCACACACTTCCTTTGAATATTCTCCATACACTCCCGATTATAGCGTGTTGTGTCCACCTCACCCACCGCCACCACCCATCATTCCACCAACACCTTCATCCACATCCACTCTCGAAACCCTCTTGCAAAAGTCCATACTCGAGCAAGAGCGAGCCACTCAAATTCAAAATCGAGCTCTCCAAAGGCTTGAACAAAGATTAAATGAATTGGAGCGTGCGCGAGAGTCGGATATTCCCATGCATCCACCCATCGTTGCCACCGAGTGTGATGATGATGTGTCCTATCGTGACACGAATTTTGAGTGTGACCAACCCTACCACCCCGAGAATCTTGAAGTTGAGACCATCCTATGGTCCGGGCCCCAAGTCGACAATTGTGTTGACTTACCTTTAGATAGTGAGCCTGATCAAATCCCACCATGTCCAATTGAACCCATCATTGCGGTTCACCTTTCTACTCACGTAATATCCAAAACTGTGCTCGAGTCTACACCTATCGAGCTTCACCCGTGTGTTATCGAGGAACCAATTTATCTTAGGTTAGCTCCGGCTACGAGTGCTCACCATTTTCCCGAGATAGAATCCGTGATAGTTCCTAACTAGCTGGATATGGATGATGTCCCACCATGCATGACTCCCTTTGAGCCCGATATTTCTAGCGAATCCTCTATCTCTGATCTTGGTGCCTCGTTTTACCAACCCACCCCATTCACCAATGATACCTTTTTGGAGAAGCTGACAACTCCATCTTTAGAAACCACACTCCCTTGTAAGTATTCCTTTACTCCTCCCAATAAGTGTGTGTATCCCACTCTTGAGTTTGATCATCTTCCTCCACCGTTTACCCCACCCGATACACCATTTGTCCCACCCGACCCACCCATTGTTCCTTCCACCCTACCACCTGGTTTGGATCTTCATCTTAGACATTTCAAGTTTCCATCTCCATTTTTAGATCCTCACCTAAAGCCCTCCACCATTTATGAGAGTATATGTGGTGATACTCTCCACTTCCGTGACATCGAGCTTGTCCCTCCATGCACACCGCTTTCTTGTGGTGTTGACTTTTTCCAGCGACAGCTCCCTGGCGTGTCACGACGCGACCATTATCATCGCCCATTCATAGAACGGTCGTGTGATCTTTATAAGCCTCACCCCATTCCTATGTCCAAACCACATTTCCTTCCTCACCGATTAGAGCACTATGCTTATAGGGCCCTTGTTGCCCTCACCTTTCGGCTCAACAAAGCCCGTGACCGATACCTCTCCACCCTTTCCACCCTCACCCTTACCCTGATCCCCACCCGCCCATGGTCCACCGATGCTTTGCATCGTGTGATGCACTTTGCTATACAAGTGCATTGACCTGTTTTAGCCTGTTTCCAACAAGACTGACGCTTCAGTCTTGTTTGGGGGTGATTCTCATCACCCATATTTTCTGTCGCCCCGCACTTTCATAGATCTTATCTTTAGGGTGAGATCCCATCGGTCTGGCTGAAGACATTAAACATAGCGCTACCGATAGGCAGCCCACGTTTCTTGTACTTGTCTCATCCTGTTTGGGGGTGGTGTTTCACATCACCCTATGCTTTATCATGCTTATAGACTTGTACACATTTTTCTCTTATCACTTATTCAGGTATATTCTTGGCTTCACATGTCCACTTCATGAGCGGTTCATTCTGGTACTATCTTTCCTACCTTATGCTCTCAATTTTAAAAATCATTTTACTTAACATCGAGGCCGATGTTCCTTTTTGTTTGGGGGTGGGGAATTTTATCAAAATCGCGCCTCTTTTGAAAAAAATTGATTTTTAAACCCGATTTTTAAAATTTCGTGCAGTTTCTTTCATCTCGTTTATTGATGTGAATTTTCAATCATCCATCTTTCAGAAGTCTAGGAATCAAGCTAGAGAATATTTTTTATAAATGGCTTATGTAATACGTAACAAGGCATTTTGCACCATGAATTTCTAGACTCAACAAAATTTGTGCACTTATCAAGTCACTACGGTTAGAGTTGAAGAGTACTATAATTCCCAAGAGAACCTTAAGGATCACTAGTGGAGACTTTAGCTTTTGAGATTTGTGCCTTTCACCCTTTTTGAGTGTCTTACGCAATCTCCGAGTCACAAGTTGATTCAACTTCTTTTGGGTCTGCATTTAATTGTTGTATGATCTCATTATTCTTCATTTTTGGCTTGATCACTCAGAATGACATCTTTTTCGAGTTGTAAGAAACGCGTGTCTTGAAATTTGTCCCGATCACTAGGATTTTCATCCATACACCTACCACTTTCCCCCCATATCACATTTCCATTCACTTCACCCATTATATTCCCATGCTCTTCCATATTCCCATATATTTCCCCACACCATCACCTATCACCTCCATATATATCTTCCATCATTTCAAATAAAAGAGTGTGATTTCAAATATAAATGTCTTCAGTGTTGGTTTGAAAAGTGAGAGAAAAAGAAAAAGAAAGAAAAAAAGAAAAAAAAATAGAGTAAAAAATATATAAAAAAAAAAGAGAAAAGAAAAGAAAGAGAGTTTGTAGCTAATTTTTAAATAAAGACATTTGTGCCTAAAGTATAGTACACTCTTATCGCTCATCCATCATATATCCATCATTTCACACATCAATCCCATTCTACATCACTATCCTACCTACCTCATCCCATCCATCCTACAAATCATATCCTTCATATCCCATTTCATTTCTCCCTCACCCATATACATACATGTTCCCTTAGGTGTTCGGGCAAATGATAGTCAATGTGGTGAATAACTCAACGTTCTCACTATAGTGATTAACATTCTTTCATGAGATCAATTTTATTTCTATATGTTCGTTCTTTCTTATGTGTGTGTGATACACTTGAACTTGCTTACATTTACTCACCTCCTCACACACAAGAGAGATACACTAACCCAAATCTCGAGAGTTCGTTTGAGAGAGATATATCCTGAGAGATTTGAAGTCGAAGCGCTGATTCCGACAAGGCAATCTAGGAATTACTCTTATGATTCTTGACCCGTTTTGACTGATTCACACTACACACATTGAGTTCTAGGAAAGATGTGCCTTGAGTATTTAATTAGCTTAATTTTTTTACACATTCTAGCTTGTATTTCTCAAATCATTTCTCATATGATGGATTGTGCGATTATTCTATGTCTAATAAGAGATTGACTGCCCTTCAATAAATTTTTGCAAATAAGAATTTTGTGGGTATATTTCTTGCAAACCCTCACGAGACACAACTCGTCCTGTAGGGCAACCTATAGGTTTAAAGGCATGTTGTACATGCTAAGTGCAATCGCAAGTGCCCGCGAAAGTGGTACACTTTTGGTTTCTTATCATTCTCTTTCTCTCTATCTTATTGTTCGAGGACTAGCAACGCTCTGTTTGGGGGTGGTGTGATAAGCACCCAAAACTGTACATTTTATACCCCGAATAGACGTACTTTTGTTGCTAATTCTCGACAATATGGGTCTTATGTGCTTAAATGTTAATTATGCAGGCTTAATTGTGCGTTGTAGAGTTCAAGCGTTTAAATCAAAGTAATTGCGCATGAATGGAGCTAAATACCCTTGTCCCGTATCCTAACCTACCTGAAACCGAGCCTAAACCTAGCCCAAACTGTCACCCAAGCCCGTGTGTGTTTGCTTGTGCCTTTTTTTATCATTTTTTTAGATTTTTATTTAGTGTCGTTTTATTTTTTAGATTTTATTTTAGAATTTTTTTAGAATTTGTAGGTTTTATTTACTATTTTTATATTTTATTTTATCTTTATTTTTTATTAGTTTTATTTTATTAGAATTAGTTTTTTTTTTAGGATTTCATTTACTTTTAGAATTTTTAGATTTTATTTTCTATTTTTCAATTTTATTTTTATTAATATAATTTTATTTTATATTGATTTTTATTAATTTTTAGTCTTAGTTTTTATTTTATCTTATTTTATTAGGATTAGATTTTTTAGGATTTATTTATTTTTAGTTTATTTTGATTTTACATTTTCTTTTTAGGATTTTAGTTTTAGTTTTATTTTTATTTTTATTTTTATTTTATTTTTTCTTTTTAGTTTCAATTTTATTTGAGTCTTTGTTTTATTTTAGAATAGAATTTTAATAGGATTTTATTTTATAATTTTATTTTTATTAATTTGTTTTAGTGTTATTTTTATTAGGGGTTCAAATTAGATACACACACATACACCACACACACCACACTTATCCTACACCTCCCTAACCCTCACCCTACTTTTCCTACACTCACCCACACACAACCCCTCCCTACTTCATCTTCTTCCCTACACCCATCTTCTCTCTTATCAAAAACCACCATACACAATCACTCACCAAAAAACCCCTTAACCAAACACCACAACTCGTAACCTTTACCCAGCTCCCTTCCCCTACCCGATCCGACCGCGACCCTTCAACCCAAACCCTTTTACCAGCGCCCATGACCTTACCATCTACTCTCTTCGGCCCGACCTCTGGGGAAATCGCCAGCGCCGTTGGCGTTCCCCTCCGTCGCGACCCACTTCACCCCCTTCCCCGGCGTCGAACCAACCGCCACATCGCCCAGTCCAGCCGGCGGTGCCTCCTCACTCCAATTCAACCCGAACCCAGAAGCCATTCAACCCATTTACAACCAAAACCGGATACCCTTTTCCATCCTCCATGTCCAAACATTTAACCCCAAACCCATTTCTCCTTTTTTTAAGCCATGATTTTTAACCTGCACTAGGTGAAAACCCGCGCGATGCGCGGACCAAACGAGTGTGGCCATCATTTTGCACATAAATTATTTATTAGAAAATACCAACATGATAAAGTCCTTAAACAATTCTACCAAATGGAAAACAATAACATAATAGTAAGCTAAATTGAAATAAAACTATGTGATATCAAACAATAACCATTAATAATGTTTAAGTTGAAAACTTTAATTAACAAAAATATGAATTCTCATATGACACTCATTATCCAAATTAAATTATAAATCATGTAAATGAGATCTCAAAATTAGGTATGATTCCCCCAATACAGGTAGGTAGTAGCCTGATAGAAGCGTCATACATTAGTTCTACGCAAATTCCCTTGATTTTTTTACATTGCCAAATTAACGCTAATTCTCTTGAAAGAAAATTTTTTAAATTGCCAAATTATAAAACACAGACAACTCCTTCACCCCACTTGTTCACTACCTTGTATAAGATAAATATGAGCCCTTTTTCTTTATCTCACATTTTGGGATTTGCAAATAATCAAAAAATGAAAACCAACACATTTTCAAAAAATTTACCCTGCAAATTGATCTTAAAATGAAAAATCATTTGCAAAGACAACCAACGTGAGTGGTTTTACCATAACCAATTAAACCAACCAAAATCAAAGTTTAATCAACTTTCAAATCCCCAAAGAACTCCTCATTTTTATGCCAAACCAACCATGCATCCACCTGTTCATTTTATTATATGGTTACCCACTTCTTATTGAAAATGTCTGTTTGTACTGGTATTTGGTAGTAAATAAGTGAATATATTGAATTCAATTTGATGGTTTTAGGTATGAAAAGCACTACGTGAAGCAAAATTGTGCAGGAGAAGTGATACTTCAAAAGTTGTAACAACTTCTAAAACAGAAGCTAAGAGGGAGAACCAGAAAAGTGAGAATGCAACTATCAACAAAGCTTCACCAAATAGTCATTCGCATCCTAGCATTACAAATAAAATTATAAAAGCAAACAATTTTCCCCAACATTAAAATTTGAAAAACAAAAAACAACTACTAAAATAAAAATAAACATATCATGACAGAAAAACTCAAGATGCTCTGCTCACTGCTACTCACAAAACAACGTGAAGAGAAAATGCTATAACCTGCATCATAAACACATTAAGTCAGAGAGAGAAAAAATCAGTGATATGCTCACTGCTACTCAATAAACATATATGAGTTTTTACCTGAAGAGAAACTCCATTAAAATATATGGACATTGGTAGTACTACTGGCAAAGTTTGCCCAAATCATTCACACCACCCATTTAAGTTCACTATTTAAGATATGGGGCCCATTTTATTTAGTTTACGGGTCGAATTCAGGCGAAGAAAAAACATATCAACGTTCAATATGACCACCCATTTGTTTGTGTAAAGGCTACCTCTTTGATCTCTCCATCTAAAGCGAGCCAAAGGAGTCTCTGCCATGAAGATGGGAGATCAGATTTTTCACGTAAAAACCAACTTTTTTGTTATTGTTTTTTTTAGAATATGTGAAAACGATGGTGATGAATATTGATGATGGTTGAACAACTTTCATCGCAAAAAAAATTTATAAAAAATGAAAATTAAAAACGGGCTTACCCAGACCAAACCTGACCCACATGATGTTCCAACCCATATTTGGCCTGCCCAAATCTAACCCAACCCATATTTGGTCCACCTAAACTAACCCAAACCCGTTCATCTGTCGGTGCTTATTGGTAGTGTGAAAATCCAATAACCTTGTATCATAATAAGTTTATTGTAAATATAAAAATCACACAACACAGTAAGAAACATAGAGATAAAAAAATAAACACCTTAAATAATCCACATCGAGATATGTTTTTACACATATATGCCAACAACGGTAATGAGAAATGAGAAGATATAATGAGGAGCATAAAACTAAAAAATCTATAACGTTATTTTTTTTATTCGTACGTTAAAAATTGATGAAATCCACAAAAGAAAAGGTAGAAAGTGAATGAAGGAAATAGGGATCTCAGGAAAAGGAAAAGGCAAAATTAAGCAAGGGTTTGCAAAACAAAATTAGGGTGGAGAGAGGATACCTGAAAAGGTTGAAAACAATATTAGATCTGCAAAATAAAAAAAATGTATAATCAACAAAAATGAAAATTATTTAAATCCGTGAAAGAAAAAAAAATCAAATTATGGGTTTGAATCTCATTAAAACAAGGAATTATTGATTTTGAATATGTAAAAAAATATAGCGTTAAAAAATGTATGGCTTATTGGGTTTTGATGATCTTTCATAACATCAATGAGTCTTTTTGAGTTGATAAAAAAGAGGTCTAAGATAGAGCGTAGAGATATATAGGGGAAGAGAAACTATTGGAAGTTAAAGACAGATATGGAGAGAAATGAAGTTAAGAGGCAAAACATTATGCAGAGAAACAAAACGGCACCTAATCTCCTGTTCAGGTATACGATTCCTCCGTCCTTTACTGCCCACATCTTTTTGCCTCAACACCTAGGGTAGTTGAACAGATAGAGTTAGACCTACCTCCCAACCATCATACCTCCTCACCACCACCACCAGAACTCCCCACCAAAACCCACCTCGGCAACAAACTCACCTCCACACCTCGACAACAAACCCACCTCCACTTCTTCAGTAGATGGAAAGAGAAGAGGGGTTGAACACCATCACCTTCATTGACCACCGTGGGTGATCCAATAACAAAACATTTCACTATTTTGATATTCCATTATCTCTCTCCCCAAACCGATTTGAGGGTTTTTGAGATGGATTTGTTACGAATTTAAGAAGATGGGTTTGTTGCGATTTTTGGAATGGTTGTTAGTGGTATTGGTTTGCGGTTTATAGTTTGGAGATAAAACATCATGGCCCTTTCAAATCCATCCTTTTATTTTTGTAGAAATCGATCATGTACCACGTGGATCTCTTTGCAGAAATCGATCATGTGCCACGTGGATCGCTTTAGAGTTCGAGGCTTTTAAAGGCTTGTATAGCATTATAGAGTAATGGGTAGCCGACGTGGATAGCTTAGGTGAAGAGGACATTAAATGCCTTGTTTTGCATTTTATAGTAGTAATAGATATGCCAAAAGCCAACAAAGCTAAAAATGAAACAATAACCCCATGTGCCACTTAAACCCACTTATTCCCACTTTTTACCCAATATACCCTTAAACCCATTTAAACCCTATACCCACTATACCCCCAACAACCACTTTTTATCCAATACCCAAAACCACCCCCATGTGCACACAAATCAGATTTTTATTCTCACCCACATGACCTCACACCCCTCATGTGCACATCCTTATTTTACCAATTTAACCCCTTAGCTCCAATTGCATATAAAAGAAGACCTCAAGGCCATTTGAAGGAGATCTAAGCTTGTAGAGAGGAATTTTTAGAGAGAGAATTGTAGAGAAAATTATCCTTTGTAAATATTTTTATTTTATTCTTTTTATTTTTTTTTAGATATTTGTGAGAAATTAATTGTTGAGTGATTCACATGAGTGTTTGTATGTAATTGAATATTGTGGAAAGCTCATTTTCAATGGATGTTGCTCAATTTCAATGTAGGATTAGAGTCCAATTTTGCAAATCAAGGAGACTTGTTTGAAGATTTGTCCTCTTACCCTTCTATTTTATTTGTTTATGCCTTTGATCATTAGTTTGTCATATTTTATACCATGTTAGGCTAAAACCCCTTTCAAGGGGTGGGGTAAAAACCTTATTTGATATTGTTTTATTTTAATTGTTTAATTACTAGAAAAATCCCTTTGAATGTTAATTTTGATCCCTCACCCTTAGATTTACGCCTCGAGAGAGGGTAAATGATTTTAGAGAGAAAATCGAAATTCTAGTTATAATACCCATTTTAGATTCGAACTAGAGATAGGGGTTTCTTAAGTGGGGTATTATAACTTGAATTTCAACTCTAAATTTATTTTCTAGGATTAACATAAATTTTAATTGATCGATCCTAGCGGGTGATTAATTAAAAGGAGTGTAGATCTATTTTTCTAGAGTTGTGGGGTGTTAAACTTAATATTCTAAAATATTATTATTAAAATTACATTTGCAACGAGAGTTGATTTGTAGTTTTGATATTAATTTGGGAGAATTCAATTAATTAAATTAATTAATTAGAATAACTAAAATTTGTGATGTAATCCCACTCCTTGATTGTTCTCACAATTATTTACCTCACTTTATCTCTTTTATTTTAGGTTTAGATCTTACTTTTCATTTTAGTAAATTTCTAGTTAGTTATTTTCATCTCACACTTTAATTTAGTTTAGTTTAAGACCTCACCTCACCCTATTGTTTTAATATTCGAAAAAGCTAAAAAAAATAGAAAAGTGAAAAAGCATAAAAAGAAAATAAAAAGTGAATTACATGTGAATTTGTTCCATTTGCTTTACCCCCTAGAAAGTGGATTGACATCCTTACTTACCTCTATACTTGAGTTATTATATTTTGTAGGTATGTGAGGTTTTGATTAGAAAGGAGCTTTTCAAGCAACGACAAAATACACGCAAAAGTCTTTCTATCAGTGAACCTTAGGTAACCCTTTAGAGTAGTGACTGAGTAATGTGTTTATAAGTGTTAGCTACATGGCGAGGAAGTGTTAGGTCCTTAGGTTACGGGCTTGAGTTTAGTATGTCTCGATTCATATGCCTTGACTATACCGAGGATTTAGATGATCTAATGATTGGGGTAACCCAGGAGTGAACCTAGAAAATCGTCGTGACTTAGTAATAAGTAATTAAGTTGTGACGTTTTAGACAAGGACCTCTTGCGGCATCAGTAGGATGGGCGTCCTCATGAGAAATAGTCGATGTCCTGTGTCCTACCAGAACCTGGATGATTTCAATTTAAAGTTTGGTGATTGTAATTTGGCATTGAGAGATAGGATTCCTTGTGGCGTTCGTAGGGATGGCCCTTAGTGTTCATAGGCAATGCTTGATGATACGAGAAATCGACCATAAGGCGTTCTCGTACCAGCAAGTCTAGAGTAAAGTGTGTAATAAACAAGTAAAGCAAATAAATAGAGAGAAGACACGATATAGAGTGGTCCAGCCCCCAAAATGGGCCTACGTCCACTGTGTTGCTCCGTTCTCCTTATGTGCATTGCGTTGTACAATATAATCGTGCCTATAGAGGCGTACAAGTATGAGAATAAAGGAGAGTACATGATAGTATTAGAGGTTTCGGTGAGCTCGTGAGGTGGCTGCGATGTCGATTCTAGGCCTCCAAAGCTTATGTTGGGGTGATGTAGAGAGAGTCTGTGTTGTAGTGCCTCGGGCCTGTCTAGAACTGATCCCCACTTTCAGGTGTGATCCTCTATTTATAAGGTAGTGTGTTGAATCACGTGCCCTGAGCACGCGGCGTACACCAAGTCTGCAGTAGATGTGGATGAGGGTGTGCAGCCCAGAGCAGCAGCGCTGAGCTGTTGGAGGGGGTCCACGGACCCTGAGCTGGAGTCACTCGGGTGTCGCGGCCTCTTATGGAGAGGGCCGCACCCTACAGGAGTTCTGGCCGCGCCCCGAGTGAGATACCGGCCGCGGCTTGTATGGCTTGAATGCGATTGTAGAAGTACTTCCACGACAGGGTGCTATACTTGTACTATCAATAAGCCCCCAAGCCGTAGTGCCAAGGGAGATATATTGGGACTGCGGCTTAGTAGCCTAGGTGCCGCGGTACTTCTAAAGCGACGATTCGTCTTCCGCGCTCCCTTATATAAATTATTTCTGGCCGTGGACTTCATTACGTTTCCAAAACTTTTGAGAGCAAATCGAGAGCGAAACTCTGCACATTTCTTCTTGCATATTCCGGCGACCCTACGAGGCGGTGTGTGGCAGTTCAAGGTGGTGTGTGGCAGTTCTTCGCGATTCTCTTCATTCCCAGGTGATTTTTCAGCCACTATTTACAATTTTCTTCCCTTTTTATGCCTTTCCTGGTTCATTCGCTAGAAATCTAGGGTTTTATTTGTTCGTTTTGCTTTTTCCCACATATGCTGCATATGAAATACATATCACTGTTCTTGATGGTCATAGTCGAACCCTCCACATTCTGTGAATTTGATCTTAGAATGGTTAAAAATTGGATAATCAACTGTTTAGGATAGAGGCCGCGGCATGATAGGATTATAATAATCGTCTGAACTTGCAATTCTGCGTCAAACCATGCTAAATGGCCGCGGTCCCTCAAGCCATCACCCGCGGCATTAAATCACCCTCTTGGTCATCTCGGAACAGCCTTGAAACTTTCATGAACCCAAGACATCCATGTAAAATAACTGTAGTTTCTACTAGAGCATATCGAATTGTCTGAAGAATTAGGAAGGGTCGCGGTCGGGAATGCCTTAAAGCAATTCTATCTTATTTCCGTGACAGCGCATGTTCAACAAATATGGATGTGGCCGCGGCCAGTTGGGACCATACGGTCCCATAAGCAATAGAGTTCGCCCATTAATATAACTGTGTTAGGGACGCAATTCCGGACTTTTAATACTTAAAAAATACCCTTCTGCGGCTTCTTAAAGTCTTACAAGTCATACTGGCTGCGGCGCCTAACTGCGAACTCTACTTTTCAGGTACTGCTGCAGCCATATGAACTTTGACCCAGACGAGTTCCTGAGAGGCTTTTGGGCAAAGCATTTTGGGACCTCTCCCCCAGAGCTTACTTCCGTGCCCCCTCTGAAATCAGTTGGGCCCTGCAAACTGAAAGACTGCCCGAATTGCGTGATAATTGACTCATCCTCCGCGGGCTCTGCATCTGGGAAGGATTCTCAACCTCAGCCGATGGAAGAGGAAGCCAATTAAAGTACACATCCAATGGGCGGAGGAGACAATGCCGTGGCTGCTAGAAATAACCCAGGAGGCACCTCTGGGAGGGATGAGAGGCCACTGGCTGCGCTTGATATCCGCGGCTCGATGACCCAAGATTGGATTGAGCAGGTTGCTGACGCTTTCGAATTTCCAGATAATTTGACGTGCTCAGCCCCTGCCGCGAACCAAAGATCATGCACGGTTCTGTCCGACGATGGAATTTGCTTCCCCTTGCATGCCTTCATCTATGGGTTGCGACTGCCTGTTCCTGTTCCCATCCGTCGTATTTTCCAGATAATGAAACTGGCCCCAGCTCAGTTAGATCCCAATGGTTGGAGAGCTGTTCTTGCTGCAGTCGTCCTTTGGGAGAAGTTGTTCAAAAAGGACATTACTCCCACGGAGTTCTTTCATTTCTACCGCCCAAAGGAGAACACAGTAAAGTTCGCGGGCTACTACTATTTTTCTAGCCGCGGCAGGGACGAGACCCTTTACACTGGGAGACCGACCAGTGTGAAAAACTGGAAGGGGAAATGTTTTTACATCTCCGGTGAAGGCTGGGAGATGCACCCCGAGGAAAATGAAAGAGAGAGATCATATAAAATGCCGCGGCAGTGGGGTTCACCCTCAAAATTAGGTATAAGATTATAGCCGCGTCCTTTAATTTCACGTAACTTCCACTAACTTGAATTGTCCTTCCTTTCCACAGCCCTTGACAATCTGCACTTAAACAAGCGGCAGGAAAAAAGAGTTGCTAAGGCCGCGGAAGTTCCTGCTGAGCATAAGAAGTTCAGCATACTCGTAACGTCGGGAACTATATTTGAGACGGGATTCTTCCTAAACAAATCAATTCCTCAACAGATGGGCGCAGAGGGTAATTGACTGCCATTATTTTTATTCCGCGGTTATTTTATTTTCTTGAACTTGTTGAACTCATGCTATTCCTTTTCAGGTGAAGAAGTTGACAGAGAATTGCTAGCGGCGCAGCTAGCAGAGATGGACGAGGACGCAGTCGTCTTAAATAACACTGCGCGGAGCAGGAAGAGGAAAAGGACCAGAACTAAAGTACCTGCCGCGGCCCCTACTGGAGATAAGGCCACTGATCCTGCCGTGGATCAGGTGGTTAATGATGAAAACCCTGCGCATCATGAACAATTTGATGACGACATAGGGGAAAATTTGGCCGCGGCCGGACTGATGTCAGCGGAAGTTCCTCTTCCATCGTCCTCTCCTCCCCCGCCAACTGTAGTGGCGGTTAATGCAAATTTGCCACCTCCCCAATTCCGCGGAGAGTTCGGTCCAGATGGTAGGCCAAGGCCTCAATTAAGGCAGCCTGACCCAAATTCCTCCTGGGATACTACTGCAAAGGCTGCGCGGAGAATGAAGCGAGCCTTGGATGCCGCGGACCTCGACCGGCTGGTTGGGGAGGATCACGAGGATCTGGAGGACTGTGGCCTCCACAGCCTTCTGAGGGTACGTACTTGTCATTTAATCTTTGCATCTCATATTTTTCTGTACTTTTGCTAACGTCTTTTATTTCATACAGGCCGCCGATGTCATTGTGGTCCATAAGAGGAAGTATGAGGCTTTGTACAGGCTGAAAGAGGCCGAGAAGAGTGCTCATGCCGCGGACCTGCAGTCTGCACGGACCACCTCTTTTGGGGCAGGGAAAGCGTCCGCTGCCGCGGCCCTCCAGGCTGCCCATATGGACTTGGAGAAGGCCACCAAGGCCAGAGAGGAAGCGGAGGAGAATTTTAATCAAGCCGCGGAATCTCTGAAATCATCACAGGCCCAAACAGCCGAAGCCGCCCGCGTTGCAGAGATTAAAAATGCCAAGCTCTCCCTCCTCCAGCAGAAATATCAAGAGCTAGAAGCCAAGTCTGCTCAGAAGGATGAAGCCCACGCCACGGACATACAAAAGATGGAAGTTGATCATGGCGACGCCCTCCAGCTAGCCATAGATCATACCGTGGAGTCATTCAAAGGCTCCAAGGATTTCTTCCTCATCAACAACAGGGCATACCTCCGCGGCTACCAGGAGCTGCGGCAGAGAATTATTAAGAGCTTCCCCGATGCCAATGAGACGTTCCTCGCTTGGAAATTAAGTGATGCAGAACATCAAGAGTGCATTGTTGAGCTGAAGGCCGCAGCTGAAGAAAAAGCAAGGCTGAAAGCCCAGGCAGAGGCAGCAGCTGAGGACGGGGATACAGAGACTGCCGCGGGCGGGGAAGAGGCTGACGATGATGATGACGCGGCCTCTTAAATTCTCAATTTCTGTTGCATCATCCACTTTTTGTAATCTATTTCCGTTGTGGCCGCGGCCTCCATTTTGTAATTTATGACTATTAATACAAAGGCTGCGGCCATATTTTTATCACTGATTGCTTACTTAATATTCCTTATTTCAATGTTGCATGTTTTACATTGCCTGCTATAATGAATGGTTGCGCGTTATTGCCTCTTATTTGCAACTTGCTTTCTGTATTGAATGAACTTGTAGCTAGGTTCGCGGCTGCATTGTATAATTCGATGCAATCTTGCTCTTATTAATGATCCGCGGTGCCTTGTCACTTTGGTCCTTTTTTGTTTTGCCCCTGCACCTCGCTGTAGGCCTGTGATCCCCCAAGCCGCGGTGCCAATGAAGTATGGTTTTGGGGCTGCGGCTTGATTTCTTCAATTTTTCGTAGAAGCCGCGGACCCTTTGGTTATCTACTCATTTGCCATGAAATGAGTAGATCGATGCCGCGGTAATTTTGAATGAGATGTTCTGAATTCAAGTCCACCTCAGCGACTCAGTCGCTTTTTCCATTCAGCTATCGCAGGTTGCCATCCAGTGCTAGGGCAGCGGTGGATGAGGATGCTGTGGCATCTACTTGACTGCTGACAAGATAATGAGGCTGTAGAACCTTGCCCTTGGAAAATCGAGGCCGTCCTTCTGTAGGCTTGATATGCTTCATGATCATAGTAACAGAGCCTCATATATCCGCTTCGATTGTCTTTCATGGCTTTCCTTTAGTCGATCTTGGGACACTACGAAGCCTCCCAGGCTGGGTTATGTTATTAAGCCACCAACAGCTAATGTGCGAGACATTATCAAGCCTCTCCAGGCTGGGTTATGTTATTAAGCCACCCACAGCTAATATGCGAGACACTATCAAGCCTCTCTAGGCTGGGTTATGTTGTCAAGCCACCCATAGCTAATATGCGAGACACTATCAAGCCTCTCCAGGCTGGGTTATGTTATTAAGCCACCCACAGCTAATATGCGAGACACTATCAAGCCTCTCCAGGCTGGGTTATGTTGTCAAGCCACCCATAGCTAATATGCGAGACACTATCAAGCCTCTCCAGGCTGGGTTATGTTATTAAGCCACCCACAGCTAATATGCGAGACACTATCAAGCCTCTCCAGGCTGGGTTATGTTATTAACCCACCCACAGCTAATATGCGAGACACTATCAAGCCTCTCCAGGCTGGGTTATGTTATTAATACACCCACAGCTAATGATATATATTAAGCCATCCCTGGCTAAACATTGTAAACCTCCCGGCTCGATGATGAGTCCCAAAAGCTAAGAATGGGCATTATAAGCCCCCGTGGCTAATGTCGCACCTCGAGAGCAGAGAATGGGCATTGTAGGCCCTGGTGGCTGATAAAGCTCCTTGAATCCTCAGATGCTTTTGCGAATATGGTCATCATATGATAAGATGTAGTTGCACATTGCGAGGGGAACTTCTGAGCTAATGAAGGTCGTAACCCATTCATAAGTGCATCCCGAAGTAGAATAATCCTTCGAGATAATCTTGTTATATTTCCTCTGAAATCTGTTTGAGACAAAAAGTCTTTTTGTGAGGTATCAGGTTATGAAACCAAGAGAAATATCAGATATAGCTAAACTTGCTAGTTCATATATTTATATATGTATGCTGCAGCTAATGACTTTGTTAACAAAACATAAAGTCTCGAGTATTAAGGCTACAGTGAGCTTCATAGAACATAAACAGAAATAATTGAAATTAGAAAGACTAAGGATGAGATGCGGTATGCAGCCTCTGCTAGGTCTGGCTGAATCCCTTATGCATTCTTCAGGAATCGCTGCAGCATCCCTTGCCCGATTAGCCTTTCAACTTCATCCTTCAGAGCATAGCATTGCTCTGTGTCGTGGTCATGGTCCTGATGGAATCTGCACCAGGTAGCTTTGTTCCTCTTGTGGGGTGGAGCTCTTAATTTTTCTGGCCACCTCAAAATCTTGTCCCCTTTGATGAACTCGAAGATCTCTTCAATCGGGAGGCTCAACTGAGTATAGACACCCGAATTTTTTTGCCTTTTTTGACCTCCGACAGATGGTCCCGTGGTTTCGTTTACTGCCGCGACAGGCAAGGTTGGCTTTGTTGTTTCCTCCACTTCTGCGCCTATGTTTTTAGATGCCGCAGCCTCCAGCATTAGCACCCTCTGAGTTAGAAAATTGACCTGGGTCTGAAGTGAGGTGTGGCTGTCATAGAGGTGATTAAGGTGATTGTATAGTTGCACAATCTCATCCCTGACTTCTGCACTCCGGCTGGATTCTCCTTCCATCTCTGCTTTTGTTAGTCTTTATAAAGTATACAGAATCTGAGGCAAAACTTAACAGAGGTGAGTGATTACAGAAGTATCAGGAAGGAGGGTTTGAGTTGCTCCATGATTATGCTGCTGAGGCCGCGGCCAGTATGGCACATAAGTGCACTGCCGCAGCCTTTCAATGTTATTCACCAAGGTCGATCCAAAGGCCACTCAAATCCCTCCCAAGATGCTTTTGAAAGAGGGGTCGCGGCATGAGATACTGCCGACCCTACAGGCCGCACCCCTATCTGGGCAGGGGAGAGATCCCAAGACAGGAGCTGATATTTTCTCCCCCAACACGTGAAGAAAACCTACTAGGGTCCATTGATGAGAGAATTTCCTTGCGGCGCACAATATGGCACAACATCAATGGAAACCCTAGATCATAGGTAGATGTCAACAAAAAATGGGGTAGATATGATCCCTCCCTAATCATTCATCTTTTTTAGGCAAAAGCCTGTCATGCTTTTTAGCATTATCTAGATGGAATGACATCATAGGGGTATGCAAAACAGATCCAAAGTCATTAAGTGAAGATCCAAAGATAGATCCAAAAATATGAAATTCCCGTTAAAGGGGGCGAATGTGGTGCAGAATCCAATAACCGGTAACCGACCCGCGAGGAGATGATCCAAAGGACCCTCAGGGATCGAATAAGGTGTTTGAAGAACTCATATATGCAGAGAAACAAGATTGAAGTATCTCGTTCCCACAGACGGCGCCAAATTGATGATACGAGAAATCGACCATAAGGCGTTCTCGTACCAGCAAGTCTAGAGTAAAGTGTGTAATAAACAAGTAAAGCAAATAAATAGAGAGAAGACACGATATAGAGTGGTTCAGCCCCCAAAATGGGCCTACGTCCACTGTGTTGCTTCGTTCTCCTTATGTGCATTGCGTTGTACAATATAATCGTGCCTATAGAGGCGTACAAGTATGAGAATAAAGGAGAGTACATGATAGTATTAGAGGTTCCAGTGAGCTCGTGAGGTGGCTGCGATGTCGATTCTAGGCCTCCAAAGCTTATGTTGGGGTGATGTAGAGAGAGTCTGTGTTGTAGTGCCTCGGGCCTGTCTGGAACTGATCCCCACTTTCAGGTGTGATCCTCTATTTATAAGGTAGTGTGTTGAATCACGTGCCCTGAGCACGTGGCGTACACCAAGTCTGCAGTAGATGTGGATGAGGGTGTGCAGCCCAGAGCAGCAGCGCTGAGCTGTTGGAGGGGGTTCGCGGACCCTGAGCTGGAGTCACTGGGGTGCCGCGACCTCTTATGGAGAGGGCCGCACCCTACAGGAGTTCTGGCCGCGCCCCGAGTGAGATACCGGCCGCGGCTTGTATGGCTTGAATGCGATTGTAGAAGTACTGCCACGACAGGGTGCTATACTTGTACTATCAATGCTCAACACCCCGTATCCTACCAAGATATATATAGTTGAATTAGTTTGTAAATTAATACAGCGTATGAGGTTTATCTAGTAAGGCAAATCAGTCATATTGGTTAAACACTCATTAGAGATTAAAAGGTTGTAAGTTTGTGGAAGTGTGTTGAAAATTCCCTTAGAGATATATACTAAGGTTTGTCTAATGAAATATTGATGCGAGTAGTAGTCATTTCCTGGTAATAGTGAATTTTAGGTTGTATACCATGCATAAAGTGGTGATCGAATATATCTTCGAAACCTTGGATTTATTATCGCATTGAGGTTTATGTGGCGGTGTCCATTTCATAGTGATAAACTCAAGGTTGTATGGCATAAGTCATAGTATGGATGGTGGTTTCTTATGGTAGATGTGTAAGATGCTTAGAGGGACAATTGAGTTGACATTGTCACCTATGAGCCATTAAAAATAATTATTGAATTGAAGTTTAAATAAGTGATGGTAGATCATTGGTGACTGTAATACGATTCGATCATGTCGAGTTGCGGCGGTGCCTTGGAGTTAGTGCTACGACTTTTGTTTATGGACATGTATTAGGATATGACCTTCGAGGATAGTTTCGGGAATAGGTTGATCAATGCTAGGTGGTGAACCTAGGAGACTTAGAACACAATGAGGTTCTTTATGGATTTTAGAAATAACACTTGGGATGAAGTGTTAGATTTGATTATAGCACCTAAGTGTGCTAACTATATGCTTTGTAGTGACTCTGTTGAGGGAAATCATTAAGCAAGAGTGATGTTTGAAAGTCGATATTCCATTAGAGTAATTATGATTGGGATCATATAGGCGGTACTAATGGGATAACATTGGTTCATATTTGAAGCTATATGAGTGCTATGATCACTTGATAATGAGTGATCTCGAAAACTGAGGTTAGTTACCGCGTATTAAAATTTTAGAGTCTAGCTATGATAGGTCAATACTAATGATAAGTGTCAAGAAAACTAACTTCGCCTTGATTTAGGATATTTGTGCTTACCAGTGATGAATAGGTAGCATTAGTGCTAAGGAGGTAAATCTAGCGTCGCATCTTCCCGAAGGGAATTTGTTTTGTGTTCCATCCGTTCGATTTTAAATGAATGATTCTTGAGTAGAACACGTCAAAATTAAGAAGTCAAACCAGGGTATGTGGTAAGGCTAAGGTGCTTATCAGGTATCGATAAAAAGCTATAAAATTCACATATACGTTGTGGGTTTGAACTTCGTGCTGGCCAATTTATTGTCAAGATCTAATTGTTCCCTTTGGCATGGAAGTTGCCTGATTCATTGCATTTCTGGTATCTCCCTTGAACTTGGTACTAGGAAGTTGTCAATCAGTCTAATTAGAAAGTAGCGCTACGTAAGCTTAGTAGTGGTGCGAGTTAAGACTTTATGGTTGATGCATCACGGTAACTGAGTGCGCTCTTCTTCGAATGCACCTTGCACGCGTGGCCTCGTGCCCTTACATATAGTTTGCATGTATTACTTGATTGCTTTAGGTTACCATGCTGTTAGTTAGATAATACAACTAGTTACAACTTGGTCATGTATCCGAGGTTATGACATAAGAATATTGGAACCTGATAATCAATGGATGATAGTGTTGTGCTTGGTTTGAAATTTGGAGATCTAATAGATGATAACTTCTATATATATACATGTTGTGGTACTACGGTGGCCGTAGATCAGCATATGGATCTCGTAGGAGGCATCGTCCAGGTAGAACTATGCGGTAAGGTAATTGTCTTTGATATGTGTATCGAGGGGCGTTGAAATTACATCAGCTTAAGCTAGGAATGATCCAGGATTTATTGAAGAAACGGAGGTTGTAAATCCTAACGTGGGGATGAACCATGTTGATGAATTCATTTTTAGCATTTCGATACTTGGTGAGTGTTAATCATCTCGAGGTTTTATTTAGATAGGCATGTTGGACACGCTTGAGATTTTGCAAATGAAACCTAAAGATTCTCCATAATTGGATTAACGATGGTTGTTGATTGAGGTGAAGTCCTTGGGTTTAAACCATAGTGTTGAGGACAAGTAAAATGGAAAACTGGTCATGAGTAATTGGGGTATAAATTGTGACAAATTAAGAATTTTGAGAACGAAATTCCATAAGGAGGGAAGTTTGTAATGCCTTGACCTAAATTATATATTTAATCACAGCATAAGATTACAATGATACGAAAACGTTGAAACTGGGATGAGTGTGACCAGACTATATTCCTAATTCAATTGTTATGGGGACTTGATGATCGTTTTTGGAAAATTGTGGATAAAAGATTAAATTAATAAATAGAGGGTTATTGATTTTGGTTCGATATCACCGATATGATGTGAAAACGGTATATGTTGAGGGTATTAATGATAAGAGAATGTATACCGAAGTTATGAATCAGAAGTATGTATTTTCTTTTATATAGTCAAATAAAATCATCTTGAGCCATAAAATTGTTACCCATTAGAACTTTCGTCTTTTATACACCAATTATAATACCAGTTAGTTATTAACGAATGTTTTTTTTAATATTACTAGGCACCATCAGTTTTCTTCATTCATGGTTACGATATTACAAATATTAAGAAGGAACGAATCATTACATCGAAACAAATGCAGATTGGCTGTCCCAGCATCTCATTCGCATGACGCGAGAGTCATTCTAACGACAAACTGCCATTGTTCTAAAGACGTGCAGTGTCGTTAGAACGATGTTGATGGAAACCCCCTCACTTCGCTGTCAATAGTTGCAATATTGATTCATATTTCTGGCCTGACAGTCTAAATAGGGGCAGACGAGATGTAGTATAAAATGAGTAGAGGATTTTGACTTGGGGATAAAAGAGGGGGGCACATAATTTATGACATGAATTCTACTCCATCCCATTTGTTATCAAAATGGAGACCGTTGATAAAGGGTTGCATGTCAGCTCATGGAGTTGGATGGTTTTAAGTGTAGCAGATGGCACACTTTATATATGGTTTTTGGACTTGTGCAGAGATACGAGAAATGTTGGTGGGTAGTAAAACCCACCCCACGTTATCTCATCCTTTAAAACACCTATTGCCTCCTCTCCCTTCCATACTCTATTGACCGTCGATAAGTACTTATCTCCTCCACTTATATGTTAGAGATACAAAAATATCAAGGTTGTTGTTAGAATTTTGATCAGTGTTTGAGGATGCGATCTTGGAAGAAGATAAGTATGTTACTGGGGATTTTGTAGAGGGTCTTTGGTGGGATTTCTTAGAGCTTACATATAGGATTGTTGGTGGAGTTTTTGTGACTCTTTTTAGAGTCACTTTTGAAGGTGGGAGAGTCACCCATCTTCCACCACCTTGTTGGAGTCATTTAGGTGGGTAACCTACTCTTATTACATTTGAGACTCCATTTGATAAATGTTGTATTATTTTTGTGTATGATTAATAGTAGGAATATAAGAAATATGATGTGTTCTTAGTAATTTGAAGATTGGCATTTTTATTCCATAAAAATGCTAGAAATATATTTTTTGTGTATTTTCTATTAAATCAGAAAATAGGCATTTTTATGGAATAAAAATGCTAGAAAATATTATTTTTGTGTGTTTTCTATTAAATCTGAAAATGGACATTTTTATGGAATGAAAATGTAAGAAAATGGTATTTGTGTGTATTTCTAGTAAAAAGAAATAGTGAAAACATAAAAATGTAAGAAAGTATTAATTGTGCATAATTTAGAGTGAAAATGAGTAATGGGCATTTTTATGAAATAAATATTTTTGAGTTTCTTGCAAAATTGAGACTTTATAAATAAATGGACATTGGACGAGTTTAAAAAAATTTATGAAATGTCTTTATTTGCTGAAATGCATGTTTAATCCATTTGGTAAGATTTTAGTATTTAAAGTCCACTTTCTATGCATATAAACATGTAGTATTTTGATAATAAATATGTGAACAAGTTAAAAGAAGATTTTATTGGGTTAAACATGAAATAATAAAATTTGGTATATTAGTCTTCCAAATATGTGTTATTGGGACTAAAAGACCTCGTGAGTATGAAGTTAAAAGACTACGCGTTAAATAAAAAAGAAATCAGAATTTTCTTGTAGAAGCAGTCTTAAGTATAAGTGTATTTCTTGAATAAAGAAATATAAGTATTGGTAAAAAGTAGTAATTAAGTGTTAATGGGCAAACATGGAATGGTTAGTGAGTATAACTTACTAGTATTGTGAAATATTAACACTTATCAAGATTAAAGGAAGTAAAGGTGTAAAAGTGTTTCCAATCAAGTAAAAGATTACATTAAGTGTAAAAAAGTGTTAAAGGGATGAAACACTTAAGAAGTTGGTGTGTATAACTTAATACTGTTTTGGGTGAAATTAACACTTGAGAAATGGAGCAAAAGTTAATTTTGAAAACAAATGGATAAAATGGTAATTTTACTTGCAGTGAAACATTTTCGTGAAATAGAAATATTGAAATGGGTGTTACACAAGGTAGTTCTAAATGAATATAATTTTTGGAATAAAAATCAAGATTAAAGTATAAAGGACATGAAATGGTAAATATCAAGTGAACACAAATTGGGGCGGTAAAGTCCCGGATTTTGGCTTCGGCCGCGTAAAAACAAAAGGAAATATTATGGACATTTTTAAAATATTAAAACACATTAAAGGCACTTGGATGAAACATGGATAAAGCAAGAATGGCCCAGGGCCCTTGGGTGAAAAGCCTTAAACCACGGGCCAGAGGACATGGTGTGCATAACCGTCGATGTAAAGCCCCTGTAAGTATGTGGTATAGGTAGATTCCAAGAATATAAAATGAAATATAGAACATATCAAGAAATGAGTTGTGTGGTAAATATGTTAAATCAACCTAACTTGAATGATTGTAATAAATATTTCGATAAATCTTAAATGGACAAGTAAATGCGTAAATCTATTAATGTCCATAAATGAATGTAAAGGGGGTTAAAGGAAGTGGATAAATGGGTGGTTAAGCAACCTAAATGGTCAAACACATATTTAACACCAGAATGTGTTGTAAAGGGATTTTCGCGATGTAAATAAGTAGTTTCTAACATGATGAAAGTGTGTGTTGAAATGGTGATTTTCAATGAAAATACTAAAGTACGATCAAATGAATAAAAGAGTTAAATTCAGGTAAAGGAATGGAGTCAAATCAAATAAAGTGTAATGATTTCAAGTGTTGAACCGGGTATGTTAAATGAAGTGGGAATTGCTAAATGTGAATAATGAAAACCTTTAATAATATTAAGGTCTATTAATCTGGGCAAGTAAGATTTTTAGAAATAAAATGGCTGAGGAATTGGCATGTGTATCTAAAAAGTATACGTATGTAGATATATACATATTTTCTCATGCATGTGGTTGTAGCGTGTGAGTATTTCTTTCTGTCGTTCGTTTCTATACGATTGTGTAAATTCTACTGAGCATAAGCTCATGTCACCACTTTGTTACGACGGGTTAGGAGCGGTTTCGTATTTTGAGGGCATTTTACAGGTAAGTATACTTCATTTATGTTTACATTAGTAGCTCTGTTTACTTGGACTTCGGGGTGATCCCCATGGATCCCTCTCATAGTTTATCTTGAAACTGGAAACGTATGCTAACAAGTGAAACGTAATTAAAATAAAACTCGATTAGCAAAATTATATAGGTTGTTCCATTGCACTTCACACCTAACGGCTCAATTCAAATCGGGTTGACTCACGGGTAACCCATAAATTCTGGTCGGGGCATTACATAGTGTATTGTCAATTAGAAGTTCAAATTGTAGGTTGTAAATAGTTAGTTTTTTTATATTTCTTTCTTTTTATCTCTTTTATGTTATAGTCCAGTGTAATCAGTGAAAGTTTTTGTTATGTTTGGTTCCAAATATTTTGTAGATTCAATGGACTTGTACTTATAGGGGATCGCTACATTTTGAGTAATTTATTTTCTTCCATCTCTTTATGTTGTGTTCTTGATTCGCATTGAGGACAATGGAACATTTAAGTTAGGGGTTGTGGATATTCTTCCCATTGACTTGTGAGTTCCATTGGTTTGATCACATGTTATTTCATAAGCGTGCTTTTGTTGAAAAAAATTTTAAAAATTGAAAAAAAAGTGAAAAATATTTTTTCAAAATAAATAAAAGTTGGAATCTAAAATCTTCGTAAATGTCACAAAAATTTATTTGAAGTCTCAAATTACAAAAATTAATTTCACTAATCCGAAATTAATCAAAAACGGAAATTGAAAGTAAATTGACGACTTAAGGGATAAGTGTGGAGATGAATTGACTCGGTGATATTTCGAGCCTCTCATTTAGTTGAGTAATTCAATCAATATGAGTTAATGGTTAACTCAAAGTTCAATTGAGCTTTGAATAAGCCGTTGAGGATTTCTATTGCTTTATTTTGATAGGTTATGGGAAACGAGCGAGATGTCATCTTGAAAAACGGGCTAAAATATCTCTAAATTAAATATAATCCCGAGACGCGTATGGTAAAATAATGAGTAATTCAGATAAATAAAGTTAGGCCATTGTTTGTTACCCAAAGTATTAGCCAAAAAAAGTCGTGAAAATTATACCTATTGCAAATCCAATTGAGCCAAATAAATTTTTCAATTTCGTTTGATTAACCCGAAAAGTCCATTTAGCCCGGAGTTGTGAAAATGTTAAAATTCATCAATTAAGTCCAAGTAGTGCAATAAAAAGGGGAAAGAAAAAAAAAATACTAGAATAAAAACAGAAAAAAATAAAAAATATAAGAAAATAAATTTAGAAAAAAAAAGAAAATGTTTAAATGCCCGAAAAAAGTGCCAAGGGACATCGTATGAATTTTTTTCCAGATCCACAATTCCCAACCATTCTCCTTTTATCCAATACATCTTAAACCCTGAAAAGTCCTAACCGAGTCCGAATAACAAAATTAATTATCGCATGGAGAGCAAATACACGAAAAGATAATAAGAGAGATCAATTGATATGGATAAAAGATGATGTTTCCCCTTTTTCAATGACTCTATTCCGATCAAGAGATCTTTTCACCATAAAAAAATCATCTTTTAATTTGTGTACGTGAATTTATGTTCCATTACACTTACTATTATAAATCATGTACATTGAGAGAAACTAGCCACATTCTGAATGATTCGTCTGTGAGAGTATGCCATGATAATTGAATCAAAATGAATTTTCAGAAAGTAGCGTTATGATCAATCGATGGAAGTTAGCGGTTTAATTTTTTGCTTCACACAAACACTAAAAATTGATACTATTGAATATAAATTTACGGTGACTATTTTTGGGAGAGTCTAAATTGTATAATTTTGAATTATTTTGATATTTCTTTGAGTTGAAAATCAAATTTTATGGATATATTCACTGAAAAACCTCACGAGACACCACCCGTCCTAATAGGGTAGCCTAGGGGTTTAACGGCTTGTTGCATACGCTAAATGCAATTTTTTACCCAAAAAAAGGTAATATATCCAATAAAGTTTTTATAAATTTCTTTAACTCATAATCTTATGCTTGTATATTTCTCAGTACGCGTAACGTTCTAAGTTAGGGGGATTTGATAAGGCGTTAATATTTCATATGTATCCCCTTAATTTCGGTTCTTTTATGATCCCGTGCATCCTAATTAGCTTGGATTTATCCCATATTCATGCTATTGACCCTATTTGGCAAGTATTTATCGTTTCATGCATTTCTCGTATGTTTTATAGGTAATTAGTGCAAGTGGAATGGAAGAGAAATGCCGTAACGGTGAAAGCTACTTTTGCATAGCCTCCATCACACGTTGAAGACTATCTCTCTCACCCTCGACATATCCTAATTTCTCTTTAAGCATCTCCTCATGTGCCCTAAGAACCTTAATCAACGCATCAGTATTATCATTATCTAAATTACGTTTCTTCAATTCATCTTCAAGTTTCAAGTTAGCCTTTTTTGTCTTTAAAGTTTCAAAATACAAATTAATGTAAGCACCTTGCAACTCACTCAATTCTTCTTCTTCCTCCTCACTCTTTTCACCCTCACTCTCATCACTAATCACACGGATGGGAAGCTCTAGCCTAGAAGCATAAAAGACTTCTTCTTCAGAATTACTATCACTAAGGGTAGAAACATGCGATGCCGGTTTATTCAATTTCTTCTTTAAATTTGTGGTACACTTGTCTAACGTGTGACCAACACCCTCACAACAAGAACACCTTTCATAGTCATTTTTAATAGAGGATATAAAGCAAGAATTTGTGCGAACTTTTCAATTAGGATTTTCAAAAAGTTAACATCGAAAATCATTAAAACCACCAAAAGCCATTTTTTGAAAAATATGATCAAAACACAATAACTTAGTGCAACAGGCTCTGATACACAATAACTTTCCAATGGTGCAAACAAATATCACTTTTGCATATGTGAATGGAAGCTCGAATCTTTGAAACTCTAAGGATGTTTTTAGACTTTGAAAACCTTAGAAAACTTGTGCAGTAAATGTACGGTATAGAAACTGACTTTTTGGACCGCACCCTTACGAAATTCTGAGAGAAACACACCTTAAATAATAAAATTAAGTCGGCACATCGTTTAAATGAGATCTTTCTATCGCTCGAACGAAATGCACATGTCTCTCAAATGACACTGGCATCTCGCTTAAATGACATTCAAAGTCATTTGAACCACTGAAAATAAGAGTTTGTGATTTACACAACTCTAAACCATCTTTATCTCAGAATAAACGAAGTTTAAATATATTTAAACACTTTTTAATAAAAATAACATCTTAAAATAATTTTTTGAGTCCCATAAACATTACGCATTCATCCCCGAGTGATCTCGGAATGCAATGAAGACGTGAAACGTGCACCAAAATAATCGTGGCATAATTTATCTTTGAAGCTTGGCCGCAATGTTTTTAATTAAACGTTATTTCATAGACTCTATGGTATTCTGACAATAAAATCTATCTATGACTCAAAAATAATGTTTTGTTCCAGGAATAAGTCAAATACTACAACGTACTCAATTGGAAATTTTGTCCTTGCAAATCTCCCCCTTTGACTATTTCAGGACATAACCCCAGTAGTGAAATGCCTAAGTCGGGCCATCAAGTTGTATGACGCCTAAATCCCATCCCATAAAACCCAAAATAAAAAATTATAGGACAAGACCGTAAATGATGGTTTGGTAAGCATGAGTTGTCTGAATGTGATGTAGAGTTGAAATCTTGAATCTCTAAAGTAGGCCTACACACATGAAACAGACAAATACCCAGTGAAGTATCAAGGTACAAATGATAGAACCATTACGATATTAATATGAAATATCAATACCAATATGTAAAATCAAAATCAAATAATTTGTTAGACATGTGAGCAAGATTAGTTAACATGATACTAATATGTGTAAACTAATCATGAAATCATATGACAAACAAAGATCACTTTTGCATATGTGAATGAAATCTTAGATCTTTGAAACTCTGAGGATGTTTTTAGACTTTGAAACCCCAAGAAAATTTGTACAGAAAACGTACTGTATGGAAACTGATTTTCTGGACTGCACCCTTACGAAATTTGGAGATAAACACGCCTTAAATAATAGGATTAAGTCGGCACATCGTTCGAATGAGATCTTCCAGTCGCTTGAACAAAATGTACATGTCACTCGAACTATATTGGCATCTCTCTTGAACGACATTCAAAGTTGTTTGAACCACTGGAAACAAAAGTTTGTGATTTACACAACTGTAAACCATCTTTATCTCATAATAAATGAAGTTTCAATATATTAAAACAGTTTTTAATAAAAATAACATCCTAAAACATTTTTTTGAGTCCCGTAAACATTTCGTATTCATGCCCGAGTGATCTTGGAATGCAATGAAGACATGAAACGTGCATCAAAATAATCTCGGCATAATTTATCTTTGAAGCTTGGCCGCAATGTTTTTAATTAAACTTTATGCCACAGACTGTGTGGGATCATGACAATAAACATCTATCTATGACTAAAAAATAATGTGTTGTTTTGGGAATAAGTCAAATACTACAACCGATTCAACTAGAAATTTTGTCCTTACAGATTATTCACTGTCTTATTTCACATATACTCTCTATAAACACTACCTCTTACAACACTAAAATTACAACAATCATGCTATAGGTAAAGAAAACTTCCATGTTGTATGGGTAAGACATTATCCCACAATTTATCTTGATTGGAATGAATGTAAAAAGTTAAGTAAAACGGTTAAGTGGGTTAATTTAAAAAAAAATCAAGGAAATGGCGTTGAGTGACATTCAAAAGTTACCTCCTAATACACCACACATCACTGTTGGGGTTTTTATTCCTAAAACCATATATGACGTTCAATTATCAGTAAATGTATTTCAAGTTCATTTTCAAATGAAAATCATATTTGTGAGAATTCCTTATACACATTGTAAATATATTTTATGCATGTCTGTAAATTAGATTTGTTAGCAATTATGGTGAGTTGGGTGCAGCTAGATCATAAAAGATTAGAATTTCAGTTCTTATACAATGAAACTGTTTACAACTAATATAGGGAGTTGACATCCTATTAGTAAAGTTGCGAGTATAATCCTAGTAGTCTATCATAACTATGGTAATATGTATGGTGGTTCAGGAACTTTTTTGATAGTTCAAAAATGATCGGGAATGTATGAAATAGGACGGCGGGTAAGATTCAAGTCAAGATTCTGACTAGATTAAACTTTTATAATCTCATAGGTAGAATATAAAAATCCTTGGCGAGTAAATTTGAGAAAAATTATGCCCAGTCCAAGACTGATAATGGTTCACTCAAAAAATTGATCATATCATGTTGGGAAGGTTCACTAATAATTGACGTGTAAGGATATTTAGGATAACTCTAACACATACAAACATAAAAGTAGATAAACCCCTAAATATGAGTAAATAAAATTTATAAACGCTGAAAGATACTCTAGAGAATCAATCTCATCTCAATATAAGTAAAACTCAACAATCATAAAGAGAAATCATAAAAAATCCATCAAAATAACTAACACCAAGCCCTATCTCTAAAAAGGAGAAAAATAAAAAATCTAGGAGAGATAAACTTACCAATATAATGATTGACCACTAGAATGAGGTCGTGAACACCTATAAATAGTTTCCAAAATATTAAGATTGGAGGAAGGTATGAGGGTTCTACGGTGAAAGAGGTTTTTAAAAGATAAAGTGGGTACCAAGTCTCAACTTCCCAATTCGGATGTCTTTAAGAAACCCATAAGCACTCAGTGCAATGATGGGACCTGTCACTAGTCATGAAGCTTCATTACAGCGAAGTACGAGAAAATCTAGTCGCAAACTTTGCCAATAAAAGAAAAATATGTAAAACACAAACAATATAGAAGTAAATGCACACAACTGATTTATTGTATATATACAGGCACGTTTTAATCATAAAAATGTCACTTAGAATGATCAAACAAGGTTCAAAATATCATACAACGCTTCTTGGTTATGCCAAATACTGTACACAAAGAATAATTTAGCATTGAAAGGTAATCCCAATAATTTATAGTAGATTGTGGGATTACTTTTCCCCCAATAATTTATTTTTAGAATTCTACCAACACTTTGGTGTGGTCCCAGCCAAGGTTCTCCCAATAGTTGGAGAGTGATAAATGGGGTTAACCGTCTTAACGAACTATATGGGACCCATACTGGGATACAAGAGTTAATGTATTATTACAATTAGGGGGCCACCAGAGATAATACTTATTATTTAAAGACACATCATGCTAACAGGGCATTAGTAGTTAATCTCCTTGATTCCAATACAGATTATTGGGATTATGGAATTATGGTCAAGAACTAGCAACATGCCCCCTTCCTGAGGGGGTAGGGTGCAATTGTCCCATATGCCTCGAGGAAGGGTGTGGCATAGGTTGGCGACTTATACTACTTATATTTCATTCTTGCCTGATTTTTGTTTGTTGATTTTTTGACTAACATATTCTGTCTGTCTTTTTGCATAGAAAAGGAAGAAGGACTTCCCTCGATACTTAGAAGTGAATTTTGAATATTTAAAGTTCATCTGGTCAATTCAACATAAACTTGGTGAAGTGCATCCCATGTCTTCCTATGTTTTGTTAGAATATACAAATTCCATTACTTCTTTTGTAGCTCGGCTGATAGAGGACATTCCCTTAGCCCTTATAGATTTGGAAGATTCCGTTTCATGCCCATCAATTGTTGTATCTGAATCTCCATTAGAAGAGGGAGATACTGCCTTAGGAGGAACTTCTTCCTCATTTGAATCACTTGATTTAGCTGATATTTCAATCACTCTTTCCTCTTCGAGCATAATAGTGAAGAGAAAGATCCCCAAACCTGATTACTAGAGTCATGTCTCCCTCCATTTAAAAAGAAGAAAGCCACTAGAGAAGGTTCCAAGAGACCAATAGTTGTTACCATTAAAGAAATAAAGAGTCAGTTCAAGAGGTTGAGGAAAGGTTCTACCATTCAGTAAGAATTGGTCCAAAAAACCCAAGCCTATAAGGCCTCTACAGAGTCTGCTTTGGTGACAGTGAGCCCTGGTTTAGCTAGGAGTTTTATTCACACCAGAGTGTTGCCTGCAGATAGGTCGACGACTATTCCCATGACCAGGGCGAGGATAATAGAGGGAGCTACCCTTAACTTAGATCTGGTAACTGTTTATATAAAGTTGCATTTTTTAATTTCAATCCTTCTTGATAATTTTTACTAATTGCCTTTGGTTTTTGATGTTTGTAGTTTCTGTTCGGCTATGACCAACTTTTGATAAAGGATGACCAACTGAGGGCTTCTTCCACTAATATTGAAGAGGCCTTCAAATGGCTAAAGGATTCCTTAGATGTCACCAAGGAGGCTCATAAAAGATTAAGAAAAATGGAAGGGATTGTTGAATACTATCGAGCAAGGAAGGAAGGATGCCAGAAGGTTGCGTCTGATGCTGCCAAGGCCATCACTCAGGTAGAGAAAAAATTTCAAAACTTGAAGGCTGCCCTGAGAAAGGAAAAGGAAGATGCCTATAGCTATGGTTGGAACATGTCTTTTGCCCCTGCTACTATGCAAATCGACTATCTGAATAAGACTTCCTTCAAGGAAGGTTGGGACTCTGCACTAAAATAGGTCGATACTACTGCTGACTCAAACCATTTCTAACAGTTCAACCCGGGTACTCATCATGCCATTGATGAGGAAATGTAAGATGAGGAGGGGATTAGTGGATCTTCAATGGCGCCTGAGGCTTCAATGGTGGTTGCTCAATCAAAAGATGAGAAAGCTCAGGATAAGAAGAAGGTTTATACTCCTTAGGACTGTTGGATTATTTCATAGATTAGGGAAATTAATCCAAGTATGAGTAAGCGTAACTAAATATTGTAAGCATTATTGTAACTTCTCTTCACTTTTTCTGCAGTACCCGAATAAAACCTTGATGTTTGGTAGAACTCATCTACATGCGTACCAAATGCCTTGTGCCATTACTATTACCAGTACCTTTCTTCCACTATAGAGGCTGCAAAGGTACTTCTTGAAACATTCATGGGGTAAGCGAGATGCTCTTGTATTGTTAAATAGATTACATATGAGTTAATATCTCAATATTAATCATATAACATTAATTCCTTTTACATATGTGTATCACTTGTTAATTGATGTTATAATTGCTACATCTTGAAAATGGCTTGCTTATTTATACGATAGTGATTCAAAAAGGGGACATGAGGGGTAAATATGTTTTTGAAAAATAAAAGCTCTTTATACATTAGTAGGTTTACGTATTTTCAGCCGAGTTCTTAGAATGCATCACTATGCTTTTAGTTATATAAAATTAGTAGGTTTATGTATTCTTAGCTGAGTAATCACTATGCTAGTAGGTGGGATATTTATATTTGTTTGGATATTATTGGGCATTGGTTAGATCTAATGAATATTGATTGATGGATTCCACGTGAGCAAATATCTAGATTAGGCTTAAAAATATGCTCGTTGTTTGAAAATCTAAACCAGTCCCCAAATGGCACCATAAGAGGCACAAACACCTCGAACGGGATCAATGTAACTCGTAGGAACTGACTACGTAGTCACGGGACTCCCGATTTGAAAATATGATGATAATTTGAAAATATCTAGAGTAAGCTTAAAAACATGTTGTTAGAGGGTGAAAACCCAAATCAACCCTCAAACAGCCCCGTAAGAGGCACAGACACCTCGCACGAGACCAATGTAACTCGTATGAATTGACTGCGTAGTCACGAGACTTCTAGTTTGAGAATATGACGATAATTTAAAAATATCTAGAATTTGACTTAAAAACGTACCTTCAAAGGGTGAAAACCCAAAACAACCCCCAAATGGCCCCATAAGAGGCACTAACATCTCGCAAGGAAAGAGAGTGTGAGAGAGAAAAAAGGAGAGAAAGAGAAAACATTGTGCAAATTTAATATTTTTCTTTGGGCAGGAGAACCAATATTTTACCTTATATCATTTAAGTGTTATAATTAGGGTTCGCATGGCTCCTCCACCTACCTTCTTTATTGCAGCAGACATGTCATCCTTCCTTTCTCTCCAGCCAAATACCCTCGCAATAGACAACGCAAAACATGTTGATCCTCTTCGAGACCTATCCATTCAAGATATTGAGCCAAAAAAGTAAAAAACCTTTGCATCGATTATAGCCTCACAAGTGGGAAAATCCCTTTCCTTACAAAAGATATCCATGTACAAGGGAGATCCAACGATTCTTTATGAAGATTCAACCTTGAAGGAGATGGAAACACCTTTTTAAACACACTATAGTGGGGAATTTCTCACATGGTAGACTATATATAGATGATATTCGTAAGTTCTTCTCCACCCTTCAACTCAAAGCGTCCTTTCATGTCAGTCTTGTAGAACGAAAACATATTTTGATACGATTAAATCATGTAGAAGACTTTCACAAACTTTGGCTAAAGGAAACCTGGTGTATTCATAGATATCTAATGCAAACTTTTAAATAGGATCTTGAATTTCATCATGATAAAGAATCATCTATAGTGCCTCTTGAATTTTGTTACCCCTCCTCCCTATTCACTTATACAATAGGAATGCATTGTTCTCAATCGCCCAAGTGGTAGGGACTCCTCTAAAGGTTGACAATGCAATGGACACATTAAGTAGACGTAGCCAAGATAGGATGTGTATAGAAGTTAATTTAAAGAAGACCCTTCACTCGAGAGTATGGATTAGGAACAAAGAGAAAGGAACGAGATTTTGGTATCCAATTGTATATGAAGATCTCCAATCATTTTATTTTTATTGTAAGACGAAAGGTCATTTATAAGATAATTGCTACAAAAAGAAGATGGAACCCAGTTATTACCTAATAAGGAGAAGAAGAAAATAGAGACTATAAAAGAATGAGTCAAGAGATATTTTGAGGAGAAAGCAACAAATAATTCTGATATAGAGATATAAGAAGGAGAAGTGACAATAGAGCCAGTAACCACTAGAAAGGTGCTAAAGCAAAAGCTTATAACATTTTTCATGATAAAGAAAAACATAGTCCAAATTTAAAAGGAAAAGTAGAGCTCAAGAAATTCAAATCATGATACCCAAATAGAGTAAGATAATAGCACAAAAGGAGATAAAGAACCTCCATTGCAGAAAATCATCATAACAACCAACATATGGAGATAGTAAGGGAGGATCAACATCAGATGGAGAATATAATCAATTGAGATGAAACTTTGAAGGGTTTTCAGAATGATGAAGATAGTATCCTACAGGAGAACATATAGTCAAATGCTTTAGATAAGCAAGATCATCTGCAGCAAAACATGTATGAAGAAGAAGGAAATCAAGAAGATCCAAATCAAGGAGAGTTAAGCCCAAAGAATTCAAATCCGTCCCCAATCCAAAGGGTTGATAATGATGATGACTTCACTGTGGTAACCAAAAGGAAAAAAACTCCTAAAGGAGGAAAATACAAATATGCTTTTTGGGGGTCAATTAGATTACTCAAGTCCACTCAAAATTCATTCTCCTAATTTTAAATGATAAGGGCATTAATTTGGTATGTGAGAGGCATCTATGAAAAGGGAGCTATAAGAAGACTAAATAGGCTTAAGAGATTGGATAAGCCTCAAATCATGGTGGTTTTGGAGCCAAAGCAAGACATTCTCAAGATTAAATTATACTGTATCAAATTAGATTTTAGATCTTGTGTGTCCTATCTAAATAGTAAGATTTGGTACTTTTTTAAGGATGAAATTAAATTGGTATATTGTGTCTGAAATGAGCTAACGTAACACACTTAATCTCAAGATGTATGACATTAAAGAAAGGATGCAATGCAATTAAGTATATGCTAGTTGTAACATACTTAAAATAAGACCTTTGTGGGATTATTTGAATGGCTGCAACACTAATGCCCCCTGGTGGCTAGGAGGTGACTTTAGTATTGTTGCTGACATGTTTGAGAAAGTAAGAGGAAATGAGGTGAATTTAGGAGCTATGCATGAGTTTCTTGAATGCATAGAGGAGAGTGACCTTATGGATGTTAGTTATATGGGTTCCAAATTTACTTTGCACAACAAAAGAGATATTGTATATAACATATGGTGTAGAATGGATAAAGTATTAATGGATCAAGCTTGCTTGGACTCTACTTTACATTGGAGTGTCAGTTGTCTGAACATGAGTATGTTAGACCACTATAACCTTTTACTAAGAGGAGAATTCCCATTAAATAATTCCCCTAAGAGCTTTAGATTCTTACACTTCTAGACTAATAATAAGGAATGTGCTGATATAGTGCACAAGATATAGAAGGAAGTGGATTGTCCTAACCTTATAGTAGGGCTCTCTTAACAACTAAAAGAAGTAAGGAGGAATTTGAGTGCTTGGAGTAAAGCAACCAATGGTGATATTTTTCAAGAAGCTAAAAAAGGTGAGGATGCTCTTCTAAATGCAAAAATTGATTCTCAATAAGTCCCTTCAGAAGATAATTGAGAGGAGTTGAACAAAGCAACAACCAATCATAATATTAAGTTAAAAATTGAAGCAGATTTTGGTGCCAAAAAGCTAATGAGAGATGGGCTACTGAAGGAGATAAGAACACAACCTATTTTTATAGAGTTGTGAGAGGCAAACAAAAGAGGATGCACATCTAGAAGATCAGGAATATGAAGGGTGAATGGGTTGAGACCAAAAAGGAAATTAAAACTGCAGTTATAGAGTTTTACTATAATCAATTTCAAGCTAATGAAGAGGTGGATCCTATTGGATAGTCTAAATTAATGGATGCTATTCCTATGATGATCAATGCAGAGATAAATTCCTCCCTAATTCAGTAGCCAACTATGAAAGAAGTGGAGAAAGTAGTTAGGGGTTTGAATGAAAAGAGTAGTCCAGGTGTGGTTGTCTTCAATGGTCAATTTTTTATCTTCTTTCGGAAGGATATTAAAGAAGACATTATGAAAGTTATGCAATTATTTTTTACAGGTCATAGTCTCCCAAAGATTTGCACTACCATTAGAATAACCCTTATTCCAAAGGTAGAACAGTCTAAGTCATTCAATGATTTCAGGCTTATAAGTATGCAGAACTTTGTCAATAAAATCTACTCTATAATCTTAAATGATTGGATCTCCCAAATTATTCCTCTCCTCATTTCTCTTATGCAATCAGGCATCATAAGAGGAATATCTATAAGTGAGAATGTGTTATTAGCTCAAGAATGCATGTATAGAATTAACTCAAAAATTATGGGAGCTAATATTATTATGAAGTTGGATATGTCCAAGGCTTATGACATGGTATCATGGTAGTTCCTAATTAAGGTAATGAGGAAAATGAGATTTTGTGAACAATAGTTGGATTTAGTTTGGAGAATTATCTATAATAATTGGGTAATTATAATGGTGAATGGGGAGAATATTAGTTTCTTTCATGGTTCTAGGGGGTTAAGTCAAGGGGATTCCCTATCCCCAAGCCTATTTATAATCATGGTTGTCGTCCTTTCAAGAAATCTTAAAAAATTAGTAGTGCAACCTAGTTATGTAGGTTATAAAATGCCTATAGGTGGTCCCAAATTTAATCATTTAGCTTTTGCTGATGATCAGATTGTATTTAGCTCTGGAATGAGGAAGGAAGTGAAGAAGATAGTGGAAGAATTGAGGACAGATGATAACCACAAGAAAAAGTTATCTTGTAGTCTGAAACAAGACAAAACCAATTGCTATATCTTTCTTGAGACGGTGTATTGGAATGCAGATTAAAAAAGGCCATATGACCTATCTTGGATGTCCTCTATATAATGGAAGAAAGAAAATTATATACTTTGAAGATATGGTGCAAAAGTGAGGAAAAAAGCTAACAAGATGGAAAGCTAAATGCCTTGCTACTGGAGGTAAACTGGTGCTCATTAAGTTAGTTTTAGCTTCTATGCAACTTTATATGTTATCTGCTATGTCCCCTCCTAAGGCTATAATTACTAAACTACATGGTCTA
Organism: Sambucus nigra; assembly: GCA_949130495.1. NCBI lineage: Eukaryota > Viridiplantae > Streptophyta > Magnoliopsida > Dipsacales > Adoxaceae > Sambucus > Sambucus nigra. The sequence goes on along the minus strand of CASBWL010000548.1, from coordinate 165,080 downwards.
ATGGCCAAGTTCTTTTGGAGTTTCTAACTATGGAGATCAGAGACACTAATGGTGCAAATGGGAGGCTATCACAAGACCTATTAATGAAGGAAGATTGGGGATTAAAAATTTATCTAATGTTAGAAACTCCTTAAGCATGAAGATGTGGTGGATTTTTAGGGGAAACGATTGCTATTAGCTTAATATATAAAGGTTGTGTACTATAGAAAACATCATCCTATAATTGCTCCAATTATCACGGAAGAAAACATAAAGTGATAAATTGGGAAATGAGACATCAGCATCTACAAGGATAATTGGGGAGTAGAATCAAGTAAGAATGTGGATGTTGTGGAGGATCAAACCATAAATAACTTCTGGAACTCAAGGAAAAAATAGGACAAAAAGAAACTGGATAGGTGCTTTTCAACATATACCACTTCAAAGATTCTTCAATTTGAGGAGATATGGGAAGATCAGCCAGATAAGGTGATATGGCAACCAAGTAGCAGTGGCGCCTTTTCAATTTCTTCAACCTGGGAGATATGTAGATAAAAGAAGTCCACTCAAACAAGTTTAAAATTTATTTGGCACAAAAGCATTCCAACTAAGATCTCAATCATTATGTGGAAAACGCTAAACAATCTCCTTTCCACCGATGATAAGATTAGATCAATTGGGATAAGGGGCCCTTCCAAATGTTAATGTTATATCAAGTCAGATGAGGAAACCATATATCATATCTCTGAGAAATAAGATATAGCCTCTTAAGTGTGGGATAAAATTACTCAGGTTCATGGCACAAAGAGAGCTAATGGTGGAATTATAAGTCAATTGGTTAAATGGCGGTTGCATGGCCGAAAGTCAGACCCTACCATTAATAAAGTCATACCATATATTATGTGTTGGTGTTTGTGGATTCATAGGAACAAATGCAAGTATGATGAAGGTGCTCTTAATGTTTTTATTTTTATTTTGTATTAGGTACAACATTTGAAGAAGCTAATCATTCCCAATTAATCTCATCAAATCCTAAATCAAAGGCTGCAGATTAAATGGACGATTCCTCCTTCTGGAATCTTGAAGCTTAATATAGATAGAAGTGCAATGGGGCCACTAGGCAAGGGAGGTAGAGGAGGTATTCTCAGAAACCACTCAAGAGATATGTTATGGGTTTTCATTTCTTCATTTGGAGATGTTTCAAATATGGAGGCAGAGGCTAAAGCTTTAAAGACTGGATTGGAATTCTTCATGGACCTGAAAGATTATGCGTTAATTATTGAAAGTGATTCAAAGGTTCTAGTTGAAATTCTCCAAGGAAAGTCTAAAATTCTATGAAAAATCAAGTGGACTGTTAATTTAATTTAGTAATTGCTAAAGAAGATCAATCATTCTTTAAAGCACATATATAGATAATGCAATTAAGTAGCTCATTATCTAGCCAAAAAGGGAAGCATATATGGAAAAGACATTTCTCTCATAATCTTGAGGACTTTCCAAAGCAAGTTAAAGAGTTAATCACCATCGACAAAATGGGTTCTTCCAAACTTCAAGAATGACTAGGTGTTCATGGGGATTATTTCTTACTATTAGTGAATTCAACCTAGTTTTAATTTCATATTTTTATTCATTTATTTATGTAAGGGTTTTCTCATAAGACTTTCAGTAGTAGGTAGGAATGTAAGCTATTTAGAAGAGGCTTGTTCTTCTATTACCATCCAAGAGTAATAATCATTTATTCTAAAAAAAAATTATATTTTCAAATCAAAACAATATTATTTAGGATTTCAAATGAACTAACTCAATTTTTACCTATAAATTTAAATGTGTTGACCGTCTTTACTAATGGTTTACATGTCCCTCCAACATTATTGCTTGAAACATGAAAACTATTAAAAATAGAAGAATCATCATTACTGCTACAACCAATCACATTAGACAATCTCTCACTTAAAAATGGTCAACCAATTTAAACTCTCGAGTCATTAATAGTCGCAAATATAAATGTAAGACACACATATAGATGTAATATTTTAATTTTCCTTCTAATAGTTGATATAAAGATGAATTTACAAAATATAATAATAATTTTTGAATAATAAAAATATTAATTTGAACAAAAGTTGGTTATTGAAAATATTAGAGCGGCAAAGTGTAGTTTCTTGCTAATTACTCCTTTTTGGTGGTGGGTGGACAAGAGTTGGATGGATTAGTAGAGTGAGACAGAACACCGGTATATAAAAGGAGAGATTGAGGGACTGAGCTGAGCAAAAGCAAGGGTTTGATATTATATATAGATATTAGATTTGGTTTGGGAGAGGAACCGAAAAGATGCCTTGCCTGAATCTGTCGACTAACGTGAGCCTGGAGGGCATTGATACATCCTCCATCCTTTCTGAAGCCACCTCTACCCTTGCCAAACTCATCGGCAAACCCGAGGCTGTAATTTTTCTCTCTCTCACTTGTAATTTAATATTAATTTCTGTTTTAGTTTTGTTGTTGAAAATATTGTCATTTGCAAATTAACACAATGGGACCTCATCTTGTGTGTGTCAACTCAATTAATCTAGAGCTAAAGCTAAAAGATATGACCTAAGATCAGCAACTCATTTCTTATCTCTAGGACTCAAAACACTGCATCTTTATGAACGCGCTATATACCTAATCTTTTAAGATCTTTCTTTTCCTTATGTATACATATCCGTTAGGGGTGTCAATTTGTGTTTTAGGGTCGGGTCAAAAAAATCATTGTACACAAGACAACTTCGTGTTTTTTATCGGACATGAACACGACCCACGTAGAACACGATACGGCCAATAAGATTTCATATATTTTACACAGAATTGAACAAATTAAAAATAAACATGATTAACGAGAAAAGAAACGATAACACAACTAATACGTCTCATAATTTTGACACTAACACGACACGACACGACACGACTTCATGGCAAAATAATCCGACACGAATGTAACATGGATTTGATATAACGTATCCATAGTTGTCAAATCGCGAATCGTATCGTGAATCGCTTACCCCCCCGAATCCCGAATCGTGAATTGAATCGTGAATCGAATTGGTCAAATCGGAACCAAATAATAAAAATGTAGTAAAACATACGTAAATGGGATTTAACACTATAGAATGGGTAATTAAGCATAATATGACAAAACTAATCGTTGCACATGATAATATACCAAAATATATCACAAAAATTAACCGTAGCACATGTTCTCATTCATTTTAAGCTTGAAAAATGTAAAAAACAAAAATATATCATAAAACAGCCTACATATTAATTTAAAACAATATTAATTTAAAACATCCTACATATTAATTTAAAACAATATTAATTTAAAATATCCTACATATTAATTTAAAACAATAACATAAATACTAAGATTAATTTAAAACAGTAAAACTGTAAAACAAATAATTCAAAAAATTTTAAACAGCCTACCTACTAAGATTAACAGTATTAATTTAAAACAGCCTACAAAATTACTACAATATTAATTTAAAACAGTAAATCATATTAATTTAAAACAATAAAATAAATACTAAGATTAACTATAAAACAATATTAATTTAAAACAACAAAACAAATATACCTTCAAAGACTTTATAACAAATACAAAGGTTTTACAAAAAAAAAAACAAAAGATAGAAGACACTCAGCCAAGAGAATAGACTAGAAAAGTCAGCTGATAATAATCAAGCCAAGAGAACATGTTTTTCTTTAAAACTCAGTTTCTTAACGGTATCTTTTGTTGTTTGCTTCTTTTTTATTTGTTTTATTAAAACACACGTATGGTTATAGGTATAAAAAATAAAAATAAAAATAAAAAGTGAATCGGGCTTGAATTGTGAATCGGACCCGAATCGGATCCGAATCGTAAGATTCGAATCGTGAATCGCCAATTCAGCCCGATTTTTTAACGCTATACGATTCTCAACTCGATTCGAATCGTTTTATGGGAGAATCGAATCGAATCGTACGATTCGAATCGCGAATCGTACGATTTTGACAACTATGAACGTATCAATTTCGGGTCTTGTGTCGTGTTTTCACGTTGTTTAATAAGTCCATACTGACAATGAAGTCTAGTCTATGAATAATAACTTTTTTCCCAAAGTTCCATTAGTTCAAAATCACAATGGTTTGAACAAATACTCTTTTGTCACTCATGGCACATCATTTTAGCCATTAAAATTGTACTTAGCCCTGAGCCCTGTTTGGTTGTGCAAATGATTTGATTAGTTAAATTGGTGAATTGTGAATTGGTGAATTGTAAATGAGTGTATTTGAAATGAGTTTAAATCCAATTTTATGTTATGTTTGGTAATTTGAAATTGATGTTAAGATGTCAAGTTTCTATATGAGAAAAAATGAATGAAAATAAATTAACAGAGAGAGAGGGGGGGGGGGGGGAGAGCGAGGAGAATGCACTTTATGTGAATCCTATTTCAAATGGATGCATTTCACGTTTTTTGTGAAATGATTCAATTTCAGATTTTACACATGAGCTAAAATGGAACAATTAGGCCCCGTTTGGCAGTCCCAAAATTGTGAATTGGATCAATTTATTAATGATCTAATTCACAATTTTGGGACAACCAAACGGGGCCTAATTGTTCCATTTTAGCTCATGTGCAAGATTTGAAATTGGATCATTTCACAAAAAACGTGAAATGAATTCATTTGAAATAGGAGTCACATAAAGTGCATGTGGTCCCTCTCCCTCTCCCTCTTGATTTTTTTTATCTTTTTTTCATAGAACCTTAACATCAATTTCAAATTATCAAACATTGTGTAAAATTGGATTTAACTCATTTTAAATTCACTAATTCACAATGAACTAATTTACATGATCAAACAATTTGCGCAACCAAACTGGGCCTTAATGAATCATTTCAGTAATGAAACCAAACACAATTAATGGATCAATTTGTAAACGGTTCAATTTATAAATAGCCCAATTTACAATTTTGGGACAACGAAACGGGCCCTTAGAAATCTCAACAGAAATGCCATCGGGTCTTTCCCTTGTCTTTCACAGTGCATTTATATATAACAAAAAAATTATTTTTTTTAATGTCCCCAAGGCTGTTTAATTCTTCTAGCTATACGCTATCCAAATGATTTTTTATTCAATGACTCGAAGGGACTTTCACACTTCCTTATTTTTGTCATCTTTTACCAGAACTTTAAATTATCACTATTAATAGATTGAACATGAGTAAAACTGTTTATTTTTGGTTCCCTTTGTTGTGCAAGTTTGTAAATGTACTTTTCGTCTTCCTTGGTCCCTATTCTTTCCCCAAAAGTATAAGTTCTCAAGGAGCAATACTAATAGTGTAAGAGAGATCAAGATTTTGTAGTAAATCAATGTAAGTACATTGCCTTGTTCAATAGAGTAAAATTTAGCATTTCGAGATAGTGTTCTTGCAATATTTGTACAAAGTAAATGCAAACCTGTTGATGTTCTTAATGTTCAATTTTTTTATTTTTCTATATTGTAAAATCATTGGAAGTAAGTTATATTACACATATACAATTTATTGGAACCAACCCAACTTTGTAATGATAAAATGCTTATAAAAAATAGAATCAAGACAACTTATTTTTCAAATCTCACATGGTTCACTAAATAATATTTTTACAGTTAATGGTAAACCAAAAAAATCTTGAAATTAAATAAAACTTGGACTTTTACTTTAGGGTATAGTCATATACATGATGCCAAATTACCTGCATTTTACGATTGTTGCAATAAAAATGTATGATATCTTGTACGACACAATGCTGGTGGTAATATATTTCGTTTTTCTTTTCATCCCTTTTTTTTATATAACTTATTCCTAAATTTCCTAAAGGGGCCTTTATTATTTTGACTACAAGAGAAAAATTCACTTCCTATAGTGACCAATCAAAATTTTCTTATCGATTCTTGTCAATTATGTCACTAATTTGGCACTCCTGAGATCGTAGTTTGTCCCTGCGTGCACGTAAAGGTTTCCGAAGCCCAAAAGACATTTGATATTTTATTGTCTAGGGAACGCAAACTCTTTTAGGTCCTAACGTTTTGCTCTGAATCGGTGTACTATTCTATGTCCATTGTGAACACTTGGTCAGGGATGAGGGGTCACATTTTCCACCCTGCGCCCTATGTTGCAAGGATATGGTTACACGACATGTGATATAATACAGTGATACAAAAATTCTTAAAAAGTATAGTTACAGCAACAAATAATTTCAATAGTATTATATATATGATATATTCTTTTTAAAAATATTTCAAATCTTGCACTAGCGTATACGAATGTTGATATTGATAATTCATGTGAATTATAGTATCTCTTCTAGGACCACTCACGGACCTACGACCAAGTGTTGTCCCTCTCACCATCACTAATCTGGTGACAAAGAGAAACTATAGTTGGTCCAATTAACATATGAACGCTGGTTGTACAACGAAAGTGCCTAGCTTAGCATGTCAGTCTGTGGCCTGGACTAGATTCATAAAAATTACTACACCTCTCACTCTCTGATCACATTTCTTGGGCCTAACTTCCTCTGCCGCGTTCTTACCTCTCCCCTCTGACGTCTTGTTTCCTACGCTCTCAAGTCTCACCTTTAGTCCAAAAACACGAATCAGGGTGCCAATATGTGGATATTTCGTTCGCCAGAGGATTATTTTTTTATATATTTTACTTTATATATGCTGGGCCTTGTTTGGTGACCAATATCGTTGGTCCTGCTGGAGCTTTGGGCCTGAGTCCGCTGCGAAACCATTCCGCGAAGATAGACAAAAACCCGAATCTACAAGATAAGTACAGTTACAGATAGAGTGTTACATGTGTTAACCTCACATAGTGTAAGATCACATGACAAAATACTATGTGTTTTTCCTATAAATAGGTACCCTCAACACATGTTGTATTGATGCTTACTGAACCTTTGTACTCACTCTTTTCAATTCAATATTAATAAGAATTGGATACCCCGTGGATGAAGGCAAATTGCCGAAGCACGTATATCATAGTCTTGTGGTTGCTTACGTTTTCTTTATGCTCTTTAAGGATTTTTCCCTCCTACAATATATACCTAAGCTGAAGCTATGCTGTTGACAATTTCTCTAAAAATCATAGAAACTTCTACAGCAGTGATCACTAGTCATCTTCAGCGTGGACTATACTCAGCAACTAGGCTAAATAACATATTCTTAGATTTCTCTGTGTTTTTCTTGTTATCTATACTTGTGATGCCTTCTTTTTTGCGTATTAAAGATCATTAGTCTTCAAGAAAAAATGAGTGGGTACTATTCATTTGATACAAGGGAAAACAAAAAGAAACATGTGAAATTATCATCATTATTATTATTATTATTATTATTATTATTATTATTATTATTATTATTATTATTATTTTCCAGATATTTCGGGTATTTGGGTTTGCGAACCGACTACACAACCAAGAGAGGTGGCCCCATAGGGAATTCAAACTCATGACTCTAAAAAGCATCGGTGAACCTCTAGGAATAACCTAGTCATCCAAAAGCCCAAGAATGTATTGCTCTGAAATTGTTGTACACATTTTATCTTTAGGTTTTGAAAACTTAGGTTTTTTTAACTGGAATTAGCTGTCTTAGACATTCTTATTATATGAATGATGTCCTCTTTCACAAATGTATAACTCATGGGATTTTACTACTCAGCTATATATATTTCATTATCTTTCTTGCTTTTCCTTTAAAATCCTGAAGTCTTGTATGTTAGAGTTTCTTCATTTACTATTTTTCATTTTTATTTTACTATTATTATTTTTTTTATCATTGTGCAGTATGTGATGATTGTGTTGAAGGGATCTGTTCCCATGGCATTTGGTGGTACTGAACAGCCAACAGCATATGGTGAGTTGGTTTCCATTGGGGGTCTCAACCCTGATACGAACAAGAAACTGAGTGCAGCAATTTCAGCCATTCTCGAGACCAAGTTGTCTGTTCCCAAGTCTCGATTCTACCTCAAATTCTACGATACTAAGGCAAGACATCTTAGCTAACCTAATTATCCCCCGAGGTGTCTTCTCATTGCATTCTTCCTGTTTGTTTAGGCCCATCAAAGTCAAGAATATGCACAGTGTCTTCATGCTTTACACCAGTCCTAGATCCATGTAAATAAACCTTCACTATTTAGGACCAAAAGAAGCTTTTACTACCTTTTTTAGTTCATAATAATTTTTTGAATTTCTAGATCTTTTTATTTTCTTCACATATATGTCTACTTCAATAATTGTTTCTGTAAGTTGGTGCTACTTGTGACGGTACTGATGGCTTCATCTACTTTCAGGGCTCCAACTTGGGATGGAATGGGTCCACCTTCTAGGCTTCTCATTTCAATTTACTGCTGGCATGTTATCTGAACTTGTTGGAACTGGTTACCAAGTATGAATCCAATGTTATATCTGTTTGGTAATTTAGGATTTCTCCACTTCATACTGGGAGGATATTATGTGTAATCCAGTAACATCATACTGCTTTCTTATATGCATTGATGTGCGAAATGTTTGTTTTCTTCAAGGGAAATGGGTTAGTTAGGCCGAACATTTTGACATTGGCCATCTAAGTATCAAGAGATTTTGGGGGCGGTCTCATATTTTGATTTTTTACATATACTACGGTAAAATATTATTACAAATCAACCAAAATAATGCTCTATCTACCAGTCGAAAAGATTTAAATCCTACATTATAACACCCCAAATTTATATAACCTACTATAGAGCACCTCTAAAACCACCTAAAAACTTTTGATGACAAATTGGAACAGCACACCATACGTAAAAGCTTTTTATAACTTCAGTTTGGCCTGAATATTTGTCTTAATAGGTTTTGCACCTCTCATTTTTAGTTCAAAAAATGATTCTGTTCTCACTGTTGATAGTATATGCTTCGCAACCCTTGAAAAGAAGTCCTGGAGCTGCCGGCCTGCTCATTGAAATGCATTTCTAGACAAGGGGAAAGGTTCATCAACCTCGTGTGGGTTATTTGGGGGTTCTTGACAAGGGATGGTTCTATAGAAAATAGGTTCCTCTTTCTTTTCCAAAGAAGTTCCTAGAACATAGGAAAATGTTACGACAAATGTCAACAAAGCACAATCAAGAAAGTGATTGAACGAAAAACAATCACACACAAGAACACAATATACGTGGTTCGACCAATTTGAACTACGTCTACGGGCGCAATTTTCACTTTTATGGAGAATCAAGATTACTGCATACAATTTCTGTCTCTCCGATTTCATTACCCCTCTCAATATGAAAATAAAGACAATATGACATGAATCCCTAGGCATATTCGGTTTACAACCTATTCGGTACATGATGAAATTGCCCTCAAGAAGGGTAACATATTGAGTCCCTAGACACGTCCACCTCGAGAGGCCCAGTTTCCTGAACCCATTATACTCAATCTGCGGGATCCCACCCGTGTATAACCTAGTCACCAAAATAAACTGAATTGAGTCAACATGCCAAATGAGATGAAAATTTAAGCTACAACACAACAAAAAATTCTTCCCCTTTGGTATATTTTCATCCCAAAATATCTCGTAGTCATAGTCAGACGATTTATGCATCTTGTATATCAGACTGACCATAATTCATAAATTCAGTTACCATAGGGAAACAGTTTGAGAAAGGTTCATTTGTTCGATGTGAATTTCTAGACTCGTAGATTTATCAATATTAAGTTTATAAAAAGAGCAAATTCATTAGACATGTATAGGCATACTCCACGTGTCGACTGCACTATCGATTTATTTAAAAATTGTGTAAAAAACAAGACTTTGGCTTGGCTAGGAGGATATAGTTCAGTTATTGATATTGTTTGAAGAAAGGGCATTGGATTCGTGCAACTCTGTGACCAGATATCATCTATTGTCCGATGATTTACTGAAACCTAAAGGCATTTTCAGTCACTTTATTTACCACCCAAACTTTACCCAACCTTCACTTCACCACCCGAACTTTCATTTTTTACATTTCCCCCTCAACTTTCAGAACGACTTTGACCTACCGTTAACACCGTTATCTTTTTGGACGAAAAAGTGGCACATGATCGAAAATAATGATATTTTTTTCCATTTCAACTTTGAGGGTCATTTATGTAATTACTAAGGTTGCGTTTGTTTTTTTATCTGAATCTGAAGTCTGAATTTGAAATCTGAAGATTGAATCTGAAGTCTGAAATCTGAATATGAAAAATGTGTTTATTTTTATGTCTGAATATACTTCTGAATGAATGTATTTAGACTGATTCAAATTTCAGATTCAGACTTCAGACCTAACTCTACCTCTTAATCATTAAGAGGCAAATATGACCGTTAACCTCTTAATCATTTAAAAAAAACAAACACTTTTTGATACCTCTTAAATCTAAATGGTTCAGATTCAGACTTAAGAGGTAAAATCAAACGACCCCTAACTATAACCTATATATGTTTCATCATCTCTCTCTCTCTCACAAACTAAACCCAACAATCATGGCTACCTCCACACATCTCCTACTCCCCTGCCCACAACATCCCGTCACCGCCCTCTCCCTTCACCTACTACCATTGCCTCCTCTCCTCTCCCCACCCATAACCCCATCAAATATGCATCTCTCTCTCTCTCTCTCTCTCTCTCTCTTCTTCCATGTCTTCCTTCCTCTCTCACCCACCCACACGAACACAGACGACACACACACACACGAAAACTTAGCCGAAAACACACACACGCACGCACGCAGACAAAAACGCACACACATGAGGTCCTCATCTTCATCTCCGTATCTTTTTTTTTTGAATTTTTGAAATTTTTAGATCTAAATTGATTGGGCTAAATATTGTATTTATTTTTTGTGTAGATTGATTGAGAATGAACAAATCTATATAGTTTGGGGCTAAATTGATCTAGATCTAGAATTAGGGCTTTTTTTTTACTTTTGAAATTATTTAAATCTCTTTGAAAAAAATGTGTGAAAACAATATTATTTTTTAGTTAAGATATAGTTAATATATTTTTTCTTTTTTCTTTTTAAGTTTTCCAGTTTTTTTAGTAGTTTTCGGTATTTTCAGATTTTTAAATATCTTTTTGGTAAGTTTCTTGATATTTTAAGTTTTCCAGTTTTTTTAGTAGTTTTCTAAAATAATTATTTGCCATTTCCATATATTTTTTAAGTTTTCTAGATTTTTTAAAAAATAAAGAACTTTAAATTTTTTTAAAAATGTTTATTGCAATATTTTCCTTTTTTTTTTTTAGTAATTTTCAGAATTTTCAAATTATTTTTCGAGTAATTTTCAGAATGTTATATATAAATATATATATAAAATATTTTTTTGTATTTTAAGATTTTTTTCGTAATGTTTTTTGTGATTTATATAATATCAAAAATTTAAATGCCTTTTAAATTGGGATGAACAAAAATACAGTTATTTTCGATCATGTTTTTCCGTTCAAAAAGTTAACGGTGTTAACTGTAGGGGTTACTCGAAGTTGTTTTGAAAGTTAAGAGGGTTTAGTGTTGGAAACGAAAGTCCGGGTGGTGAAGTTCAGGGGGTAATGTTCAGGGAGTGTAGTTGTAATTAACCCTATTTAAAAACTTTGTCAAAAACTAAATTTGGCTTGGGCTGGAGGATATATTTCAGTTAATGATATTGTTTGAAGAAAGTGGGTTCGTGCAACTGTGAGCATATACTCCTTTATATATGGCTAGCCATTGCTGAACTCGCGTTGCCTGGATGATACATATTAGTGACAACAATATCTATAAAATATTATGAAACCGAAGGCATGAGTTATTCATCCTTTTCATTAAGCGTTTCACGTGGCCTCTTTTTCTACAAATGCACCTTCCCATCATAATTGTTGCTATACTCTCTCTCTCTCTCTCTCTCTCTCTTCCATTTTTCTCCCCTGTTTTCATCCTTCAACTTTAGATCGAAGAAAGACTTTCACCTTTTCAAATGTGATTTGAACCATTTTACCCTATTCAAATCCGGTTGGAAATTAATGTTAAGTGACGAAATTAATTATTTAATTTCAATTGTATTAAATTCCAAAATTTTCATTTATGTGGTCTTGATAAATGTTAGATAATTAATTAGGAATGTGATAAATAAAGATATTAAAAGATTGGGTAAATTTTATCCGTTAGTTACATGATGGTTAGTGGCATTTGTGGGAGACTTTAAAAGAGTTCCACCTCCATTAGGATTTTGGCCCACTTCCCTTTATAAATAGAGACCTCTACACCATCTAGAGTCATTTCAATATACTGTTTCTAAGGAGGGAGAGAAAATTCGAAATTCTCATTATTCCTATTTTCTCACAAATATTTTGGGCCATAAGAGAGTAATTATGGGCTATTCAAGAAGGGATTCAAAGGAAGCTTTGACATGAGCATTTAAGTCACCTTATTTCAATCAATTGCAATGGATAAAAGTCAGTTTTGATCACAGTTATAAAGAACTTATGATTTTATGATTACATGAAGATTGAACATCCTGGATTCATGACAAAATTGTTTTTTTAACACGATGTAACATTATGGTTTATATCCGGTTTTATGATTGACAAAAGAGTATTGATTAACATCTGGTATCAGAGCCTTTGGTTTATAATTTCATGTTTTTCGTTAATAAAAGGTTCTTTATAACAATTCTGATTTATGATCTTTTGAATCTGAAAATCTGAAAATCTGAAATTTTTTAAGCAATTTGGTAATCATACATATGGTAATTCGAATTTTTGTTATGTATGATTTTAAGAACGAAATTACAACATACAATCCTTATCTTATGATAACTGTTTCATTATTGTTCAACTCCTTTTCGTGTTATTAGAACCCTAGTATGTCGTTAGCATTATTTTATTATTTCAAGCTGTGTAAGCATTCTAGAAAACACTTTTATTAATCATGATAAGAAAATGAATCTGTTTTTAAGATTAATTAAGTAAAAACTATGATTTGATGCAAAACAGATTTCGGGAGATTTTTTTTTTTGACGCAGTGAATAGTATTTTTCGAAATTTTTGGTGTCCGATTGACTTGAAACTTGGTAGGTTGACTGAAAACGGACCAACGATCAAATTTCACCGCCTTCGGCCACAATGTAATGTGTTTTTTGGCAATCCGAGTCCGTTAAGGCCCTCAAAACTTCGTTTTTGTCATTTTAGTAAATAATCTCGGGGCTTATAAATCTTTACAGAAAATTGATATTAACGTTCCGCAAAAAGTTTTGGTTTTCTGGCATGTTTTACTTCGATTCTATGGTGAAAACTCTTTTTTGCCATTTTTGAAAAAGTTCATGAATTATGTATTTTTACTATACCTGGGCAATTCTGTTTTTAAGGCATTTAAGCTACTATTGGTATCTTTGTAATTACTAATAGATTACGTATTATAGTTAATATTTAATGCATGATTAACTATATTTAAATTAAGACATGTAAACAATTATTCATTTGAGTTAAGTCAAAGGTCAAACACAGGCTGAGACTGCATGTACGAATAATACACTTACATTCATTAAAGGTTTATTCTAATGTTAGTTATAAAATTGGATTGAGGCGCAACACATGCTAATTTCTGAATTTAACAACATTAGAACTGGTTTTGTGAAAACAAAATAGTTGACATTAAGTCCATTAATCATGGTATTAAATGTTTAGGCAACAAACACAGACGCCAAAATTATGGGACCATGATAAATAAATTATAGGGTAATATATCTTTACAATCTGAATATTATGTAATGATTAACACAGATTCCGTGATATTCAGATTGTAAATAAAATATGCCAAATTTTTAGTCAACAATTCAATATTCGACCCTTGCAATTTTTGTTATGTGTGAAAATTTAATTTGTGAACATTGTCATTAATTGCAGTTCCCCTTAACCTGTATTCGCAACCTCGGTCCTATTCCAAATTTGATGGAACTAATTTTTCTGAATGGAATGAGCAAATTGAGTTCAACCTAGGGGTTCTCGACCTGGACATGACAATTATGTGTGATGAACCCGCTGCTATTACTGATGCCAGTAGCGATGATGAAATTGCTGTCCATGAAGCATGGTCTCGATTCAATAGGCTGGCCTTATGTTTATGCGAATGTGCATTGTTGCTAACATTAAGACCTCCCTACCTGAAACTACGAAAGCGAAAGAGTATTTGAACAACATTAAGGAACGCTTTCGCACTGCTGATAAATTCCTTGCTGGGAAACTGATGGCTGACCTGACCACTATGAGGTTCGATGGTACTCGAACCATGAATGAGCACATTATAGAGATGACCAATCTGGTTGCTAGACTTAGAGTTTTGGGCATGATAGTGGATGAGTCTTTTCTCGTCCAATTCGTCCTAAACTCCCTACCTCTTGAGTATGGGCCTTTCCAAATCAATTACAACACTATAAAAGATAAGTGGAATGTAAATGATTTGCAAAACATGTTGGTATAGGAGGAAGGAAGGCTTAAGCAACAGAATGGCCATGTGACTAAGGGACAAGTGGCAAATCTGACAATCAAAGGAGCTGGTTTTAAGAAGAAGTTCGGCTAGGGCATTAAGAAAGGTCACGGGCCGTCTCATCACGCTGAACTATCAGCTGCTGCTGTCAAGAAGAAAAAGAACGACAAATGTCACTTCTGTAAAAATAAGGGCCATTTCCAAAGGGATTGTCATAAACGAAAGGGCTGGTTCGAGAAAAAGGGTAAGCCCTTTATTTATGTTTATTTCGAATCAAACCTTATTAATGCTCCTTCTAACACTTGGTGGATTGATTCTGGTTATATGTGTTATGTTTATAATTCGATGCAGGGCTTCACTTCGATCCGCAAAACAAATCCAAATGAGTATTTTCTCTACATGGGCAATAAAGCGAAGGCTAAAATAGAAGTTATTGGAGTCTTTCGCCTGATTTTAAGCACTGGATTTATTTTAGATTTGCAAGAAACTTTTTATGTTCCCACAATTTCTAGGAATTTAATTTATGTTTCCAAACTTGCTTTAGACGGTTTTGCGATTGAATTTAAGTACAATGGTTTTGGTTTGATTTAAAATTCTAATAATGTTGGTTCTGGATTTTTATTAGATGGTTTATATCAATTGAATCTTCAAAAGAATTTTTCTGAAACCCTTGTGACCCTGCATCCTAATGTTGGTACGAAACGTACACTTAATGATGAAAAATCTGCTTATTTATGGCATAAAAGATTAGGGCACATATTCAGGCCGAGAATTGAAAGGCTCATTAAAGATGGAATACTCCATAACCTGGATTGGGCCAAGTATGATGTATGTGTGGATTGTATTAAAGGAAAACATACCAAATATACAAAGAAAGGAGCCACAAGAAGCATTCAGCTACTTGAAATAATACATACAAACATATGTGGACCTTTTGATATTCCATTAATTGGTGGAGAAAAATACGTCATCACCTTTATAGATGATTTTTCACGTTATTGCATTTTGTACATGTTGCATGATAAATCTCAGTCTGTGAACATCGTTGAAATATACATTAATGAGGTTGAGAGGCAACTAGGCAAAATGGTGAAAATTATTAGGTTTAATAGAGATGGTGAATATTATGGTAGATATGACGAGTCAGGGCAACGCCCTGGCCCATTTGCTAAACTCCTTAAAAAATTAGGTATTTGCGCCCAATACACAATGTCAGGATCACCTTAGCAGAATGGTGTAGCTGAAATGCGTAATCGTACCCTTATAGAAATGGTTAGAAGTATGATAAGTAGGATCCAATTGCCTACATTTTTGTGGACACATGCATTAAAGATCGTTGTACACATCTTAAATAGGGTTCCTAGTAAGTCAGTTTCAAAAACCCCTTTTGAACTTTGGAAAGGATGGAAACCCGATTTAAGGTATTTACGTGTGTGGAGCTGCCCAGCGGAAGCTAGAATCTATAACCCTCATGAAAAGAAATTGGATCCTAGGACATTATCTTGTCATTTCATCGAGTATCCAGAAAAGTCGAAGGGATATAGATTATACTGTCCAAATCATACAACTAGAATCATAGAAACTGAAAATGCTAAATTCATTAAAGAAGGTGAAGTAAGTGGGAGTATAAAAGAAAGGGAGGTAATCATTAGAGAAGTCAGGGTACAAATTCCTATACCCAGAGTTCATAACATACCTATTATTCCTAATGTAGTTGTTGAACCAATCACTGACCCAATCAATAACAATGAACAACAAGTGAATGATCAACCAACTGAACAACCACATAATGAGACTATAACCGATGAAACTTTTGAAGGACCACAAGAAGTGCCATTAACAAGATCTCAAAGAGAAAGGAGATCGGCAATTCCGGATGATTATGTGGTATACCTTTAAGAGACCGAATTTAACACAGAGAATATTAATGATCCAGTTTCTTATGAAAAAGATGCAAATAGTGATGATTCAGATTAATGGGTTAATGCCATGAATGAAGAAATAAAATCTATGAATGACAACAAAGTTTGGGAGTTGGTCGAATTTCCAGAAGGACAAAAACGAGTTGGGTGTAAGTGGATCTTTAAGACTAAACTTTACTCAAAAGGCAATATCGAACGACATAAAGCTAGACTTGTTGCCAAAGGTTTTAATCAACGAGAAGGCATTGATTATAATGAGACATTTTCTCCAGTTTCAAAGAAGGACTCATTAAGAATCATATTAGCATTGGTGGCTCATTATAATTTGGAGTTGCACTAAATGGACGTAAAAAAAGCTTTTCTAAATGGGAGTTTAGAAGAAGAAGTCTACATGGCACAACCACAAGGCTTCATAAAGGAAGGAAAGAAAAACATGGTCTGTATGTTAAAGAAGTCAATATATGGTCTAAAGCAAGCTTCTCGTCAATTGTACATTAAGTTTCATGATACCATTACATCCTTTAGGTTTAAGGAAAACACTGTTGATCGGTGTATATACCTAAAGATCAGTGGGAGTAAGTTTGTGTTTTTAGTACTATATGTTGATGACTTATTTATCGCCAGCAGTGATCTTGGTTTATTAAGTGAAACCAAGAAGTACCTTTCTAAAAACTTTGAAATGAAAGATTTAGGTGAGGCATCCTTCGTGATCGGGATAGAAATATCTCGGGATAGATCACGAGGAATGTTAGGATTGTCTCAGAAAGATTACATTAACAAAGTTTTAAAAAGATTTAACATGCAAAGTTGCAATCCCATTAATGTTCCACTTCAGAAAGGGGATAAATTCAGCTTAAGTCAATGCCCTAGAAGTGATTTATAAAGGGAGCACATTAAAGGCATGCTTTGTGCTTCGCTCGTAGGGAGCTTGTTGTATGCACAAGTCTGCACCAGACCGAATATCAATTTTGCCGTTGGAATGCTAGGCAGATATTAAAGCAATTCGTGGATTTACCATTGGAAAGCTGCAAAGAAAGTGCTGAGGTACCTGCAAGGGACCAAGGATTACATGCTCACATATAGGATGACTGATTACCTTAAGGTGATTAGTTATTCAGACTCAGATTTTGGGGGATGCCTTGATAATAGGAAGAGCACTTCGGGTTATGTCTTCCTTATGGTTGGAAGAGCCATTTCATGGAAAAGTGCTAAGCAAAGCGTCATTGCATCATCTACTATGGAGGCTGAATACGTAGCTTGCTTCGAAGATACAAATCATGGATTGTGGTTGCGAAACTTTATTTCAGGACATAGAATTATGGGGTCAATATCTAAGCCACTGAAAATTTATTGTGATAATATCGCAACAGTCTTCTTCTCAAAGAACGATAGGTATACAAAGCCTGCTAAGCATATTGAGATGAAATACCTATCAGTTAAAGAAGAAGTTCAGAAACAAAGAGTGCCAATTGATCACATTAGTACGCGTAATAACATAGCATATCCTCTCACGAAAGGACTATCTCTAAAGACCTTTATGTAATATGTCAAAGAGATGGGTCTCGATTAGTTAGATTATGATTGCTATTTTGGCTTAGTTAGTTGACACTATTACTTGAATTCAATAAAAGTGTTTCTGATTTCTATTATTTCTGTCTTTTGTGAATGCATGCATATAATT
The DNA here is from genome assembly GCA_949130495.1 of Sambucus nigra. Classification (NCBI taxonomy): domain Eukaryota; kingdom Viridiplantae; phylum Streptophyta; class Magnoliopsida; order Dipsacales; family Adoxaceae; genus Sambucus; species Sambucus nigra. Next base: position 146,984 of record CASBWL010000548.1, on the reverse strand, counting down.
CTGAATTATTGTTGACAAAAATAGTCCTTATTCAAAGGACATTATGAGGCCATTATGATACCCAATATTAAAGACCCAATTGAATGAAACATTGGTGTAGTGGTACATGGAAGGAACCATGCTCTTGAATAGCATGGAACCTTCATGACTCGCATCCGTGAATCATTTGATTTAGCAAACTAAATTTATTAATGAGTGTGCACCTTATGATACCTAATCTAATTATACAAATTATTAAGACCAAGTGGGAGACTGTTGTAAAATAATGTTAAGTGACGAAATTAATTATTTAATATCAATTGTATTAAATTTTGAATTTCCCATTTATGTGGTCTTGATAAATGTTAGATAATTAATTACGAATGTGATAAATAAAGATATTAAAAGATTGGGTAAATCTTATGCATTAGTTACATGATGGTTAGTGGCATTAGTGGGAGACTTTAAAAGAGTCCCACCTCCACTAGGATTCCGGTCCTCTTCCCCTTATAAATAGAGACCTCTACACCATCTAGAGTCATCTCAATACACACTGTTTCTAAGGAGGGAGAGAAAATCCGAAATTCTCATTATTCCTATTTTCTCACAAATATTTAGGGCACATAAGAGAGTAATTCCGGGCTATTCAAGAAGGGATTCAAAGGAAGCTTTGACAGGAGCATTCAAATCACCTTATTCCAATCAATTTCAATGGATAAATGTCAGTTTTGATCATAGTTATAAAGAACTTATGATTTTGTGATTACATGAAGATTGAACATCCTGGATTCATGACAAAACTGTTTTTTAACACGATGTAACATTATAGTTTATATCCGGTTTTATGATTGACAAAACAATATTGATTAACAAATACCACATCCCCCCCTTTCTCTCCAACTTTTGAAAAATAAACAACACCCATCATCGTAAACATTACACATGAGAAGGCATTCAGTGAGCAAGAGCTTGGAAATCGATGTCAAATCCTTACGAGAAAGTAAAAGGAAAGGAGGGTAACCTTCAGAGGCATAGATGTGAGCAAATTCATCCACAAGAAGAAAAAATGATGAAGAAGGAGAAGCAACTGAGTTTTATTGATAAATTTTCACTATAGTGATGGGATATTAGAGTGAAAGTTGTTTTGGCTCTTATTTGTCTTGAGAGAATGGTCGGTGCTCAGAGTTTTTGTGTTGTTTCTCTTCTTTGTAGGAGGTATTTCATCTTTCTCTTTGACGAGAAAATAAATAAGGATATAAATATAGCACAGATAAAAAACAGAAAGAATAGGGAAACCTAGAGTAAAAAATGAAGGATGGAAAGAGGCGTAAAGAGTTGCACATAATGGATAATTGAGAAAATCAATAGACCCACTTTTTATACACCATTTCCAATGAAGTGAAAAACCCAAATTAACCAGACAATTTAAACTCCCGCGAAAATACTCACACTTGTCTCGCCGGAGATGAAGTTTTCGGTGTCCGGACGGTGGTTGTCAGAGATAAATTGGATTTTCAAAGTAGAGAGTTGTAAACTTGGGCTTTGGTCAAAGTTACTCAACCGATGTGACTCATTTCATTGTTGATTGAATTTTTTTACATATATACACATTGTGTTAACTGATTTTTTTTTGTATACAACTCTCTCAATCATCAAGTATGGATTCACTGAAAAACAATCATCAAGTATGCGGAAGGGTCATTGCTTTGTTTGTAAGTGTAGCTTTTACCTTTATTATTTGTGTGGAGTAATGTACTGGTTTTATATATATTAGGTTTTAGCCCCGCGCGATGGCGGACGCATTCTAATATTTTTTTAAAAAACAGTATTTTTATTAAAAAATTTATAAAAACATAATTTTATTTATAAAAAACTTATTTTTAAAAATAATGTATTTTTTTATACAACTTTATTTTTTAATATAAGTATGAATCGAGATTCATGCCTTTTCCATTCCTTGTATTCTCTTAAAATTCACACTATTTAATGCTAGGTACATCAAATAATAAAACATATACAAAATTCTCGAAATTACACTACATAAAATGTATTTATCTAGTAGGGGTAGGGGTAGGGGTGACAAATCGGGCTATTGGGTTTGTGGCTATTATTCAACCCACCGCACTTTCATGACAGTAAAATTTATTATATAAACTAATTTATAGATATAAAATACAACAAAATAGAACAAATTTTAATCCCGCGCGATGCGCGGGTGCTTTGCATTTATTGTTAAAAAATACAATGCGGATATACTTACAAAAACATAGAAAAAATCTACTACGTTAAAAAGACCTATTTTTTATTTTTATGATATATGTCGTTAATGCAGAAAAATTATAAAAGGATAACGAATATATGTATTTAAGTTATAGAATATATGATGCCAACTAAATACTTGCATGTAAAATTGAAATGCAGAAAGGGAAACATTTAATGATAAAGTAAGTAAAATTAAAAAAACAAAAAAGAAAAGAACATACACACACACACACACACTATATATATATATATATATATATATATATATATTGTTAACGAAAATGTTATTTATCCCTAATTAATTAAATTAGTTTAATTAATGCACATTTTAGTTTAACTTAATATATTGATTTTGATGATTCCAAACATATTTTTATTAAGTTATTCTATAGATATTTATTATTGTATAATCTTGCCTCGACTCTACTTAACGACGTATCCGAGTAAAGGTACTCACGTATGTTGCACATTTGCACTTGACACATTAGACACACATGCATATTTCTTGATCTATAATATTTAATTATGTGTCTAATTAATTATGAGCCAAAGTATTTTCAAAAAGAACTGTTTTTTTTGTTTGAAAATATTTTTTATAAAATTGGTGTATTTTTTGTTTAAAATAAATTTCCTATTCTAAAATAATTTTCGGAATTATTTTTTAAACTGAAAAGAACCTTCGAAACAATATATTTTTTGGCCGGTGAAGTTAAAGCCTTGGGCATATTATGCTGTACCAAATGTAGAAGTTTTTGAGGCACTTGACTGGAATTGAGAGATGTTTAAAGTTGGGATTGTGTAGATTGCCTATAGAGATATCATACCTTAACAGTTGCTATACCATATTTTTAGTCCTTTATTTTGGCCTCTATCTCAATCGTACTATACCTGCCATAATCACTTATTTCTTTAATTAGTTATGGCCATTTGAACTTAAAGCTATACAAATTAATAGCTGTTCGCCCATACATGAAATGATAGAAAGCTTTCGGCACTTTTTGTGACAATACTCCTGCCTCTGTTTGTGTACTGGTCCGGACTTGATCCTTAAGAAATTATTTTTTTATCTCGTATATGACCTGCTGGATATTTTTTTTTGTCCGAGATTTTTTATTATGAAAATCTATTCCAGATTTTAAACATATATGATTTTGGTTTTAAAGGTTTTCTTTTGCAGTCTGTGACCACTGCTACACATCTTATGGGATTTGTCCCTTGCGCAAATCTGTGACCAACTTGAAGTGGCATTTAATTCTCGATCAAGGACATTTCTTTTCTCCTCAAATCCCTCTTGTTGCCTGATTGGACTATGACTCATTGATTTGATTTCGCCTCTCTCTCTCTCCTGTTTTTACGGATGTCAGTCCTCTCATTCTTTACGAATGACAGCTCTCTCTCTTTCTTTTTTACGGATGACAACATATATATATATATCTATATATATATACATACCTTTGTTTGTTTAATATCTGCTATTTACGAATGCACCCACGGGACCTAACTTAAATTATTTAGAGGTTCCGTCCAGTCACCGTAAGCTCCGGGTTTAACGCTTTAGACCTGTATTTAAGTCGATATTTTTTTTTGGTGCTGTCAGTGACAGTTGGCATGACGCCGACCTTACCTTTATCAAAAAGCAAGCCTATGTTCTCGTGTCACTGAGATATGATTCTCAAAGTAAGGTGCAGTTCTGCTGCAAGCACCTGTCAATCATCTCTCTTTATTTGTTATCTACTATCCTTCACCAAACGTGAGAAAGATTCATTGTATTTGTTATTTATTTCTAACCTCTCTCTGTGTGTGTATAATATTGTTTTTGACTGCAAGAATTTATGAGGATGGGTTTGAACAGATACGATTTTTTTTCTCAAGATTGTGAGCATTAAATGCCTCTCAGAGTTGATGTGTACTTCCTCTCCAACCCTCAGACCAAATTCCACATCTTCTACAAACGGCCATATTTTTATTGAGAATCAAAATGGAGATGTATAAATCAGATTGGAGATTATTTTCAGACTACACCATCCCAGAAAATCAGGAGCATTAATTGCTCAATTTGCTTATGTCCAACGGCTAGCTTTTGAAGACACAATTAAAAGCTGTGAATAGCTGCATTGAAGTCAAGTAGCAGAACCAAAAACGAAAATATGATACAGACTTGAAATATTATTGAGAGCATTTTTTTTACTACTCAGCTACACATTCAAGAGAGCAATTAATTTTATCATCTGCTCAATCATTTGAAGAAGAAGACTTGTGCCTACTTCAACACCATTTATTGAAGTCTGATTTAAGAAGGAGAAACTCAGATTAAAAATTGTATTTTAAGGAGTTTCAGTATTTTATTCTGTACTACAAAAATTCAGATTTATTGTGAAGCTTTGTTGAAGCTTCGGTTTGTACCGGTAATTGGTTCCTACCCGCAAGTGGGCCACGGGGTTTGAAGCTCGGAGTTAGCTTGCAAACAATTGTACGCGGTGGTTTGATCCTACCCGCAAGTGGATCAGGTTTAGTGAAGCGCAAAGGAGACAGGGGCTCTAGGCGCGTGGACGTAGGCCGGGATTTGGCCGAACCACGTTAAATTTCGGTGTCATTTACTTTCCGCACTTATATTTATTTATTTGCACATGCTTGCTTGAATTAATATTTTCAGCACACTATCTTGAAAATAAATTAATTCCGAAATTTGACTTAATTTATTTTAAGGGTAAAATAATTACTTTTGAATTAAATATTTAATTTCAGAATATCACTTAATATTAAATACGAAAATTAATTTAATATTTCTAGAGTGTTAAAATCTGCATCTCTAGTTGTTTAAATTAGTTAGTTGCATTTATTTGTTATTGTTGGATTTATTCTTTATAGTTTTATAAATCTGAAATTTGTTTAAGTGATTTAAATTTAATATTTTTCTGAAATATAAATTTGACATTAAAGTTTGTAAAAACTCAATTCACCCCCCCCTCTTGAGTATAATCTGGGCAACAATTGGTATCAGAGCCACGCTCTAATTTATTATCTTTGTTTTAAACATCTTTAGAGTTTACGATTTATGGCAAACTTTAATGTTTCATCTCTTGGTGAGGGACAATCTATTAACAGACCTCCTCTATTTTCAGGAAACAATTATAGCTATTGGAAAAATAGAATGAAAAATTTTGTTCAATCAAATGATTATGCTGTTTGGAGAGTTATTATTAATGGTCCTAATATTCCCATGAAAGTTGTTAATAATGAAAATGTTCCTAAAAATGAAAATGAATGGAATGATGGTGATATTCAGAAAATACAAGTTAATGCCAAAGCAATGAATATTTTACATTGTTCTCTTGATGTAAATGAGTATAACAGAATTTGTTGTTGTGAATCTGCTAAAGAAATTTGGGATAGACTAGAAGTTACTTATGAAGGAACTAGTCAAGTTAAAGAAGATAAAATTAGTATGCTTGTTCATAATTATGAATTATTTAAGATGATGTCTGATGAATCTATTTCTGATATGTTTACTAGATTTTCAAATATTATAAATGGATTGAAATCTCTTGGTAAATCCTATACTGATTCTGAATTAGTGAGCAAGATTCTCAGGTCACTACCATCTGCTTATATGACAAAGAAGCTGGCTATCAAGGAAGCGATTAGAGAAAGACCTATTTCTCTTGATGAGTTATTGGGTTCCTTAATCACCCATGAAATGGAACTTAAGGAATTTGTTGAAGATGAGAAACCAAAAGCAAACAGAATTATTGCTCTCAAATCTTCAAGCAAAAATATAGAAAGTGATGATGATGATGATGATAATATTTCCCTATTGGCTAAAAATTTCAAAAAATATCTCAATTCCAAAAAGAAAGCCAAGGAAAGGAGAAAGAAACATTTTTCAAAAGAATTCAATGATGATCATCAATCCAAATCTGAACCAAGATGCTATCATTGTGATGAAGTTGGACACATTAAGCCTAATTGTCCAAAATATAAGAAAGGGAAGAAGGCATTGAAAGCTACAACATGGAGTGACTCCGACACAAGCTCTTCCGATGAAGATTCAAATGAAAATGAAGTTGCTCATCTATGTTACATGGCTATGGAAAATGGGGTACATTCTATCCCTAACTCTAGTGATAGTGATAATGATGAAGTTGATGACTATGAAGTTTTACAAAATGTTTTTGATGAATTATGTGAAAGTTTTGAAGAACTTAAAAATAAATATATTAAACTTAAGAAGTCTCAATCATCAGTTTCAACTAAATATGATTATATGTCAAATGATTTTGATGAGTTGAAATTAGAAAATGAATCTTTGAAAAATGAAATTAAATCTTTGAAAAAGGAAAAATCTGTTATTGTCACTCCTCCTTTTGAAATTGAAAATATTGAGTTAAAAAGGGAGATTGAATATTTAAAGAAATCATTAGATAATTTTACAAAAGGAAATGAGTATTTTCATAAAATTATTGAGACACAAAGGATTCGATTTAATAATAATGGTATTGGATATGATGAAGGAAATGAGAAAAAGACTTGTTCCAATTTATTGAAATTTGATGCTTCATCTAGTCTACCTAATTATTTATGCTCTTATTGTGGAAGACACACACATTTTTCAGATTTGTGTCCATATAAATTTAGAAAAAGGAAATTGGCATGGATTCCTAAAGGAACCAAGATGTATACTAACCCCTATGGACCTAACACATTTTGGGTAGCAAAAGAGAAAATTTTCAAAGTTGTGTAGGTTGCATTTTGAGAAGGAATGTGGATTTTCAAGGCATATGATTTGATCATATTACAAATTTCAAGTTTCATTGCCTAATGTTGGAAATGCCACACTTGGTAGAAGTTGCTTGAATATATCTTTGGTATTGGTAAGGTGGTAAGGAACACCTTTCTTGAAATTAAATCATATATTTGTTGATGATTTATTTTATGATATATTTCCATGCATAGAATATTTGTTATAACACTTGAGTGTGTTGATTGAGTATTTAGTATTCACGTGTAAATTTGTATATTCATTAGTTTTGATGATTCTTTATTATATCATTCATTTGATTTTGATCATTATTTTATAAGAAAATTCATAATCTTTTGAATTACATCTTGACATATTTTTTATGAATAATAAGATTGGATAAATTCATGATTTTATTGAATATAAATCTGAAACGAAAATGTCATTTGAGTACACTTTAGTATATTAGTTATATGTGATACATGTTAATATTGTAACATTCACTCATTGATTTTGATGATATGAACATATTAATCTCTATGAGTTAGTCTTATTGCATACTACATGATTAATGTCATCGTTCGAATATTTATTCACGATGATTTTTTTTTTTAATTGAGAAACCACATGATCAACAATTGATATCATTTGTGAGACTTTTTGATCTTATGGAAATAAATGCTGAAATTATTTTATCTCATGAAATAGATGCACCATATTTGTTATATGCATATATACCTTCATTGGTATCCCTTAGGGGGAGATAAATGTCTATTGGAAATTATTCATAGAAAAATATTTGATCAAAATTTTTATTGCAATATGGTTGAATTTTCCAAAATTTAAGCTCGTATCTTGGAAACGGCAAAGCATGACATAATTAGATTTTTTTTTTCGTTATGCCGCTATTTTCTAACTCATGTTATGCGCTTTATTCTAGATTATTTGAAAACATCGAGTTATGAAATGTTTCATGTTGTGCGCTTAAAAGCTTATTCTATCATGAGGATGTATACAACAAATGATATTGCGCTTATTGAAAATTTATACATTGGAATTTTATTACATTAGTGAGAGAGTTAATTATGCGCCTGTTCAAAATTTATACGCTGAAATTTTATTATTGAGAGAGCTACTTGAGCTAATTGATATATCTCTCATAATTGCATTATTTGAGAACATTGAGTTGAGATTCCTATTTTTGCGTAAAAAGTTGTTCCGAGGAACTATTGTGTGCAACGCACGGTTTGTGTGTGACTACAACAATTGGTATCATTTATGATTTTTGTGACTTATGCATTATTTGATGATATTATTGTCTATCTACACATTCAAATACATGCTATAATTTTTTTTATATATGTTGACACATGTGCGTATTGAAAATTCTATGAAATTTGCGATTTTTGGTTATATCCCATACACGAATTATTTTTGATAGGGGGAGCTTCGTTTTTTTACCCGTGACACTGAATTTATATGAAAAATCTTTTTGATAATGTCAAAGGGGGAGAAATATTTATGATTCACTATTTGTGCTTAATATTTCATTTTATGAATATATGTGAATCATTGTTTGTCATCATCAAAAAGGGGGAGATTGTTAACGAAAATGTTATTTATCCCTAATTAATTAAATTAGTTTAATTAATGCACATTTTAGTTTAACTTAATATATTGATTTTGATGATTCCAAACATATTTTTATTAAGTTATTCTATAGATATTTATTATTGTATAATCTTGCCTCGACTCTACTTAACGACGTATTCGAGTAAAGGTACTCACGTATGTTGCACATTTGCACTTGACACATTAGACACACATGCATATTTCTTGATCTATAATATTTAATTATGTGTCTAATTAATTATGAGCCAAAGTATTTTCAAAAAGAACTGTTTTTTTTGTTTGAAAATATTTTTTATAAAATTGGTGTATTTTTTGTTTAAAATAAATTTCCTATTCTAAAATAATTTTCGGAATTATTTTTTAAACTGAAAAGAACCTTCGAAACAATATATTTTTTGGCCGGTGAAGTTAAAGCCTTGGGCATATTATGCTGTACCAAATGTAGAAGTTTTTGAGGCACTTGACTGGAATGGAGAGATGTTTAGAGTTGGGATTGTGTAGATTGCCTATAGAGACATCATACCTTAACGGTTCCTATACCATATTTTTAGTCCTTTATTTTGGCCTCTATCTCAATCGTACTATACCTGCCATAGTCACTTATTTCTTTAATTAGTTATGGCCATTTGAACTTAAAGCTATACAAATTAATAGCTGTTCGCCCATACATGAAATGATAGAAAGCTTTCGGCACTTTTTGTGACAATACTCCTGCCTCTGTTTGTGTACTGGTCCGGACTTGATCCTTAAGAAATTATTTTTTTTATCTCGTATATGACCTGTTGGATATTTTTTTTTGTCCGAGATTTTTTATTATGAAAATCTATTTCAGATTTTAAACATATATGATTTTGGTTTTAAAGGTTTTCTTTTGCAGTCTGTGACCACTGCTACACATCTTATGGGATTTGTCCCTTGCGCAAATCTGTGACCAACTTGAAGTGGCATTTAATTCTCGGTCAAGGACATTTCTTTTCTCCTCAAATCCCTCTTGTTGCCTGATTGGACTATGACTCATTGATTTGATTTCGCCTCTCTCTCTCTCCTGTTTTTACGGATGTCAGCCCTCTCATTCTTTACGAATGACAGCTCTCTCTCTTTCTTTTTTACGGATGACAACATATATATATATATATCTATATATATATACATACTTTTGTTTGTTTAATATCTGCTATTTACGAATGCACCCACAGGACCTAACTTAAATTATTTAGAGGTTCCGTCCAGTCACCGTAAGCTCCGGGTTTAACGCTTTAGACCTGTATTTAAGTCGATATTTTTTTTTGGTGCTGTCAGTGACAGTTGGCATGACGCCGACCTTACCTTTATCAAAAAGCAAGCCTATGTTCTCGTGTCACTGAGATATGATTCTCAAAGTAAGGTGCAGTTCTGCTGCAAGCACCTGTCAATCATCTCTCTTTATTTGTTATCTACTATCCTTCACCAAACGTGAGAAAGATTCATTGTATTTGTTATTTATTTCTAACCTCTCTCTCTCTGTGTATAATATTGTTTTTGACTGCAAGAATTTATGAGGATGGGTTTGAACAGATACGATTTTTTTTCTCAAGATTGTGAGCATTAAATGCCTCTCAGAGTTGATGTGTACTTCCTCTCCAACCCTCAGACCAAATTCCACATCTTCTACAAACGGCCATATTTTTATTGAGAATCAAAATGGAGATGTATAAATCAGATTGGAGATTATTTTCAGACTACACCATCCCAGAAAATCAGGAGCATTAATTGCTCAATTTGCTTATGTCCAACGGCTAGCTTTTGAAGACACAATTAAAAGCTGTGAATAGCTGCATTGAAGTCAAGTAGCAGAACCAAAAACGAAAATATGATACAGACTTGAAATATTATTGAGAGCATTTTTTTTACTACTCAGCTACACATTCAAGAGAGCAATTAATTTTATCATCTGCTCAATCATTTGAAGAAGAAGACTTGTGCCTACTTCAACACCATTTATTGAAGTCTGATTTAAGAAGGAGAAACTCAGATTAAAAATTGTATTTTAAGGAGTTTCAGTATTTTATTCTGTACTACAAAAATTCAGATTTATTGTGAAGCTTTGTTGAAGCTTCGGTTTGTACCGGTAATTGGTTCCTACCCGCAAGTGGGCCACGGGGTTTGAAGCTCGGAGTTAGCTTGCAAACAATTGTACGCGGTGGTTTGATCCTACCCGCAAGTGGATCAGGTTTAGTGAAGCGCAAAGGAGACAGGGGCTCTAGGCGCGTGGACGTAGGCCGGGATTTGGCCGAACCACGTTAAATTTCGGTGTCATTTACTTTCCGCACTTATATTTATTTATTTGCACATGCTTGCTTGAATTAATATTTTCAGCACACTATCTTGAAAATAAATTAATTCCGAAATTTGACTTAATTTATTTTAAGGGTAAAATAATTACTTTTGAATTAAATATTTAATTTCAGAATATCATTTAATATTAAATACGAAAATTAATTTAATATTTCTAGAGTGTTAAAATCTGCATCTCTAGTTGTTTAAATTAGTTAGTTGCATTTATTTGTTATTGTTGGATTTATTCTTTATAGTTTTATAAATCTGAAATTTGTTTAAGTGATTTAAATTTAATATTTTTCTGAAATATAAATTTGACATTAAAGTTTGTAAAAACTCAATTCACCCCCCCCTCTTGAGTATAATCTGGGCAACAATTGGTATCAGAGCCACGCTCTAATTTATTATCTTTGTTTTAAACATCTTTAGAGTTTACGATTTATGGCAAACTTTAATGTTTCATCTCTTGGTGAGGGACAATCTATTAACAGACCTCCTCTATTTTCAGGAAACAATTATAGCTATTGGAAAAATAGAATGAAAAATTTTGTTCAATCAAATGATTATGCTGTTTGGAGAGTTATTATTAATGGTCCTAATATTCCCATGAAAGTTGTTAATAATGAAAATGTTCCTAAAAATGAAAATGAATGGAATGATGGTGATATTCAGAAAATACAAGTTAATGCCAAAGCAATGAATATTTTACATTGTTCTCTTGATGTAAATGAGTATAACAGAATTTGTTGTTGTGAATCTGCTAAAGAAATTTGGGATAGACTAGAAGTTACTTATGAAGGAACTAGTCAAGTTAAAGAAGATAAAATTAGTATGCTTGTTCATAATTATGAATTATTTAAGATGATGTCTGATGAATCTATTTCTGATATGTTTACTAGATTTTCAAATATTATAAATGGATTGAAATCTCTTGGTAAATCCTATACTGATTCTGAATTAGTGAGCAAGATTCTCAGGTCACTACCATCTGCTTATATGACAAAGAAGCTGGCTATCAAGGAAGCGATTAGAGAAAGACCTATTTCTCTTGATGAGTTATTGGGTTCCTTAATCACCCATGAAATGGAACTTAAGGAATTTGTTGAAGATGAGAAACCAAAAGCAAACAGAATTATTGCTCTCAAATCTTCAAGCAAAAATATAGAAAGTGATGATGATGATGATGATAATATTTCCCTATTGGCTAAAAATTTTAAAAAATATCTCAATTCCAAAAAGAAAGCCAAGGAAAGGAGAAAGAAACATTTTTCAAAAGAATTCAATGATGATCATCAATCCAAATCTGAACCAAGATGCTATCATTGTGATGAAGTTGGACACATTAAGCCTAATTGTCCAAAATATAAGAAAGGGAAGAAGGCATTGAAAGCTACAACATGGAGTGACTCTGACACAAGCTCTTCCGATGAAGATTCAAATGAAAATGAAGTTGCTCATCTATGTTACATGGCTATGGAAAATGGGGTACATTCTATCCCTAACTCTAGTGATAGTGATAATGATGAAGTTGATGACTATGAAGTTTTACAAAATGTTTTTGATGAATTATGTGAAAGTTTTGAAGAACTTAAAAATAAATATATTAAACTTAAGAAGTCTCATTCATTAGTTTCAACTAAATATGATTATATGTCAAATGATTTTGATGAGTTGAAATTAGAAAATGAATCTTTGAAAAATGAAATTAAATCTTTGAAAAAGGAAAAATCTGTTATTGTCACTCCTCCTTTTGAAATTGAAAATATTGAGTTAAAAAGGGAGATTGAATATTTAAAGAAATCATTAGATAATTTTACAAAAGGAAATGAGTATTTTCATAAAATTATTGAGACACAAAGGATTCGATTTAATAATAATGGTATTGGATATGATGAAGGAAATGAGAAAAAGACTTGTTCCAATTTATTGAAATTTGATGCTTCATCTAGTCTACCTAATTATTTATGCTCTTATTGTGGAAGACACACACATTTTTCAGATTTGTGTCCATATAAATTTAGAAAAAGGAAATTGGCATGGATTCCTAAAGGAACCAAGATGTATACTAACCCCTATGGACCTAACACATTTTGGGTAGCAAAAGAGAAAATTTTCAAAGTTGTGTAGGTTGCATTTTGAGAAGGAATGTGGATTTTCAAGGCATATGATTTGATCATATTACAAATTTTAAGTTTCATTGCCTAATGTTGGAAATGCCACACTTGGTAGAAGTTGCTTGAATATATCTTTGGTATTGGTAAGGTGGTAAGGAACACCTTTCTTGAAATTAAATCATATATTTGTTGATGATTTATTTTATGATATATTTCCATGCATAGAATATTTGTTATAACACTTGAGTGTGTTGATTGAGTATTTAGTATTCACGTGTAAATTTGTATATTCATTAGTTTTGATGATTCTTTATTATATCATTCATTTGATTTTGATCATTATTTTATAAGAAAATTCATAATCTTTTGAATTACATCTTGACATATTTTTTATGAATAATAAGATTGGATAAATTCATGATTTTATTGAATATAAATCTGAAACGAAAATGTCATTTGAGTACACTTTAGTATATTAGTTATATGTGATACATGTTAATATTGTAACATTCACTCATTGATTTTGATGATATGAACATATTAATCTCTATGAGTTAGTCTTATTGCATACTACATGATTAATGTCATCGTTCGAATATTTATTCACGATGAATTTTTTTTTTAATTGAGAAACCACATGATCAACAATTGATATCATTTGTGAGACTTTTTGATCTTATGGAAATAAATGCTGAAATTATTTTATCTCATGAAATAGATGCACCATATTTGTTATATGCATATATACCTTCATTGGTATCCCTTAGGGGGAGATAAATGTCTATTGGAAATTATTCATAGAAAAATATTTGATCAAAATTTTTATTGCAATATGGTTGAATTTTCCAAAATTTAAGCTCGTATCTTGGAAACGGCAAAGCATGACATAATTAGATTTTTTTTTTTCGTTATGCCGCTATTTTCTAACTCATGTTATGCGCTTTATTCTAGATTATTTGAAAACATCGAGTTATGAAATGTTTCATGTTGTGCGCTTAAAAGCTTATTCTATCATGAGGATGTATACAACAAATGATATTGCGCTTATTGAAAATTTATACATTGGAATTTTATTACATTAGTGAGAGAGTTAATTATGCGCCTGTTCAAAATTTATACGCTGAAATTTTATTATTGAGAGAGCTACTTGAGCTAATTGATATATCTCTCATAATTGCATTATTTGAGAACATTGAGTTGAGATTCCTATTTTTGCGTAAAAAGTTGTTCCGAGGAACTATTGTGTGCAACGCACGGTTTGTGTGTGACTACAACAATTGGTATCATTTATGATTTTTGTGACTTATGCATTATTTGATGATATTATTGTCTATCTACACATTCAAATACATGCTATAATTTTTTTTATATATGTTGACACATGTGCGTATTGAAAATTCTATGAAATTTGCGATTTTTGGTTATATCCCATACACGAATTATTTTTGATAGGGGGAGCTTCGTTTTTTTACCCGTGACACTGAATTTATATGAAAAATCTTTTTGATAATGTCAAAGGGGGAGAAATATTTATGATTCACTATTTGTGCTTAATATTTCATTTTATGAATATATGTGAATCATTGTTTGTCATCATCAAAAAGGGGGAGATTGTTAACGAAAATGTTATTTATCCCTAATTAATTAAATTAGTTTAATTAATGCACATTTTAGTTTAACTTAATATATTGATTTTGATGATTCCAAACATATTTTTATTAAGTTATTCTATAGATATTTATTATTGTATAATCTTGCCTCGACTCTACTTAACGACGTATCCGAGTAAAGGTACTCACGTATGTTGCACATTTGCACTTGACACATTAGACACACATGCATATTTCTTGATCTATAATATTTAATTATGTGTCTAATTAATTATGAGCCAAAGTATTTTCAAAAAGAACTGTTTTTTTTGTTTGAAAATATTTTTTATAAAATTGGTGTATTTTTTGTTTAAAATAAATTTCCTATTCTAAAATAATTTTCGGAATTATTTTTTAAACTGAAAAGAACCTTCGAAACAATATATTTTTTGGTCGGTGAAGTTAAAGCCTTGGGCATATTATGTTGTACCAAATGTAGAAGTTTTTGAGGCACTTGACTGGAATGGAGAGATGTTTAGAGTTGGGATTGTGTAGATTGCCTATAGAGATATCATACCTTAACAGTTGCTATACCATATTTTTAGTCCTTTATTTTGGCCTCTATCTCAATCGTACTATACCTGCCATAATCACTTATTTCTTTAATTAGTTATGGCCATTTGAACTTAAAGCTATACAAATTAATAGCTGTTCGCCCATACATGAAATGATAGAAAGCTTTCGGCACTTTTTGTGACAATACTCCTGCCTCTGTTTGTGTACTGGTCCGGACTTGATCCTTAAGAAATTATTTTTTTATCTCGTATATGACCTGCTGGATATTTTTTTTTGTCCGAGATTTTTTATTATGAAAATCTATTCCAGATTTTAAACATATATGATTTTGGTTTTAAAGGTTTTCTTTTGCAGTCTGTGACCACTGCTACACATCTTATGGGATTTGTCCCTTGCGCAAATCTGTGACCAACTTGAAGTGGCATTTAATTCTCGGTCAAGGACATTTCTTTTCTCCTCAAATCCCTCTTGTTGCCTGATTGGACTATGACTCATTGATTTGATTTCGCCTCTCTCTCTCTCTCCTGTTTTTACGGATGTCAGCCCTCTCCTTCTTTACGAATGACAGCTCTCTCTCTTTCTTTTTTACGGATGACAACATATATATATATATATATATATATATATATATATATATATATATATATATATATATATCTATATATATATACATACTTTTGTTTGTTTAATATCTGCTATTTACGAATGCACCCACATGACCTAACTTAAATTATTTAGAGGTTCCGTCCAGTCACCGTAAGCTCCGGGTTTAACGCTTTAGACCTGTATTTAAGTCGATATTTTTTTTTGGTGCTGTCAGTGACAGTTGGCATGACGCCGACCTTACCTTTATCAAAAAGCAAGCCTATGTTCTCGTGTCACTGAGATATGATTCTCAAAGTAAGGTGCAGTTCTGCTGCAAGCACCTGTCAATCATCTCTCTTTATTTGTTATCTACTATCCTTCACCAAACGTGAGAAAGATTCATTGTATTTGTTATTTATTTCTAACCTCTCTCTCTCTGTGTATAATATTGTTTTTGACTGCAAGAATTTATGAGGATGGGTTTGAACAGATACGATTTTTTTTCTCAAGATTGTGAGCATTAAATGCCTCTCAGAGTTGATGTGTACTTCCTCTCCAACCCTCAGACCAAATTCCACATCTTCTACAAACGGCCATATTTTTATTGAGAATCAAAATGGAGATGTATATATCAGATTGGAGATTATTTTCGGACTACACCATCCCAGAAAATCAGGAGCATTAATTGCTCAAATTGCTTATGTCCAACGGCTAGCTTTGGAAGACACAATTAAAAGCTGTGAATAGCTGCATTGAAGTCAAATAGCAGAACCAAAAACGAAAATATGATACAGACTTGAAATATTATTGAGAGCATTTTTTTTACTACTCAGCTACACATTCAAGAGAGCAATTAATTTTATCATCTGCTCAATCATTTGAAGAAGAAGACTTGTGCCTACTTCAACACCATTTATTGAAGTCTGATTCAAGAAGGAGAAACTCAGATTAAAAATTGTATTTTAAGGAGTTTCAGTATTTTATTCTGTACTACAAAAATTCAGATTTATTGTGAAGCTTTGTTGAAGCTTCGGTTTGTACCGGTAATTGGTTCCTACCCGCAAGTGGGCCACGGGGTTTGAAGCTCGGAGTTAGCTTGCAAACAATTGTACGCGGTGGTTTGATCCTACCCGCAAGTGGATCAGGTTTAGTGAAGCGCAAAGGAGACAGGGGCTCTAGGCGCGTGGACGTAGGCCGGGATTTGGCCGAACCACGTTAAATTTCGGTGTCATTTACTTTCCGCACTTATATTTATTTATTTGCACATGCTTGCTTGAATTAATATTTTCAGCACACTATCTTGAAAATAAATTAATTCCGAAATTTGACTTAATTTATTTTAAGGGTAAAATAATTACTTTTGAATTAAATATTTAATTTCAGAATATCACTTAATATTAAATACGAAAATTAATTTAATATTTCTAGAGTGTTAAAATCTGCATCTCTAGTTGTTTAAATTAGTTAGTTGCATTTATTTGTTATTGTTGGATTTATTCTTTATAGTTTTATAAATCTGAAATTTGTTTAAGTGATTTAAATTTAATATTTTTCTGAAATATAAATTTGACATTAAAGTTTGTAAAAACTCAATTCACCCCCCCCTCTTGAGTATAATCTGGGCAACATATATATTAAAAAACTGTTTTATATGTAAAAATTATTTTTTTAAACAATACTATTTTTACAAAAATATAAATATATTATCATTTTTTTTAATAACACTACGATGTTAAAACTTTTTTATAATTTTTTTTGCAAAACTTGATTTTATAAAGATAAGTATAAATATTTTATTATAAAAATTGTATTTTTATAAAGTAATTTTCTAAAAATATAGTTTTTAACTTCATTTCTTCATACAAATTGTGCTTTAAAAGACTGTTTTATAAATATAAATATAAGTTTAATTTTTTTTTATAATCTAATGTTATTGTTCATAATTTATAAACTGTATTAGTAAAATTACATTTTTTATTTAAAAAACATTTTTTAGTTATATAAAAAAACTATTTGTTATATAAATATTAATATTTACTAATTAAAGAAAAAGATATTTCACATAAAATACTTTCATATGTATAAAAAAAGTTTATATTATATGAAACATTTTTTCTTCAATGAATAAATTCTAATATTTATATAATAAAAAGTTTTTTTTATGTATAACTCAAAAAAAATGTTTTTTATAAAAAAAAATGGATAATTTTGTAAAACAGTCTATAAAATTTTCATGTTAACATTACTTTATAAAAATAATTTTTCCTTAAAGAATATAGTATTTAAATTTTAAGAACATTCTCTTAAAACACAATATATGTAAACAAACGAAATTAAAAACTCCACTTTTTAGAAATTTACTTTATAAAAAATGATTTTTAATAGAAAAAAAGAGTTAAAACTATAAGGTTGGACTTTAATCTTAAAATCATTCTAACCCCTATTTTTAAATCATTGAATCTAAGTTAGAATATCTAACGATCGAAATGTCAATATATATATATATATATATATAAAGAGAGGGAGATAAATATATTTGGGTGTATATAATCTTCCTGACTTTGAGGATCATCTCCATACTATTTCTTGGAGATCTTAGTTGTTAAAGAGATAAGAGTGAACTTGGCATAGAGATAATAAGAGGATAAGAGAGAAAAAATAATTCAGTGAAAGAGAGATAATAGGAGAATAAGAGACAAAAAAATTATTAGGGAGAAAGAAGAAATAAACTTACATTAGAGAGAACCATCTTTTACACGTTGGTTAAGATATATATGGGGAGATACACGTTGATTAAGATATATATGAGGGGAGAGGAGAATGAGAACATCATGTATGTATTTAATAATGGCCATTGGAAGGATTGAAAAATGAAGAGATGTATTTAATAATGGCCATTGTAAGGATTGAGAAATGAAGAGATTTGGGGATTTTAAGAGAAGATATTATAAATGAGGAAAAATTAATTGTTGTCATGTGTTTAATACCTATGCAAAGATTAAGATGTGCAATTAATGGCGTTGCCACGTGTCAATTCTCTATAAAGAGACATCAAAATTATAGTGAAGTAATGTGCCACGTGGATAGGCTAATTGCAAAGTATAATAAATGCCTTGTTTTGCATTTTATAGTATTAAGAGATTACACACGGAATCAAATTCAAATAAAAACTACCTACATGTATAAATTTAAATTCATATATTTGCTCCTTTCATTAACCAAAAAATTATAGTCTAACTTTATTCCAACATGAGAACAAAAAAATTTGACTCTGATTTCAAAGGATAAAGCATGCCCATATATATTATACCAATAACAGCAAAAAAGTTCACAATATTACAAAAACAAATTCACAATACCCAATAGCCCGTGAGACCCACGTGAGACCCCTGTTACTTCACTTTAGAGACTTCTCCCTTAATGCCGATGACAAAATCATCACCACCTGTGGATATGAAAGCAAAGTCGGTGCCAGAATCTTGCCTGATCTACTGCTCGTGGTTGAAATATCATCAGATATTAAAAGAGGTGGGCACTGTGGTTCACAGGGAACAAATATCTTAGTTGGAGCAACCCAATCATATAGGTGAAATGGGCATACAATCATTTACATAAGTATGTGAAGTGAATGAGATTGAATGTTAATAAGGGGGAATATAAATTATGGAGGAGGAAACATAGAGGTGTTGTGAGAAGATATGGTGAGTTAGAGAGTCCGAGGAAGGCAAATGGGTTTTAATTGAGAAAGACAGAATATGAGTCTCAAGGGTTTGCCTTAATTAAAGTTTTCATTTTCAAGGCACGATGGGTTTACCTTAATTTCAGTGGCATTTTGAAGCTACGTGGTGACTCATCGTTTCTTATTCGGATTCTCTAAAATAGGCTGTGTATTGATGGCTATTGTACACGTGTGAATTCATTGAGAGGAGATATCAAAATTATATTTAGATATTAGATTTGCATATGTATTTGAATTTATCTGTCACATCCCGCTTAGAATAATAACGGATGGTTAGCTCTATACTAAAATAATCAAGAATCTCAAGTAGATCATTCTCAACATCTACTGACGATTCTAAAATAACCACCGCTGACAACCCATTACTACAAAAAGAGGGTGTCAAAAAAATTTATTTTAAAACATTATTAAAACAAACTATGCAATAACTAACCAACGACATAAAAATTATATATGATAAAAGACACACACATGCTCAAACGATATAAAGGAGACTAAAGAAAGAGTACAACACAATGTACGAAATAAAATACCCGAATATGCTGTCGGGTCACAAAGAGTACAACAGTCTGAGAAATAAAATATAAAAGTGCTACACTACAACACTTGGGTATAAACCTGATACACAACTGAATCCTAATCTAGATACACAAAAGATAGGAAACGACTATAACAAAATACCGCAACAGTCCGCTACTGCCGCAGCTCCACGAATACGCTGGATGGATAACATCAAGGGCGTCCTTGCGGAGGAACACCTAAAATAATACAATATATACAAGGCAAGAGAAAATAGAAACGGGTCAGAGTCTGAGGTGTGAAAAATATTTTAGCAAGTGCATTAAAATGCATAATAATTATAAATGCATTATAACATGATTAAAGTGGAGTCGCACTCTCCAGAAAATCCAACTCACCTCTCATCTAAAGCGCGCACTAAACGTATGCACACGATCTCCATATAAGTGCCCAAATCTATCTAGGCAAAGTAATCTAACTTACTCCCAATTTATACTTATTTAAAATCCATCTAAATTATTTCTCAACTTCTACTATTTCCAATCTCAAATCTTCATCAACTTACTAAACATATACTATACAAAAACATTCTCTTTTACTCGAATTTCTCATATTCTAATTATTGACATATATATATATATATATATATATATATATATATATATATATATATATGTGTGAGTTATTAGCATCTAAGTGTTAAGGACTAGACTTCTCCTAATTCTCAATACTGCACTGCGATTCGTACGTGGGACGTCTCGCAAGCAAAATCCAAACAAGGAACCCCCCGATACACTACTCCTGGAAGTATTGATTATCAAGATTCATTATGCCCTCAATGCATGACGCGTATAGCCCAAATTCTTATTTAATGCAATTAATTAATTAATCTCAATTTTCAACAGTGCACGACGTTTTGTGCGTGGGACGTCTCGCGAACGAAATCCAAACAAGGAACCCCCCAATACATTACTCGTTGGCACTGTCGATTGTGGAGCTATACTAATATATAAGTATGAGCACTAAGGACTAACTTCTTCTCACTCCCAACATTGCACTGCGTTTCGTGCGTGGGACGTCTCGCAAGCGAAATCCAAACAAGGAACCTCCCGATACACAACTCCTTGGAAATGTTGATCGTTGAGGTC
Source organism: Sambucus nigra (assembly GCA_949130495.1). Lineage (NCBI taxonomy): Eukaryota > Viridiplantae > Streptophyta > Magnoliopsida > Dipsacales > Adoxaceae > Sambucus > Sambucus nigra. Next base: position 125,787 of record CASBWL010000548.1, on the reverse strand, counting down.
CATTATGCCCTCGATACCCAAAGTACTATATATAAACTCATATAAATATCTAAGCTTCATTTTCACCTTAATATATTCATCACAATTTAAGTTCGGTTAAAATCTCCCGGAATGAGATTCAAGCAATCTTCTTATGTCTCTTTACTCTAGAGACAAATATGATATCACATAATCATATACAAATAATATACTATTCACACAAGTATAATAATAACCATCCCAACGAGCTATAACTCGAGGATGTAGGTTCTCAATGCTATCATCTACCAGAGAATGACTCACATATCATCCTGGGTACCAACGGTCGGAATCTCACACCGCCTTGGTAAAAACCATATCACAACGTATGGGAAGCGGTCATAGTTCCTCCCCGAAAATGAGACGAAACATACCCACCACGTCTCACCCCTAATAAAAACAATCACACAACAATAATTGACGCTATGACCCGGGGACTATACGCTCCCTGCTCCTCAAGCCAGGGGCCTCACCCACATCGCGCAACTTCCCAAGATAGCATAGAGGGGGTATGCTTCACTTATATATATATATATATATATATATATATATCATACACACGACATATACATACATCATCACATCATATAAATATATACCATCACAAAAGGTATATATATCACACTATTTACATACTCTAATTACGCTCTTAGGCGTAAATGAAATAATATCATTTATTAGTATATTTTACTGTCGATATACTATTTGTCAACTGCTCACATAACTTCCCCACTTTGTATACACTATACGATTTCTCACTTGAAATTCACACCTCACTTCTATTTGTATGAATCATCTCTCAATTCTATTTACGTTAAGGATATTCTCTCAAAATAAGTCCATAGGACCCCAACAATTCATTATAAGGGGAAAACTTCCTAAAATCCTCCAAAACATACTCCTCATAAGTCATATAGAGATTCCTCCTCGAGTCCTTTAGATCATAATCCTTTATAATATTCTAATTTAAAAAGCCCGCTTTAAAATCAAAGAGGAGAAGGAATAACAATATTCAAAATCTTGGGCTGAAAACAGGGTGCCGGTCGACCGGCCCTGGACCCCCGGTCGATCGTGGTTTGCAGATAAGCCTAAGAAACCAACCAGTAGGCCCTTTTTCCTTGACGCGGTCGATCGACCATAGGGGCGCGGTCGACCGGTCATATTAGATCCTTGAAAATTAATTCTCCAGATTTTCCATCCAACAACCCTAATTCATTTTCATGGTTTGTAATCTACACCAAAATCATCACAAACATCTACACAATGAATTCTAGCCTTTATTTTTCCAATTTCCGGTTTGATTTTCGAGTTGATGATTTAAACGTCGGAACTGCTATCTTAGAAAAATTATATCAAATCGAAAAAAAATCAAAAAAATATGCGGTCGGTGCTTTCGCGACCGTATCGAAAAGATCTACAACTTTCATGTTTTGACTAAGAGCTGAATCAATTCGTTTCCTGGCCGAATTGACCCGCAAGCTGCTACATTACTATTCATCATCTTCTCCGAAATCCCAAACCTCCATTTTTATCATCTTCCAACCATTTCTCTTCAGCCCAAACATATATATAACATCAAAACTCAGTATATAACTTAACCCAACTAATTTCCAACGTCAAATTCATCATATACACATCAATTGTAAGATTTTATCCAAAATCTAGGTTTTATCAATTTAAACCCAAAATCCACAATTCATGAAATAAATGATACACAACAATTATTTAGCAAGTTTAATCACTTGCCTCAAGATTGTAGAGTCTGATTCGTCCTCAAAATCGCGGATTGGCCGAAAAATCCCAAGTTTTTCTCCTTTCTCTTCCTCTTTTCTTCTTCTCTTTCTTCTTCTTTCTTCTTTCTCTCTCTCTTTCTGGGGCTTTCTCTTTTCTCTTAATGAGAAAGGATTCTCCCGCAGGCTTTTAAGACTTGAATCCAAAATACACCACTTTAAATAATAATACACACTTTAAATGACTCGGTAACTTTAATTCGAGCCAAACGAACTTAAAATATTTCGGAACCCAAATAAGCCCCAAGTACAGTCATTTTGACTATCTCGACCCTTCCGAAAATAATCGCACCTTTAGAATCGTCATCCGAATCATTTTCTAACATCTTCAAATTTTGACCTCAAATGCCAATTTAATTAATCTCCAATTAAAATAATATTTATTCCTCCCAAAATAAATAAATTATTGTCCCAAAAATCTCGGGGTATTACAGATTTCCCCACTTACAAGAATTTTTCCCTCGAAATTACGCTAAGCCTAATACTCCAAAGCTCAACTAGTTTCTACCACACTTAACCTCGCTAACACTATACCCAATCCTCCCATTTCCCACGACGAATTATTTTATTTTTTTATAAAACCAATTATAACAACTAGGGCGCCCATACACCAATAATTCGAGCTCTACTCGTATAAACAAAATTAGGCTTCTCTTGCCTTCAATAGTACAATAACTCTAAAGATATATTAAATTATACTAACATACTAATAATATGACCATTTTGAAAGGTCCAAGGATTTAACTCCTCTCAATTCCTGACATTCGATACTTTCATGCGGGGGAAGGTCTCGCAAGCGAAATCCAAACAAGGAACCCTCCCAATACACTAATATGTAGCGACGTCGGGGATTGAGAATTAGTTAGATCGGGACTAGAGTTTAAAAAAAAATATGTTTGTGTAAATCATTTTTGATAATGCGCAAAGGCCTATAAAAATTTTCATTTTGAAAATAGTTTATTATAAAACAGTTTATGTCTTTCGACATTTAAATAAAATACCTTATTCTCAAGACACAAGGTTTAATATTTATCATACTCATAATAATATATAGTTCTCACAATTAACATAATTATGAGCTAAGTTTCTTACTCATCAATAATCCACTAAATTCCGATTCCTTTTCAGTAATAAACTCTCTCATCATAATAATATATTGCCATTCACTAGGCTCTTCCATAGATGGAATATAACAATTATATAAGTCTAACACGACTATATAATAAGTAGCTTTATCATTATTACTCAATACATTTCAACAATTCTTACGTTCACAATAAAGTTATAGCTCTCTTTCTAGCACATTACAAAATAATCTATTCTCTCAAAAGATAATAATATAAGAGCCTTACTAGCTCAATATTCCCTTTTTGGTTCATATTATACATAATAGGGTTATATCACTAACCACTATTTTCAATCTTACACACAATACTTCCAAGACTTCATATAGCATAATTCTATTCACGAAGGAAAATAACTTACATCATACCTCTCTAGTCCGATTTCATCTCTTCATCAATGGGTTCCCACTCAAAGTCCCCTGGCCTAAAATGACCTCGAATATGTTGTAAGGGTTTCACATCCAAAGCTTTTTCAAAACGTGGTCCTTTACCTCTTTTAGGACAATCTCTCTTCCTATGACCAAATTCTTTACAAAATAAACATCTACCCACAAATCCTCTCTACCCATCTTGAGGAACATAACACTGTTGCGACCCTCTAAAATTTTTCTTATACTCTCTGGCATTACTGGCATTCTCACTATCAGACCTACTTGATGAACACGAATCTCCAAAGTTCTTACCCCTTTGCGAACGAAGACGATATTCATGACACTGTAACAGTGCCGCATTCACTACCTCGACGAAAGTCACTAACGCTGGGTTCCCTAACAAATGCTGTCGAATTCTCCAATCTAAACCTCGTATGAACTTAGATATACGCTTCTCCTCGGTATTTACCTCATCGAACACTAAATTCGCCAATCGAGTAAATTCCTCTTCATACTCGACCACCGTTCGATTACCTTGAAACACATCCATCAGTTTCCCCACTTCCTTCTGAACCGCGGAAGGAAAATACCTTCGGCCAAAGAGTTCCCAAAAATCTGATATGGGTAACGTATCTCTCTATTCTGAAGTGGTGACAGACTCCCACCATTGGAGATCTGCTCCCGTTAAGGTAAAGGTGGCGATAAAGTGCTTCTGCACTTCACTACATTCAACCATACGAAGGTGCCTTTCCATACTATTCTTCCATTGATTTGCAGCCATCGTATCAACTCCCCCTGAAAACTCTGGAGGGTGCCCCTTCCTAAAATCTTCCCGCACTCTTTCCCACAACTGCAGGTTGATGCGCCATCGCAGAAATGGCAACAGTTACTGCTTGTGCCACAATACTGGTAACTTCATCTGTAGTCTTAGTCCTTTGGGGCATTTGGGGTTCCACACTCTCAGCCCCTTTATTCGCACTGCTTGGACGGCCTCTCTTCGGTGGCATCTGAAACAAGAACAAGTGTATCAGAACTCCTTTCAATTGTTTTCTCATCACAGAAGAAAATATGGGCGTATGAACACAGCAGTCCTAATAATAAGGCTCTACTTCAAGAACACTTACGGAAGATCGCAGTAAACCCACACAAATCCTAAACACACTAGAACCTGATGCTCTGATACCACCTGTGACACCCCGCTTAGAATAATAACAGGTGGCCAGCCCTATACTAAAATAACCAGGAATATCAAGTGGATCATTCTCATCATCTACTGACGATTCTAAAATAACCACAACTGACAACCCATTACTACAAAAAGAGGGCGTCAAAAAAATTATTTTAAAACATTATTAAAATAAACTATGCAACAACTAAGCAACGACATAACAACTATATATGATAAAAGACACACACATGCTCAAACGATATAAAGGAGACTAAAGAAAGAGTACAACACAATGTACGAAATAAAATACCCGAATATGCTGTCGGGTCACAAATAATACAACAGTGTGAGAAATAAATATAAAAGTGCTACACTACAACACTTGGGTATAAACCCGATACACAACTGAATCATAATCTAGATACGCAAAAGATAGAAAACGACTATAACAAAATACCACAACAGTCCGCTACTGCCGCAGCTCCACGAATACGCTGGATGGATAACATCAAGGGCGTCCTTGCGGAGGAACACCTAAAATAATACAATATATACAAGGCAAGAGAAAATAGAAACGGGTCAAAGCCCGAGGTGTGAAAAATATATTAGCAAGCGCATTAAAATGCATAATAATTATAAATACATTATAACATGATTAAAGTGGAGTCGCAATCTCCAGAAAATCCCACTCACCTCTCATCTAAAGCGCGCACTAAACGTATGCACATGATCTCCAAATAAGTGCCCAAATATATCTAGGCAAAGTAATCTAACTTACTCCCAATTTATACTCATTTAAAATCCATCTAAATTATTTCTCAACTTCTACTATTTCCAATCTCAAATCTTCATCAACTTACTAAACATATACTATACAAAAACATTATCTTTTACTCGAATTTCTCATATTCTAATTATTGACATATATATATATATATATATATATATATATATATATATATATATATATATGAGTTATTAGCATCTAAGTGCTAAGGACTAAACTTCTCCTAATTCTCAATACTGCACTGCGGTTCGTGCGTGGGACGTCTCGCAAGCAAAATCCAAACAAGGAACCCCCTGATACACTACTCTTGGAAGTATTGATTATCAAGATTCATTATGACCTCAATGCATGACGCGTATAACCCAAATTCTTATTTAATGTAATTAATTAATTATTCTCAATTTTTAAGAGTGCATGGCGTTTCGTGCGTGGGACGTCTCGCGAACGAAATCCAAATAAGGAACCCCCACGATAGATTACTCCTTGACACTGTCGATTGTCGAGCTATACTAATATATAAGTATGAGCACTAAGGACTAACTTCTCGTCACTCCCAACATTGCACTGCGTTTCGTGCGTGGGACGTCTCGCAAGCAAAATCCAAACAAGGAACCCCCCGATACACTACTCCTTGACAATGTTGGTTGTTGAGGTCCATTGTGCCCTCGATACCCAAAGTACTATATATAAACTCGTATAAATATCTAAGATTCATTTTCACCTTAATATATTGATCACAATTTAAGTCCGGTTAAAATCTCCCGGAATGAGATTCAAGCAATCTTCTTATGTATCTTTACTCTAGAGATAAATATGATGTCACATAATCATATACAAATAATATACTATTCACACAAGTATAATAATAATAATCATCCCAACGAGCTATAACTCGAGGATGCAGGTTCCCAATGCTATCATCTACAAGGGAATCACTCACATATCATCCTAGGTCCCAACGGTCGGAATCTCACACCGCCTTGGTACAAACCATATCACAACGTATGGGAAGCGGTCATAGTTCCTCCTCGGAAATGAGACGAAACATACCCACCACGTCTCACCCCTAATAAAAACAATCACACATCAATAATGGATGCTATGACCCGGGGACTATACGCGCCCTGCTCCTCAAGCCAGGGGCCTCACCCACAACGCGCAACTTCCCATGATAGCATATTGGGGGTATGCTTCACTTATATATATATCATACACACGAGATATACATATATCATCACATCATATAAATGTATACTATCACAAAAGGTAATTATATCACACTATTTACATACTCATATTACGCTCTTAGGCGTAAATGAAATAATATCATTTATTAGTATATTTTACTCTCGATATACTATTCGTCAACTGCTCACATAACTTCCCCACTTTGTATACACTATACAATTTCTCACTTGAAATTGACACCTTACTTCTATTTGTATGAACCATCTCTTAATTCTATTTACGTTAAGGATATTCTCTCAAAATAAGTCCATAGGACCCCAACAATTTATTATAAGGGGAAAACTTCCTAAAATCCTCCAAAACATACTCCTCATAAGTCATATAGAGATTCCTCCTCGAGTCCTTTAGATCATAATCCTTTATAATATTCTAATTTAAAAAGCCCGCTTTAAACTCAAAGAGGAGAAGGAATAACAATCTCCAAAATCTTGGGCTGAAAATAGGGTGCCGGTCGATCGGCCCTGGATCTCCGGTCGACCGCGGTTTGCAGATAAGCCTAAGAAACCAACCAGTAGGCCCTTTTTCCTTGACGCGATCGACCGGCCATAGGGGCACGGTCGACCGGTCATACCATATCCCTGCAAATTAATTCTCCAAATTTTCCATCCAACAACCCTAATTCATTTTCATGGTTTCTAATCTACACCAAAATCATCAAAAACATCTACACAATGAATTCTAGCCTTTATTTTTCCAATTTCCGGTTTGATTTCCGAGTTGATGATTGAAACGTCGGAACTGCTATCTTAGAAAAATCATATCAAATCGAAACAAAATCAGAAAAATACACGGTCGGTGATCTCTCGACCATATCAAAAATATCTACAACTTTCATGTTTTGAATAAGAGCTGAATCAATTCATTTTCTGGCCTAATTGACCCCGCAAGCTGCTATATTACTATTCATCATCTTCTCCAAAATCCCAAACCTCCATTTTTATCATCTTCCAACCATTTCTCTTAAACCCAAACATATATATAACATAAAAAATCAGTATATAACTTAACCCAACTAATTTCCAACGTCAAATTCATCATATACACATCAATTGTAAGATTTTACCCAAAATCTAGGTTTTATCAATTTAAACCTAAAATCCACAATTTTATCCACAATTCATGAAATAAATGATACACAACAATTATTTAGCAAGTTTAATCACTTGCCTCAAGATTGTAGAGTCTGATTCGTCCTCGAAATCGCGGATTTGCCGGAAAATCCCAAGCTTTTCTCCTTTCTCTTCCTCTTTTCTTCTTCTCTTTCTTCTTCTTTCTTCTTTCTCTCTCTCTTTCTAGGGCTTTCTCTTTTCTCTAAATGAGAAAGGTTTCTCCGTAGGCTTTTAAGCCTTGAATCCAAAATACACCACTTTAAATGATAACACACACTTTAAATGACTCGGTAACTTTAATTCGAGCCAAACGAACTTAAAATATTTCGGAACCCAAATAAGCCCTAAGTACAGTCATTTCGACTATATCGACCCTTCCGAAAACAACCGCACCCTTAGAATCGTCATCCGAATCACTTTCTAACATCTTCAAATTTTGACCTCAAATGCCAATTTAATTAATCTCCAATGAAAATAATATTTATTTCTCCCAAAATAAATAAATTATTGTCCCAAAAATTTCGGGGTATTACATTATCTTAAAATATCTACACCTATATTAGTATATACATATATTTGTCACATTTATTGTATATGTTTTTTTTTCTTTAATATACTTCTCGCTTTGATTGAAACATAAGACATAATATGCATTATATTGGAAATAATGATACTGCTGATGTGGGAGAAAGCTTATCTTGTACAAATATGTAGTGACATTTGTGTTCCCTATGTGAAGCATTGATTCTTAAACATCAAACTTATTAAAAAGTTAGGTTATTATTTGTGTAAATTATTAGTGTCATAATATAATGTTTTTGTTCGTATATTTCAAAATCAAACTTATAAGAGCATATTTTTAATAATTTCTATGTAAAACTAGACATATTTCTAAATACAAATTTCGTTTTTAATTAAGTACGTCTTTATCAATTTATATATATATAATAATATAATACTTCAAACATTTTTAAAATGTGATGTGTGCGGGTTTACAACTAGTATAATATAATAAGTGATTAATTTTATGTGTACCTTCAAACCATACCATTAAACCATACCCACTGCGTTGTCAGAAAGACGCTGGTTGATCTTTTAATGGACCATATGTGAACGAAACACATTAACCAATGACTTTTTGACAATTAAGCAGGGTATGATTTAAGGGTATAGTTTGAAGGTACACAATTATAGTACTAGTAGTTGGGCAGGTATGGGAGAGTTTTGGCCGACATACTCAATTTGGGTTGCGCTGAAAATGGGCGGGTTGGGTCAATTTTTTAAAGAAATTATACTATATTTTTGTATCAAAATGTCCTCAATGCATTTTTATATATAAAAAATTAGGGGAAATGTAAAATTCACCCTGAAGTTTGGGTTCATTTTCAATTTTAGGCTTGATATTTCAAAAATTGCAATTTAAAAATTGATGCAATTAAACTTGTCGTTATATCTGTGTTAAAACATAACGAAAGTGGTTAGATGGAAATTTTGTGTGGATTTTTTTTAAATATTGTGCAATAAACAATCGACACGTGGCTCCAGAAATAATATTCACACAAAATTTGAACCTTTTATCAGTAAATTTTTTTCTAAATCTCCATGCGTGCGCGCGCACAAAAAAAAAATTAAAACATGACCCAACCAACCCATCACCTCCCGTACTTTTCTCCCCCCTTCCCCTGCCAACTGTCTGTCCTCCTCCTCCACCTCTCTGTCCTCCTCCTCCACCTTCCCAACCCACCACCACCCGACCCTCTTCCCTACCCTAGATTTGTTCGAAAATTCCTTTCGGAGAAGTCTCCCCCCATCTCTCTCTCTCTCTCTCTCTCTCACACCCACCCACCCACCCACACCCACGCTTATATATACATAGGGGTGGCAACAGGGCGGGTTTGGGGTGAGTTTTCAAAAATCCTAACTCGCCCCATTTAATAAACGGGGCGGGTCGAGGCTCTTACGGCTCGGAATAATTTTAAAAATAGTAAATTAAAAATATTACATTATAGTCTTAGAGGTCTACAATGGTTTGTATTCCAATATGTGAGACATTCCCCCAATTATCAATCCATATTTTTCACATAGATCTTTTATAAAATTAACACATATAAAGTTTTTTTAATGTGTGTGTGTGTGTGTATATATATATATATGGTTTAATTGTAATTAACATACATATAAAGGGTATTTATGTAGGCATAAGTTAAACGGGGCGGGGCAGGGCAAGGCGGGGCATGGCAGGGTGGGGGGATTTTATTTAAACAAACTCCTAGCACGCCCCATTTAATAAACATATATTTTTTTAAGCCCATACCCGCTCCCAATTCATTAATCGGATTTTAAAACCCACCCTATTAGGGGCGAGGCTCCTACGGGTCGGATTAAATTGCCATCCCTATATATACATGTGATTATGTATAGATCCTGTAGATGCAAGAAATCACATTTAATAATTCTCAAAGCAAAGGAATTTAAAGAGTAAGTAAGATCACAACACACATGATTTACGTGGTTCGGCAATTGCCTATGTCTACTGAGGGTTTATCAGTTTTTATTAATTCTTTTAGAGGTTCAGAATTACATGCCCCATTGTCCTGAGGTGGAGGTTTCATTTATAGTGCTAAGAGTGATTGAGCTGTTGTACACGAACTCTCCCAACTCGTTATTGGCTCGTTGACTGATCCCTGCTTATCTCATTCGAGAATGTAAGTAACCAAGATGAGTCTTCATGATTATCCACATGAGGCTAAATTCGACTTGGGCAGCATATTGGGCCTGTTTGAGCTGCCGAATGTTGGGCCGTTATGGTTTTGCACCCATAATTGCCCCTAAAATTCTTTGTTAAGGATGGGCCGAAGAATTTTACATCCTTTGTTGGCCCAAATTATGAGTTTAAAGTCTAAGTTTTATGCATGGGCATGTTCATAATTATTTGAGAATAACAAGGGTATGATGGTCCTATACAAGAAATAAATTGTCAATTTCAATCTCGGGTCCTGTTCCATATGATTAAACTTTTGAAATTCGACCTTCACTCGTTTCAAATTCTATACAGTCATTTTTCTTCCTTCTTCACTTGCTCAAAAAGTCTTCTTGGAGCTCCTATTTTCTTAACCCACTTTATAATTCTTCTTCATTCTGGCTTGCTTCTTTCATCTTCGTAGTTCCTTCAGTTTATTTTCATCGCATAGTCTCCTCTCGCTAATTTCTTATTTGAAAAGGGTTTATAATTTTAATGAGAGGACCGTGGGGGATTTTAGGAAAATGTACTCAATTCTCCCATGGGTTACGAGTGAATGTGTCCCAATGCTAAAAAACTACATCGCTGTTGAGGGTGACTATTGGATCCATACCCTCTCTCTAACATTTTTTTGAAATTTTTGTGAGTTTTTTGATATTGTTCCCACCCAATGTTCCCTAAACACATGGAGAATTGTGAACGGAGTCCATAGAATAAATGAACTGTGTGGGACCAATATAGGGATCCCATAAATTAGATTTTATTATTCGTGGTCTCACACAATAGAAGGCGTGTTATACCTGAAGGCAAGAAAAGCTGATAGGGTCTTAGTAGTTAATCTCCCTCATTCCAACAATGGATATTCGGATAAAGGTTTTATTTCCCGTAATTGGCGACATCTACCTCCTCCAGAGGGCGAGCAATACCAAGGGTTTTTATGCTCAGAGTGGAGGAGTGATATAGGTTAATACTTTATTTTTTCTTGCTCTTGAATTTTTACTTGATTGTATGTTTACAGATAAAAATCTTCATCAACAGGGAAGAATTGCTGAAGCCCTGGAAGTTAAGGAAGCCCTTGGTCCAAGGTGGTGATCGCCTCCGTTATGCCTCCTTTCTTCTTGGGTACAAAAACTCTACCGACAGCTTCACAACTCGCCCAGTAGACACAATTCCTAATTTTCCACTTCCTCTAACAAGTGAGGAAGCTTACACTTCTTCCTCGTTTGAATCTTTAAATGTTGAGTCCATCCCTTCCGAGGAAGAAGACTCAGTATCTCTCAGAAAAAGAATTTTACTGATCGAAGACGATGATGTGAATCCTTCCACCTCAAGGCCAAGTCCTCAAAGAGGAGTGAACAGGAGGGCCTTTTTGCCATTGAATCGGACTTATCAGTCCGAGAGAAGGGCATGGAGGACAAGGCCCCGTCTTCCATTCCTTTGCAGCTCTCAAAGAAGGGTAATGCCCCTACCTTTGGGAGACCTCAAGAAGTGATGTCGGTGGTCAAGAACCCCTCATTGGCCTTTAGTCTACTGAAGGGGGGGCGTGCTCGCCTCTGACTATGAGAAGGTCAGCCAGCTGTCCTACGACCAACTCTCAACTCACTCCACTCAGACGTTGTCTTTGGTAAGCCGAATTTCTTTTTATTCTGCCTGAAGCTGTTGGATTTTTCATTCTGTGTTTTGACATACTTTTAATTATATGTTTGCAGTTTGTGACGAACTTCGTTGCCATTTTCGAGAGTCGCTCTATCAATCCAAAAGAAATAATGATTTGACGACGGTCTTGGACAAGTCCAAGGAAGCCCTTGCTGCTGCCAAGAGGGCAAATGACGAGGAGAAGACTGCCAGCGATGCCATGAGCACGCTGAAGAATGATCGCGAGAAGTTAAAGGTCTTTAACTACCAACTTGTGGTTGAGCGTGATCGTTTGAAGAAAGACTGTGAAGATATTTCTTTGGCTAAGGAGGCCTGCTATGAGAAGGGCTACATTGAAGCCTTTTAGGACACCAAACGCCAGCTGTCTTACATCAGGAAGTCCAACTTCAAGAAGGGTTAGGACGTTTTTATGGCAAGGGTAAATGTCCCTGCTGATTCTGAGTTTTTTGGAAAGCACAACCCTGGTTCCTCATAAAAAGCTGACGAGGAGGCTACTACAGATGCCCCAGCTGATCAGACTTCCTCCGTAGCTGCCAGAGGCAAATCCTCAGAGACCCAAGAGCAGGTGAAGAGCAAGGAAACTAGTTAGAAATAATTAGTCTACACACCCTTGTATTTTTCCTTTGGTCTCTATTTGTAAGGGCCTTGCCCATTTTGATTATCAATGAAAGATTTTTGTTATAAAATTTGATTCCGTATTGAATTATTACTGAGCTCTCCTTTTTATTCTTACTTTTTGTAGCATACCAATATTATCGAAGAGACTCTTTTTTCTAGCAATCTCAATGTCATTCTTAGTCAGGAGGTAAGTGCTCAAGCTCGTTGTGCATTTGTTTCTATTCGTACGGCCCTCAAGAAGATGACGGATGCCTATAAAGACCTACCTGCCTTAGTGGCCAAGCTGAAAGATGATGTGAAACACTTGGGAGATGTGGGCACTCTCATAGAGGAAGATTTGATCTCTTTGAAGAAGCAGTTTGCTGAAGCCAAGGATATTAGGGATATTAGAGCCCTTCTCTAAGCTAACAATGACTCCCTTAAGAAGAAACTTGCCAAGGTAGAGGATGATTGTAAAAAGTCTCATGTTGTGACAATGGACCTTAGTCGCGACATCCTTAAACTATGTTATCTCTTAAAGATGGGTCCTCGAGCAGTGTGGTCTGCTGGCTATAAAGAAGGATGGATGGACGCCCCCATCAAGCTAGAGGAGGCAAAGCAATTAGCTTACAAGCATGGTTGGATAAATGCCTTAGGGATTTTAAAAGTTCCCAAGGACTCTCAACTTTGGTATATGTACCAAGTTGAGTGTACGACTTATAGGAATCCACCTTTTGGCAGTGAAGAAAGCTAGGTTCCATTAGATACCGTCCCTCTCCGATTGGCCAAGATCTATTTGACTTGTCATGAGAGCGACGATGAGTTCCGACCAGATTCCGATGATAGCCGAGGAAGAGCCATTGCCTAGCCGATAATAACTGTTGTTTGTTGTCCTTTTGTTATTGTAAACAAAATTTTTGTAACTTATAACATTTTGTAACAAGTTGTTTATATAATATCATCGTTTTGCATTTTTCCATTCCATTATACCGAGCATGTATTTTATTGTCTTATCTTACCTTTTAGGTTGTGTCGTTACACCACCTTAGGCCTAGAACATTCTATGGCCAAAATGCACCTGGTTTTAAGGCTATCTACCTTTTCAGAATTTTTATCCGACCAAAGTTGGGTTCATTCAGTGCCTAGGGATCCTCCGTAGGTCTTTTGCTTACCTGGGCAATTCATGAGGTCTTTTTTTTATGAACAAAGACCTTGAGGCCTTAGCTTTAATTGTAATTAAACAATTTGCAATTGTAATTAGACTAAGGTAATGTTGATCAATACTATGATCGCTAATTTAATATGTGAGCCTGCAATTTTGGAACAATGTTAAGAAAATAATTGAGCCACTTGAGCTGTTATTAAAAATGCTACATCAAATCGCGAGCATCATAAATTTTGAAATAAAAATTTGCAAAAACTTATTAAGCTAGAAATAACTTAAATAAGAGCGAACTTAAAAGTAAAACTTCTCGAGATTGGCTGAATTCCAAGCCTTGGGTATCTCATTTCCCTCTATTATTTCCAAATGATAGGCCCCTTGTAGATCGTCTCTGATGACCTTGAATTGTCCCTCCCAGTTAGGCCCTAACTTGCTGTTTGAAGGCTTTTTAGCACCGTCGAGGACTTTTCTGAGGACATAATCATCGGCATGGAATTTTCTTGGACTAACGTGCTTATTGTATTTCTTGGCTAACTATTGTTGGTAGGAGGCCAGTTTTATCATAGCATGTTCCCTTCGTTCTTCTTCTAGGTCAAGTTCAGCGCTTATAGCTTCGTCATTCAAAAATTGCTCGATAATGTGTACCTCATGGTTGGCAAACCGACTTTCATAGGAATAACAACCTCCATCCCATATGTTAGAGTGAATGGCGTTTCCCCAATAGGCCTTCTAGGTGTAGTACGATATGGACACAGTAACATGGGGAAGCTCATCCACCCAAGCTCCCATTGCCTTTTTTAATCTCTTTTTATGACGTCGAGCTTCGTTTTGCGAGAACCCTCTACTTGTCCATTGCTTTGGGGATAGGCCACCAAGCTAAAATGTTATTTTATGCCATAGTTGTCGCAGAAACCTTAGAAGGGTCCACTTTCAAACTGTGTGTCGTTATCTGTGATGATTTCCCTAAGTACCCCAAAGCGTGTTATAATGTTCCTCCAGGTGAATCTCTGCTTCAATTTACTCTGTGAAGTAATTTGTGCCGACCAATAGATACTTGCGATTTCTTGGCGCTGTTGGGAGTGATCCTAGAATATCCAACCCCCACTGGGCAAACAACCATGGACTAGTTAGTCACTTCAAGTCACTGGCTGGCTGATGAAGCATGGAGGGGGAACTTTTGGCACTTTTCACATATCTATACATACGAGGTTGTGTCTTTCTGCATATACGACCACCAATATCCTTCTTTGATCACTCAAAAGGCAAGAGACCTTCCTCTTGTGTGGCTTTTACAGATCCCATCGTGTAGTTCGTAAGAACTTGGTCAAAGTCATTTGGATGCACGCATTGGAGGTAAGGATCTGTGAAATATATTATGTAAAGTTTTCCTTCGGGACCTAGATAAAATCGCGCAACTTTAACCCTAACTTAATGGGATTACTTTTGTCGGTTAGTAATATATCATTCTGCATATAATTAATTATTGGATCCATCCAATTGGGACTTTTTTGCCCGGCGAGAACGTGCTCGATGACCACTGACTTTATAATGCCGGGCTTGGCGAGGAATTCCAATTCAACTGTTCTCCTTAGATTGGAGTCCACTGCTAAAGCATCGACATGGCTATTATATCCCTAGGAGAACTGTAACTCCCCAACCTAATTTTATGGGTTATCCGTGGTTAACCCGATCCGACTCGATCATTAGCTGTGAAGTGCAATGAACAACCTATAAAATATTGCTAATCCAGTTTTATTTTAATTAACGTTTCACTTATTTAGAATGCGATTCCAATTTCAAATCAAACTACATGAGGGACCAAAGGGAGCACCCCGGGGTCCAAGCATACAGAGCTACTAACGTAAAATAAAAGAGAGTACTTACCTGTATAACGCCCTCAAAATACGAAATCACAACCCACATTTCGTAACAAAACGAGGGAGTAAGCCGAATGCTCAATAGAAAATATACAAAATGCAGTATAGAATCGAACGACAGAAAGAAAACTCTAACGTGATATGTTTACGTGCACATGAAACTACCTTGTATATATAGAGAGACATACATATGCATATACTTAATGCATGAAATAATTTTACTTTCAAAAATCTTATTTATCCAGATCAATACACCTTAATCTTGTAAAAGACTTCGTTTTTCTCATTTTGATATTTATCACTTTATATAACACGCATAGTTAAATACTTGAAACAACTACACTTGGTTTGACCGAAAGTCATTTCTTTATCGAAATTACCCTTTTCATTTTAACCAATCCACATTAGTATTTTCATCGAAAATCACCCTTTCAACACACGGGAACATCGTGTTAGAAAATACTTATTTAGTCTTTGAAAACCTTTCACAACACACCCTTGTACTAATTATGGGTTAAACCTCTTAGGTTGCTTAACCACCCATTTACCCACTTACTTTATTTTTTATACCTTATGGAGAATAATCAATTATACATCTACTTGTCCATTTTAGCCTTTACCGGAACATTTATTACTTCATTCAAGTAGGTTGTCTTAACACATTTTCACCACAAAATTCATTTCTTGACATGTTCCTTATTCCTTTATCTTTTTTCTCGAAATCTTTCAATAATCGCATATTTTAACGGGCTCCACACTGTCGGTTATGCGCACCATATGCTCTGGCTAGTGTTTTCAATTTTTCATCCCAAGGCTCGAGGCTCTCCTTAATTTTTTCGATGTCATCCGAGTCCTTATTAATGTGTTTTAATATTTTGCAAATATCCATATTATTCCACCTTTTCTTTTACCCGGTCGAAGCTAAAAGTCGGGGTTTCAGCCCAATTTGTGTTACACTTTGAAAATCATCATTTCATGTCCTCTTTAGCCTTGATTTTACTCCAAAAATTATGTTCATTAGGACTATAATGTGTAACACCCTTTCCAACATTTTTATTTCATAAAAATGTTCCACTTTACATAAAATTATCATCTTACCCATTTATTTTCAAACTCATCTTTTATTCTATTTCACAAGTGTTAATTTAACACCATTGAGTTACCCACACTAACTTCTTAAGTGTTTTTAACACCTTAACACCCTTTTAAACCTTTGGAGTAATATTCTTCTAAATTAGAAAATTCTTTATTTCAATACATTTATTTTCAAGAGTTATTGAACATATAAGACTACTTTATAAGAAAATACCATTTTCTTTTATTAACCCGTGTAGTATTACAACCTTACACTTATCACCAATAATCCCCTTTTCACACACTTGGAAGCCTAGAATTTCTACTTTTTCTTATTTCATATTTAAACCCAACAAAACCTTCTTTAAACTTGTTACATATTCATTGCCAAAATAGTACAAGTTTATATGCATGAGAACATGGATTTTAAATCTCAAATCCTATTAATGGGTTAAACATACATTTCATTTTAGAAATTAATAACACTTAAATATACTTTCAAGGTATATGATATTTTTTTCTTCAAACTCAAAAAATGCCCATTTTCATTAAATCTTCATTTTTTAAAGAAACTTTGGAACATTATTGCACTATATATTTGAGCAAAATCAACCGCATTTTCAAACATTTTATTTCATAAAATGTTAACATCAAACATCTAGAAAATGTACCATTTTCATAAAAATCCTAAACTTTATTTCAAGAAACTTTGCAATATGTATTCTTCATTTATTTCAACAAAAATAGCATTTTCCAACATTTATTTTATTTCGTAAAAAAAATTATTATTAATTTTGCTAGAAAACCCATTATCATTTTCCTAAGCATCCTACTCTTAATATTCTAATAATCAAAGACTACAAATACATAAAATAGAGTTTTAATCTAAGAGTAGATTTTTTTCCACCTCATTAGTTAATTTGGCATGGTGTTCCTTGAGATTGAAGCGATCATTGAATGCGCAAGTGGGCGAGGTATTTCCACTATTTGTATGCAGATGTGATGCCCCTTTCTATTGACATAATTTTTTATTACGACAACGATGGTTGTCATCCTATCACACATGACGATGACTTGTCTGAAGATATCGAGGAACCTTTAGAGGAAGGTGTATATCTATAGTTCTTTCCTTGTGATTTCTTTTTCAATTCTAAGGATGGCAGATGGATTACTCTTACTCAATTCCACAATATATAGGTTTTTGGTTTTGTGAACTTTTTTTCCCATCTTCGGGGAAGAGTAGGTTAGGGTGTGTACCGAAAATTTCTTCGACATTTTTTTAGGATGGTTGGATGACTTGTACAGACTTTCACGAGACGAAGTCAAATTATATGGCTGATTTTTTTCCACTATTTGGTAATAATGATGAATTTTGTGGGATTAGTTGGTTTGTTATTGTAATGTCCTGACCCGAATTGGAGTCACTTATGAGAGGTAACTCGCACCAACATCGAAATGTTAGGGACAATTTATTTTTGAAAAGTAATGAAAACCTTTACTTGCCAAAAACCATCAATTTATAATCATAAATCCGTTTGTTATCATTCACAAAAATGTGACCACTTGAATGTGATTTAGAGTTCAATTGACTTTAGTTGAAAACGAGTTTGGCAAATTAACTCTACATATCATAATCCAATATAATCCAAATTATTACAAACCAAGGTAATTGTTCAAATAAAACATTAACAAAAAACGATTGATAAAAGTCTTGAGAAATCACATTACGATACGAATCGACAATTCAGATCTTCTCCAGGGGCGATCCTGACTCTCTTTGGCCTTAGCCGTATCCTTACCCGAGCTACCTAAGGGTGGGGTTTTAACCAAATAGGGAAATGAGAAATTGCCCAGTAGGGGGAATATTAGCAAGATATAATAATACAAGTAAATAAGTATACATATACAATGCATTTTAATATTTATGAAAATATTCATTTTATTTAAGCGTGTATCAAATGCAACTACGTCATAACCTTTTTAACTAACTCGGGCCAGAGTCCCATATTTACCCCCTTTATTATTAACCTTTATCTTTGCTTTTTCGTAATTCATTAATGGTTTCACTTAACCTTTTTCCTTATCATTTTATGATCATCAAGATCTTTACAAGATCATTTATCATTATGTTTACAGGCTTTCACCGCCTGCCATAAATGGCATAACCCTTTACAGGCTAGTTGTCTTAGTTCTAAGACGAAACTTCACCCTAGGGCTCCGGGACCTTTTTAAACTTTCCCGATTGCTATGAGTACATTTCGTTTACTCAATAGTAAAATATTTTCACATTTACACATTTGTTTCATTCTTTTACATTTACTTTTTTAAACCCGACCGATAAGGCTAATAACCTAAGGTAAATACCACCATGTCAACTTTGTTACACATTTTATACACTTTTAGTTGTCGAATGTTTAATGTTCACTTGTTTCCAAAGTCTAAACACTTTTTATAGGATGTTTAAAAAAAATTCTCTTTGCAAAATATTACAATTTGGGGAAAAACCTTAATTTTCACAATCCTTAGGGCTCATTTCACAGTTTTAGCTAAATTGTGAGTCACATTGCAAAAATCCTTTATTTATTCCAAATATTCATCATTTTGTCATTCCCACCTTTACATTATTATTCATTAACTTCAAACCCCATAGGTTTTTTTTTGCTAACCCTTTTGAAATGTTTAAATATCATTTTCCATCCATTTTCCATGTTAGGGGTTCGACCATTTTTAGCTCATAATATTCTGAAAATATGTACACAATATTTTCATGGACATTTCTACTTAAATGTAACCATTTTAACTCAAAGTATAAACTAGTTGCACATTTTAACATTTTTTCACCTGAAATTACAACATTATGAGGTATACCATTTTTTTACATGCAAACTTAATATTTTCTTATATAAAATGACAATATTTCCATAAAATGAGCTCTTTACGCCACATATCTTTTATTAGAATGACTTAAACATATTTTGAAATTTTTACCAACATGAAATCAAGGGTTTTTGTGGCCAAATTAATCGACCTAATAGAAAGAACTGACATGTGTCCGACAAACCTGATAGATGATCAAAGCTTCAAGATAAGAACAAAAAGGGATTCGATTGATATCTCGAGCTTGGATCTATTTTTCCAGATCGTAACAACATCCCACAACCTTAGAGTCCTACACGACTCATTCTCTTTATGTTCTATATAAATGTAACCCTTACCTTTTGGTAGAGGGGCACGTAATATTTGTTGATAAGAACTGATCAATCAAGGTATAGAAACACCATTGTGGACGTAGGCACGTTGTCGAACCACATATATCTTGCGTTGTGTGATTTTCCTTTACCGTCCGTCTTTACTATGTTGAATGAATCAAAATAGGATTTTACCAGCTACAATTGACATCGCATGCGTGAATGAGTTTTATTTTCTCATCCAATTAGAGCCACCGAGGAGTTATGTCTTACCCATGCAACGCACCTCAGCCAATTAACGGGGAACATCAAGACGAACAAAACAAACCACTAGTGCCTAGATTCAGGTGTGAGGTCTACCCCAATAGGATCCAGAACACTCTTACCTCACGCCATCATCCTTAGGAGGAAAAAATTGTGGAAAAAGACTCACAACCGAAGTCCACTCAGATCTCATGACTTGTAGATGCTTATGAACGATATCTGCATCAATAGGAGGATGTCACTCTCCGTTAACAAGAGGATAATATCTGTTCGTAACGTCACCTAGAAATAATGGATCAAGAGCTCTATGGGGACAAACCTAAATGCTATGCTTGAACACCCAGCCCTCAGGAGAGTAGAACTCGCAGTTGAGGAAGGAGTTTGCAGTGCGATCAGGATCACTCTAGGAACAGAAGCCCTCCCAGGGAAGACGGCCACTAATGAGGTCGTCGTAAGAAGGATCTTCGCGAACTCATTTGTATAGAGATGGATGAGCACCCCGATCATCAGGGAACCATGTCAACTAAGGAAATGTCCAAGAGGGTCCTTATTAGCCAGATGAAGTCTCCGTTCTCAAGAGAGATTGAGGAATTGGAGCCCGTTAAAAAGTTCTCAATGCCCAGGTTCAAGATCTATGATGGGATGATTGATCCCATCGATCCTGTTCACCAATACGGGAGACAATGATCCTCTAGAGTAACGATGAAGATATTATATGTCACATATTCCCCTATAGTATGGGGGATATCCCGCAAAAGTGATTTGAGAAGCTCCCACATAGGTTGATCAACAACTTCAAGTAACTCACAGAGGCTTTAATAACCAGGTTCATCACCATTAGTGCTCATCCAAAGAGGATGGAGTCACTCCTCACCATGAGGAAAAACCTCAAAATACCTTGCGATAGTATGTTCATAAGTGTTGAGAAACCTATAACTAAGTGGTGGATTTCTCTGAGCAGATTTTGTGTCCTCGTTCAAGATTAGTTTTTCGTGCTACTCTATATTACAATATTCCGTCACGAAAAAGGAGGACAACACTATTGACGAACTTATGTCCAGAAAAGAGAAATATGGCAAGGTAAAAGACGTCCAACATGATAAAAGTCGGTAAAAAATAGTCAGAAACGGTGACACGGAGAATGACCCCAAGAAGGGGGCTAGAAGCAGAATGACAGAACCAAGAACAATGACAAGAGAACCCTCCCAAGGCCTACCAAGTGATCAACAATGTTTTCATTGAGTCGATCTAAAAGATCTTAAATAAGATAAAAAAATAATCAATTCCTCAAGTGGCGATGAAGATTACGAGAGATCCATAAAAAAGGAACACTGCCCTGAGATATTTCTATCACAATGAGCATGGACACAAGACATAAAACTGTAAGGAGCTCAAGTCCCACTTGGAAGAACTGCCCAGGTTGTCCACCTAAATGAATCTATGGAGAAAAAGGGTGTAAATCCCACCGTGGAGAATGACTAGAAGTCTGACAACCTCCTAGACGATGATGAGATGGTACACGAGCTCAGTCATCCACGGTGTATCAATTCCGAATCGGATCCATGGCAATGTTGCTCGAGTGGAATTGAAAAAGGTCACTGCAGTTATGGAAGCTTTCCAAATTGACCCTACCAAAACTCCAGCAAGCAAACGCTGATGGCCAGAAGATATTGACTATAACGAGCACATAGTTTTTATCGAGGAAGACCTGGTCGGGTTAGGACTCCGCATCATAATGCGTTAGCAATCTCTCTCAAAATTGCTAACTGAGACGTGGACAAGCTACTAGTCGACCAGAGAAGCTCCTCAGAGGTTATGTACCTAAATATGTTCAACAAGCTCAATCTCAATATGGAAAATATAAAGTTAACGACCATCCCTGTTGATGTAAAAAACTAGATTGCTCTAATTATTCAATCACAGATAAATAAATAAGACAAAGATTTTTAAAGTGGTTCGGCTAGGAATAAAGCCTACATCCACTGTTATGTTATTGCTGAGTGTTTGCAGAATTCTTGATTACAAGTTCTCTCAAGAAATTCCGGTCCTCCCTGAATGAGGATGATACAAGGTATTTATAGCCTTTAGGCTGTACATGAAAGGTTCGATACATTAAATGACATACATATGAAAGGGTAATACATTTAATGTAGCGTGGGCGTCAAGAATATAAACATTCAATGAATAGTTGAACAGTTGTCCGTCTGGTAATTAATGATACGGCCGAGATGCAGCTCGGACCGCCTTAGTTGCTCGTTGATCAAGAGTTCCTCGGAGCGCATGTAGTATCTCGGGATGATGGAGTTCCTCGGGGTGTCTTCCTCGTTGCTCGGAGAGAATATGAAATGGTTGAAGGAATTAACTTCCTCGCTACTATTGTGCCATGTAGATTGACACGTGTCTTCGTATTATTCGTCCACATCAGCATATTAATTTTGGTATCAACAGAAGCCCCCAATGTTTTATATTTCGAACTTTGAGGAGTATGAAACATTCTTTCTCGGTATTTGGCCATATTGAATTGATCTCCCTGGGTTTTAGGAGCACCGTATTTGAATTTATTTCCAAATTCGAAGAATCCGCCTTTTTTCGAACTTTTAAGAGCGCTTCGATCTTAGTGCCCTTTTTTGTCCTTTTAGCCGCCGGAAGTTCAATAGTTTCTTTTTTGTAATCATTTCTTTCGCTGCTTCCCAAGGCAAAGTATTTAAACTTCTTAGGTAACCATACCGTCTTCTTCTTTTCCCAATTTCTTGCCTTCAAGCTTTCTATTCTCTCCTTCTCTCTTGTGCGTTCATCCTTATTTTCGTTCGTTGTCAACATACCTCCTTTCTTCCTGTAAGATCTTCTTCCTTTCTTCTCTTTTATTCAGTATGGTTTATATTGTGGAGTCTGTTGAGAAATTTCGTTCTGATTTTTCCATTCCTTCGTGGGTAACTCTAGAGGTTCTTTCTGAGCCTTTAGATTACTTTCGATTGGCTGAGGGACATTGGTTCCCCAGTCTTTTTGTTGCTGAATGTGGATTTTCTTTTCCACCAAATCCATTGTGTCTTGAGTTTTGTCAGTATTTCGATCTTGTCCCTGCAAAAATAGCCCCCAATTCATGAAGAATAATTAATGGGGTGTACAAATTAAATTTAACTCATGGGACTCGTATAGGGATCCCTGAAATTATGTACTGCTATAAGTGGGCCATCCTAGATAATATTTATTACTTAAAAACTAGGTTTCTGAATAGAGCCCTTGTAGTTAACCTCCCTGATTCAAACAGAGATTATTTTGAACATGGGTTGGTTATTAAAAATTGGCAGTATGCCCCTTTAGTTGGAGATGGAGTATACAACGGTCCCAGATGCCCCCCATATGGCAATGGGATAGGTTTATTTTTCATTTTATTTTACTTATGAAATTATGCTTTTATCATGTTTGACAAAATGTATGACTGATATCTCATTATGTATTTATTTGCAGTTGATAGCAAAAGAAAAACTCCAAAAGAATCAGAGGTTAATATCAAGCATCTGAAACTTATCTGGGGTTTGCATAAGAACGTTGCAGACGAGCACATCAGGTCTGCATCATATTTGCTACAGTACAAGAGTTATACAACTTCTTATACTGCTCGCCCTGTTGAGCCAGCTTCCACTCCATAAGACTCTTCTTCAGATTCTCATATTCCTTTAAGTCATAGAATGGGCAAGAAAAGAGCTCCCCCTTCTCTATTTGATGACACTACTTCTGCTGCTGGGGCCAAGAAGAGCAAAACTGATGTCCCTGAGGGGACTAAGAAGGTGGATGCTGCACCTTCCAAAACTACCGAGAAGCCCCCAGTGGCTCCGAGCAAGAAAATTGCTCCTGTGGAAGTGATTACTATCTCTCTGACCAAGAGTTCTTCCTTGGTTGAAGTTGCTGACGTCCCATTGAAGAGATTGAGGAAATCATCCTCAGTCAATTTGGCTGAAACTGCCTCCACATTGCCAGCTGGTGGTGTTGGTGTTCCAACCATCATTCCTCCGAGCTCTGCAATGAGCTCGGTAAAAACTTGGATCATACCCGAGGTCCAAGGAATTGATGAAAACATTTCTAGGGATATGCTGACATCCCTAGCTACTCGTCACCTTTCTTCGGTAAATTTTTCACACTCTGAATTTCTTTTCTTTTTCTGAGTATTTGTATTTTTGCACTGACTTACTGTTTTTCTCCTCTTTCAGCAGGTGAACTGTTTTAATAACATTGTGAAGAAGGACGAGGTAATTAAAGCCTCTAGTTCCTCGTCTGGTGTAGAGGATGCTCTGTTGGGTTTGACCCAATCTTTGAAGGAATCTCGCCAACAGTACAATGAGGATAAGGCTGTTTGGGAGAAAAAGTTGTCTGCAGTTGAGGCCGAGAAGGTGAAGTTGGCTGAAATCTCCAAGGGTTTGGAGAAAAAGGTGAAAAGTTTGGAGGTTGAGCATCAGAAATACGACGACAAGCTCAAGAATTTTGGAGAGCTTGAGGATAAACTGAAGAAGGCAGAAGAAGAATTGCTCTCCCTGCGAGATATCAAAAGCTAAAAAGAAGGATTGGATGTGAAGCTCTCCTCGGAGAAACTAAGAAGAAAAGCGCAGTCAAAAAATCCTTTAGCGCTGGATGGGAGAAAGGATGGGATAAGGGAATTGCTGCAATGACATCCCAAGTTCAATATGGGAAGTTGAAATACTTCCACGATGGCTGGGTAGCTGCTCTGCAGGAATTGAAGATCAAAGATGATTCTGATCTATTCCAGATGCACCTCCCTGGTCCTCCTCCACCAATTGTGGAAGAAGAAGAAGATGAGCCTGTCTCTGATGAATCTTCTATGACCATAGGTGATCAGGTCTCTGCCTCTCAACCTTCTGCCACCGAGGACATTTCTTCCATGCCTCCTCCTCTCGAGAAGATTCCTGCCGATCAAGCTGTTGTTACCACCGAGCAACCGAGCTCCTCGTCCCAGCCTCCCGAGAAAGTCTTGGGAGACAAGGAAAAGGTGTGAAGTTGTTCGGTATCATTTCTTTCTTTCATTACTTGTAATCGAACAATGTAATCTTTTGATGATCTAATAAAACACATCTTCGCTCCTCTTCATTGTTGATCCTCTGTCTGCTTTTATTTATTAACTCCTATTTTCTCTTCGTTATTAGTTTTTGGCCAGAGTGGAATTGATATCTACTCCTGATACTGAGTTGATGCGACAATGCAATGGATATTATAAAGCTGGTCATACAGACCTAAGTGTATCAGAGATTGTTGACATTCTTGGTCACGATGCCTCAGAACAAGCAGTTGAGGCTTACCGCTACCTGAAGGATTTACTTGATAGATCTGTGGCCAATAATGTGGCATACTAAGAATTGATCGAGGAACTTCATTGTAGCTTAGAAGATCTTCAGAATCAACATAATGAATCAACTGCTTTGCTGCATAAGGAATATGAAAATAGATATCAGCAGCTTTCTTCTGAAACAGGCCATAAAAAGATCCTCGCTGGATATGACGTTAGGGAAAGAACTCTAAAAGGTGAGGTTGAGGCCTGCAGGCAGATTGCCGAGTTGTTGGAACAGGAGAACAATAACTTGCAGAAAAAGTTGGCTCAGTATGAATCTGCAGCATCATCTTCCACTGCTTTAGTACCAGTTACTGATGAAGGTTTCTCGTTCTTAGAAGTAGAAAATGCCAATTTAAGGCAAGAACTGGATGACTTAAGAAGATCTGCTATTTCTGGGACTGCTCGGGGACGAGGAAGAAGTTCTCGGGGGCGAGGAAGAGCTATCCAAAATGTTACCGAGGAGGAAAGTTCTCCAATCGCTGCTCGGAGTCGATCAAGAGTTCTTAGTCGTAATGTCGAAGAGGCTCGTACCCAATCTACTTTGGAAACTCAAGCATTCCAATTAAACGTCAAAGATCAGGCTCTATCAGAAATGTCCAAGAAAAATCTATCCCTGGAAGATCAACTTACTGCAACGAAGTCTGCTCTACATACTAAGGATCTTTTTGCCAAAAACCTTCTCGAACAATTGGATAGATTAACCTTTCAATTTCATAAGCAACCCAGGGAATTCTGGATGGCAGGATATAATGAAGCTCTTCTTCATTTGGATGCTCGTATTGAACATGCCAACAATGAAGGTTATAAGCAGGGGTGGTTGAACGCACTGGGTGTGTTAAAATTGGAGCAAGGGCATTTTTTATGGGATTATCATGCTCCAGGGTTACTAGACTTTCCCGTGCCCCCTTTCAAATTGGACATGGCCTGGATCCCAGCTCGTTCCATTCCTCGTAGCTTAATTTCAAAATACCTCGGTGATTATAGCCTTCATTCCCAAATCGAAGTATCTCGTCCAGAGCATCTAATGGAGACACCTTCAATAATGAATGTCAGAATGTTGAAGGACTTGAACTTTATTAATTCTCCCCTTTGCCTGGAAGATCCTCCTGCTGGCGAAGAGCCTATTTCTAAAGTAAAGGGAAAGAAACCAATAGAATAGGAATATCAATGTAATAGTTAGTACATTCATGTAACCTGTAATTTATTTCGAATTTTAATGAAAAGACTTTCATTTTCTGTTTGCAAATTTTGCTATTGTCTTGTGTTTATCAAACACCTTTACATTTGTGCATATGTATCTGTTAAAAAGATAACAATAATATTGTTCGTTGAGCAACTTAATAAAAAGTTACAAGTATCAAGGTTGTTCAATCACTTGAGTATAAAATGTTCAAAATGTTTCCAACCAACCAAAGTGGTTAAATAATGTTTGACCAATTACAATTGATGGGATTTTATCCCCGACCAGCCATACTTGGTTCAATTTCAAATATTTTCATAAAATGTGTCCGACCAACCAAGGTCAATAATTTATCCTCGTCGACCAACTACAGTTAGTGGGTTTTTATCCCCGACCAACTATACTTGGTGTATTTTGGAATATTTTGTTCTTCAAAGAATTTTTTGTAATAATCTTACCTCCCGACCAACATAAGTTGTAATGTGAGAGTATATTAATAATCTTACCTCCCGACCAACATAAGTTGTAATGTGAGAGTATATTTTTATCTTACCAACCGTAATTGATCATGATGGTGTACACCTCTTAACCAAAGGAGTAGTAGTGGTTCTTTCGAACTATATGTCCACTAGATATCTTACCAACCGTAGTTGGTCACACTAGTGTCGCCTCCTAACCAAAGGAGTATTTTTTGGTTCTTTCGAACTGTCCACTAGATATCTTACCAACCGTAGTTGGTCACACTAGTGTCGCCTCCTAACCAAAGGAGTATTTTTTGGTTCTTTCGAACTGTCCACTAGATATCTTACCAACCGTAGTTGGTCACACTAGTGTCGCCTCCTAACCAAAGTAGTATTTTTTGGTTCTTTCGAACTGTCCACTAGATATCTTACCAACCGTAGTTGGTCACACTAGTGTCGCCTCCTAACCAAAGGAGTATTTTTTGGTTCTTTTGAACTGTCCACTAGATATCTTACCAACCGTAGTTGGTCACACTAGTGTCGCCTCCTAACCAAAGGAGTATTTTTTGGTTCTTTCGAACTGTCCACTAGATATCTTACCAACCGTAGTTGGTCACACTAGTGTCGCCTCCTAACCAAAGGAGTATTTTTTGTGCGTAGTGTATTACACTAGTATTCCCCGAAAAACTTTCAACAGAAAGAAAATGATGAAACATCCTCGTTTTATTCATAATGAAGGAAATGCTTTACAATTTACATTACTGATAGTACTTGCGCAGGTGTTCAGCATTCCATGCATTCTTAAATTCTTCTCCCTCTAGAGTTGCTATTCTGTAAGTTCCTGGTCGAACAACCTCTGTAACTCGGTAAGGTCCATGCCAGTTTGCTTCCAACTTATTTTGCTTCTGAATGACTTTCTTTAGCACATAATCCCCTTCTTTTAAGTCACATTTCTTCACCCTTTTGTTGTAGAACAGAGCTGTACGTTGTTGGTAAGCAGCATTCCTAATGGCTGCCTCTTATCTAACCTCCTCGAGCATATCCAAATCCAGTCTTCTCATCAAATCGCTGACTGGGGAATTGAAATTCAGTACCCTATGCGTTGGGAGACCCAACTCGGCAGGTATCACAGCCTCACTTCCAAATGCTAGCATATATGGTGATTCTCCAGTTGCTGCTCGGGGAGTTGTTCGGTAAGCCCATAGTACTGATTGGAGCTCATTAATCCAATTTGCTTTAGCTTCACTTAACCTCTTCTTTAAACCATTTAGTAATGTTCTATTCGTCACCTCAGTCTGTCCATTGCTTTGGGGATGGCCTGGTGCTGAATGAAGCTTCAAAATGTTCGACTGATGACAATAGGCAGCAAATTCTTCATTATCGAATTGTGTTCCATGGTCTATGATGAAAGCATGGGGGAGACCATATCGACAAATGATGCTCTTCCAAATAAACTGATATACCTTCTCGTACGTCATATCAATTAGTGGTTCAGCTTCCACCCACTTAGTAAAGTAATCCACTGCTACGACGAGGTACTTGAACCTTCCTCGGGTCGTCGGCAATGGTCCAACCAGATCAACCCCCCACATGGCAAATGGCCAAGGTGAAGTTATGGGTGTCAACAATGCTTGTGGAGTTCTTCGGATGGAGGAAAAACGTTGGCACTTGTCACACTTCTTGGCATAAGCTATACAATCAGCCCTCATCGTCGGCCAGTAATATCCCTGTGTCATTACCCTTTGCAAAAGTGTCCGACCTGCTATATGAGCTCCACAAGATCCTTCATGGATTTCTTCAATCAATTCCTTGACTTCTGATGGATGCACACATCTCTGCAAACCTGCCATAATTCCTCGTCTATACAAAACACCATTAGTTAACACATACCGAGCAACTTTATACTTCAATTTCTTGGCAGCTAGCTTGTCCTCCGGTAATTCTCCTTCTTCAATGTATGCCCTGATAGGATCCATCCAAGATGGTCCTAAATCAAGGGTAATAATCTTCACCGTCAGATCTTCTTCTATGCTCCGACTTTCTAATACTTCAATTGGTATCGTTCTTCGCAGCTCGGTGGGCGTAGCTGACGCTAATCGGGCCAATGCGTCTGCTCTAGCATTCTCCATCCTCGGTATTCTCACCAATTGAATAGCATCAAATTCTGTCAATAACTCCATCACCTTTGCATGGTACTTCACCATTAATTCTCCCTTAACTGCATATATTCCCATCATTTGATTCACAATTAATTGAGAATCACTGAAAACAATTATTTGCCGTGCCTCCATAACTTTCGCCAAATGAAAACCTGCTATCATGGCCTCATACTCAACTTCATTATTGGAAGCCTTGAATTGGAATCGCAAGGCATATTCCATGTCAATATCATCTGGGGTGTTTAAAACAATCCTTGCTCCACAACCAGCTGTGCAAGATGATCCATCTACATATAATCTCCATGTAGGTAACTCGTCTTCAAATTTCTTATCTGTCAGAACTCCTCGGTAAAATATCTGCTGTTTTCTTTCATCATCCCCTGGTATCTTTCGTTCCTCGTCTGTCATCCGTTCGTGCCCTTTTACCAACCGGAGTTGGTCTGGGTTTGAATATGATGATTTTTCTACATCCACAAGTCCTTTTACCAACCTTAGTTGGTCTGGACCTGTGTCTGTTGATCCTGTATCGTCCACAGGTAGGTCAGTAAGTACCTTTTGTTCCTCGGGGGTATCAGGGTATGTGAACTCTGCTATAAAATCTGCTACAGCTTGCCCCTTTAATGATGATCTGGGTTCATACACAATATCATATTCACCGAGTTCTATTGCCCAATACATCAACCTTCCTGATTTTTCTGGATTGTGAAGGGCTTGTCTTAACGGCATGTCGGTATACACGATGATGGTATGGGCCTGGAAGTATGGCCTCATTCTTCTACTTGCCTCAATTATCGCTAATGCCAATTTTTCTAGCTTTGGGTACCTGATTTCTGCACCTCGGAAAGCCTTACTTGTGTAATAAATTGGCTTCTGGACTCCATTCTCCAATCTGATCAACGTCGAGCTGACTGCATTCTCTGATACTGCCAGATACAAGTACAACTTTTCTCCTGTTATTGGCCTAGACAGCAATGGTGGGGCTCCCAAATACTTCTTCAAATCTTGAAAGGCCTTCTCATATTCATCAGTCCACTCAAAACTTTTTCGCAGTGTTTTGAAGAATGGGAGGCATTTATCAGTTGCTCGGGATACAAATTTGTTGAGCGCTGCAACTCGTCCTGTAAGGCTCTGTACTTCTTTCCTCGTCGTTGGGGATCGCAGCCCTAAAAGAGCTTTGATCTTTTCTGGATTCGCCTCAATGCCTCTTTGGTTGACGATGTATCCGAGGAACATTCCTTCTCGTACTCCAAAGGTACACTTCGTCGGGTTGAGCTTCATTTGGTATTTGTCCAGTTGATCAAAGGTCTGGCCTAAGTCAACTAGATGATCAGTAGCTCTCTTTCTTTTGGTGAGCATGTCGTCGACATAGACCTCCATGTTGCAGCTGATTTGTTCGGCAAAAACCTTGTTCATCAGCCGCTGATATGTTACACCTGCATTTTTTAAACCAAAAGGCATAACATTATAACAATAATTTCCCCTTGGGGTAATAAAAGAAGTACTTTCCCTGTCTTCAGGTTTCATTTTGATCTGATTGTAGCCAGAGTATGCATCCATGAAGCTGAGCAGCTCATGTCCCGAGGTAGCATCCACTAACTGATCGATTCTGGGCAATGGAAAATGATCTTTAGGACATGCCTTGTTAAGATCAGTGAAATCAACACACATTCTCCATTTATTATTCTTCTTTTTTACCATCACCACATTTGCCAACCAATCTGGATATTTCACATCTTCAATGAATTGGGCTTTCTGGAGCTTTTCGACCTCCTCTTGTATGGCTTGGTTCTTCTCGGAACTAAACACTCTTCTTCTCTGCTTCACAGGCTTGATCTCCTTATTCACATTGAGCTCATGACATAAGAAGTTTGGATCCATCCCTGGCATGTCTTCATGACTCCAAGCAAAAGTATTCTTCCTGTTTCTCAAGAAAACTATCAACTCCTGTTTTATTGAAACATCCAACGACGATCCTATCTGGGTTACTCGTTCAGGATGCTCGTCGTCCAGAATAACATTTTCTGTAGATTACACCACCTGTCCTTTTACAAGTTGAGATTCATCCCTAGGATCAAGAGTTTCAATTTCTGTACCTTCCTCCACTTGGTAAGTAGTAGTCTTTTTCCTTGATTCTTCAAGTTCCTCTTGCTCGGCAGACGAATAATAGCATTCCCGAGCTACTTTTTGATCACCTTTCATAATTCCGACTCCAAAATTCGTTGGGAATTTCAAACACTGATGTACTGTAGATGGAACTGCTTCGAACTTCTTCAATCCAACTCTTCCCATGATGATGTTGTAGGCTGACTGCACATTCTTATCCATCACAAAGAAGCGTATTCTTTCTGTTCGACAAGCAGGCCAAGTTCCAATGAGTATATCCAACTTGATCGCCCCAAGTGGAAAAACTTTCTCGCCGGCAAAACCCAGAAGGGGTCTGTGATAAGGTTCCAATTGAGATAATTTCAAATTCAAGCTATCAAAGCATGAATAATACATGATGTCTGCCGAACTACCATTGTCTACTAACACCCTTGAAATGACCATGTCCTTCATCCTCATTTTGATCACCAAAGGATCATCATGAGGGTAAAGAACACCTGCCAGGTCGTTTTTGAAAAACCAATCACTAGCTTCTCTTTGTTTACCTTCCTCGGACGATCATCCTTGGCCAGATTTATTCGCTGAATATATGAACAAGCTTGAGCCTCTCCGAGGTAAGCTTTTCTTTCTGCAGTAAGATCTCCTCCTCCTGCATCTCCTCCTGTAATAACATTACAATCAAATGACCCAAAACGTATGGAAAATACCTCTCGTTCAGGTTGTCTTGGCTTCTTGGGAAGATCGGGGTCATCATCTGGATCATCTTCATGGTCCCTCTTCTTTTTCTCCTCTGCACGACGAGGAGATCTAGATCTTTCTCTAGTTCTATCATCATTCTTCCTTTCACCCCTGCGATCTACATATTTTGATAATTTTCCTCTTCGGATGAGCGTTTCAATCTCGTTCTGAAGGGCTATGCAATTTTTGGTTATATGTCCATGATCTTTGTGAAACTCGCAATATTTTGCCTTATTCCTCAAATCAGGATTTGTCCTCAGTTTTTCTGGCCACTTGATTTCCTCGCTATTCTTGATTTCTTCCAAAACATGATTAATACCCATTTTCAATGGGGTATAATTGTCGTACTTCTTTAGGACTTCCCATGACGTTCTATTGTTCTTGGAGTGCTTGTCAACACCATTACCTTTCTGTTCTTTCTTCTTAGACTTGTCGACCTCCACCTTGGTTTCTTTATCCATATTCTTCTTTGCAGCCATAGCCTCCTCGGCATTCATGATTTTGGCCGCTTTTGCCATCAACTCCGACATAGTTTTAGGTGGATCTTTGGCCAAAGTGTAGTATAACTTATTAGGCAACAAACCACTCATCAAAGCAGTGATTGCTGTCTTTTCTTCGTAATCTATGACTTCTAACTTCTCGTTATTTAAACGAGTTATGTAATCTCTAGTACTTTCACCTGATTTTTGTCTAACACTTAGCAAGTGTGCTACTCGCTTTACTGGCTTCGCCCCAAAACAAAAATTGCCAATGAAAAACTCGGCTAATTGAATAAAAGTCGAAATCTTACCCCGAGGAAGATTATTATACCATATCTGTGCAGATCCGGTAAGAGTTCCTGAGAATGCTCTACACCTCATCTCGTCGGGGACGGCATAGATGTCGGCAGCAGCTTGGTATTGTTCTATATGAAGAACAGGATCTGTCTTTCCATCATACTTGGGGGTCACTACAGGTGCTTTGAATTTCAATGGTGTAGGAAAATCCACAATGGCTTGCACAAAAGGTGTTCCTTGAACAAAAGTTCTCTGTAAGGGGTTTCTTGCCTTAGCCATTTCTCCCAGTCTATCCTCCAACCGCTGAATGGAACCTTTCCATGCTTCATTTCCTTCCTCAGGCCGCTTAGTCCGAGCAATTGATTGCTCTGACGTAGCTTCCTGAGATTTATCTCGACGAGTAGCTGGTCGTGATTGTGCTGATCCTTCTCTCAAACCTGATGGTGGCCGAAAACTTCTCGATGGAGCTCTAGGTGGACTCATATTCCTCCTTGGTCCTAACCGACTGAAAGGAGACACCCTGCTTAATCTTTCCAAAGCGCTAGCTCTCTCCGGAGAGAGAGTAATATGTTGATCTGTATCCGTAGCCCGTATCGATGAGGTTCGCCCATGTTGATACGTAGAATCATTAGACTCTCCATTGCGATATGACCTAGTACGTCTGGATCGCGATTGCCCACGATCACTCCTTTGCCCTGAATAAGTAGGTGCACCGCCTTGAAGAGTTTGAAGGAGTTGCCTCATAGATTCTTGCATGGCGGTTTTACCTTGAGCCAGATTTGTCATAATTCCAGCCAGATCTGGAGGTACGGATGGATTCGGAGGATTTCCAGTATTTCCAGCATTTCGATTACTGGATTCTGGATTATCTGCCATTGATGATAAATGATTTTTGGTGAAAAACGATAGCAACAATCGATTCCCACAGACGGCGCCAATCTGTTGATGTAAAAAACTAGATTGCTCTAATTATTCAATCACAGATAAATAAATAAGACAAAGATTTTTAAAGTGGTTCGGCTAGGAATAAAGCCTACATCCACTGTTATGTTATTGCTGAGTGTTTGCAGAATTCTTGATTACAAGTTCTCTCAAGAAATTCCGGTCCTCCCTGAATGAGGATGATACAAGGTATTTATAGCCTTTAGGCTGTACATGAAAGGTTCGATACATTAAATGACATACATATGAAAGGGTAATACATTTAATGTAGCGTGGGCGTCAAGAATATAAACATTCAATGAATAGTTGAACAGTTGTCCGTCTGGTAATTAATGATACGGCCGAGATGCAGCTCGGACCGCCTTAGTTGCTCGTTGATCAAAAGTTCCTAGGAGCGCATGTAGTATCTCGGGATGATGGAGTTCCTCGGGGTGTCTTCCTCGTTGCTCGGAGAGAATATGAAATGGTTGAAGGAATTAACTTCCTCGCTGCTATTGTGCCATGTAGATTGACACGTGTCTTCGTATTATTCGTCCACATCAGTATATTAATTTTGGTATCAACAATCCCTTTGGTCGAATTCACTGGAAAAATGACCACGCCATTAAGAAAGGTGGTTCTGCCAGTGGGAATTAGGAATATCTTAAAATTAATCGAGTTCCTAGTTATGGACATTAAGTCCCCCTACCATGACATCCTTGGATGAGGATAGCTTCACACCAAGAAGGATATCCCTTCCACCTATCACCAGAAAATCAAATGCATCCCTAACCTAGAGATAATGGAGATAAGGGGAAACCAGACCGTTGCTCGATAATGCTTTATCACTGTCATCAAGCCTAAGCAAGAAAAGAAGAAGTAAAAATCAATCGCAGACGAGGCGACTAAGGACCCCACTTCGTCCAAAATACAACTAAAGTATGACAAACTTGGGTGTCGCCCGCAGACAGAGTTATGGAACCATTACAAGAAGTGAATTTCAACAACTCATACCCGAAGAAGAAATTTATGATCGTTATTTTGCCCACCGATCACAAAATAGAGGAATTTATCTCTCCACTCAAAGAGAATCAAAATGTATTTTCTTAGTAGCCTTATATTATGCCCAAGACTGAATGAAAAATCATGCGCCGGTAACTTCACATAGATCCAACATTCATGCCGATCACATAAAAAGCTTGCCGAACAATTGCAAATAAGGCTAAGGTAGTGGAAGAGGAAATCGAGAAACTTCTGGAGGAAAGGTCCATTAACAAAGTTCAATGCTCTAAGTGGTTCTCTAACCAAGTCGTTGCCAAGAAGAATAACAAGAAGCGGAAAGTGCGTATTGACTTCACCAACCTGAACAACGTTTGTCCCAAAGACACATTTCTCTGCCAAAGATTTAGCAGTTAGTTGATGCTATGGCCAACCATGGACGAATGAACTTTTTGAATGGGGTATTTTCAAATCCCTTTGTTTGATCCCGACCAAGAGAAGACGTTGTTCATTACCACACTTGGCTTGTACTGCGACTGTAACGCCCCGACCCGAATTTAAGGGTTGATAAAGGACTAACCCGATCCGATTTGCGCGTTAATTATGAAGTGTAATGAAACACCCTAAATAATGTTCCTAATCCAATTTTATTATTATTTAACGTTACACTTATCAGCATGCGAGTGCAATTTACAATCACTACGTGATCTGACCCAAGGGAAGTGCCCTTAGGCCAAGTAAACATAGCTACTAACGTAAATGTAAGTAAATATTTATATGTATAATGCGCTCAAAATACGAAATTTCATGCAACCTACCGTAACAAAAGAAGGGAGTGAGCTGAATGCTCAATGAGAACTATACAAATGCGGTATATAAATGAACGTCAAAAAAGAATATTCACACGCTACACTACATGCATGTGAAAGTACGTATGTATCTACATATATACATTTGAAAATACATATCCCAATGTATTAAACCGTTTTATTTCAAAAATGTTATTCAACCCGTTTATTCTCCTTATCTTTACAAAAAAAAATCATTTGTATCATTATACTTAAAAACTAGCATTCCTTCCCATTAACGCAAACGGTTAAACAATTAACAATTATTGAGAAAATCTTTCATTTACTTTCAAACGTTTATTACCTAACGTTTATTAACTCACGCCAGAGTTACTTAACCATATTATAGGACTTCCATTCAACGCACGCACACACCGTGTTTAGAAAATACTCATTTTCCATTAAAAGCCTCATATAACACACACTTGTGTTTATTATGATTCAAACCTCATTAGGTAGCTTAAATACAATTAAGTCATCTTATTTAACCATTCCATGTCACCACATAAATATTAAACTTTTAATGCGTTATTCTTGCATTAATAAATCAATACCATTCATTTATGCCTCTTTAATGAACACTCAATTCATTACTTAGCATTTTCTTTAGGGATTCCGCCATCGCACACACCCGTCACAACACACGCACACCCACGGTTTCATGGAATTTTACCGTCCGGCATCGAGCGGCAAGTGAACTGCAGTTGGTTTGGGGTCTTTCACCATTAGGGACAACATAGCCCTGCTTAATTATTTAACCCGACATCATCTAATATCATTATCTTGCCAATGTGTTCAACATTTTCATAATGTTCATATTAATTTACCTTTTTCGGGATAAAGCCAAAGCCTTGGACTTAACTGTCCATTTTCCCATTATTCATTTAGAACAAATCATTATATTCCATTAAAGTCCTTTTTCATGCACACGTTGATGTTTACACTGAAAATCATTTTTCGTTTTAAGGACTTAAGTTATTTTTTCCATATTAGTGCCAAAACACCCTTTAATATTTTTATTTCATAAAAAAGTAACACTTTAAGTAAATTACCAATTTTTCCCGTTTTTCACCAAAACTAGCAACTTTACTCCTTCTCAATGTTATTTATCAAAAATACCCCTTTTAAATTTCAAACTTAACACGTAGGCATTTTAGTCACCACGACACCTTTTTAACTTCTCACTTTGCCGAAAATCACATTGTTGCACATTTCTTCCTTTAATATATAAAATCATGCTTTTCACATATTAAGTCTACACACTTTATATATGAGTTTTAATACTAAAACCCCATTTTAATCAATATTTACACGTTTAACACTTTACATTTCAAACTTAGTGCTACACACTTTAATTATGACGTTTTGCATAAAGACACATACTTATTCATTTTATTCACACTTAGTATTCTACACTTACATTATTTACATTTTTACCCAAAGTTTAGTTTAACAAACTAAATAGTACAGTTTATAAACGAAACTCCATTTGCTCATTTCATAAGAATCATCAGCATAAAAATCACTATATCAATCTCATAAAAAGGGCATGTACATATCAAGTGTTCTTCACATCAAAGAAATCATTTATTCACCTTAAAACACGAGTTTAAAACATTATACTTCATAAAATGTTGTGAATAGTGCGCTGGAAATTATCCATTTAAAAAACCCATTCAATCCTTTATTTTAAGTTCCCATTTTCATAGAAAATAGTAAGAATGATACTAATAAGTCTATTAGTAGATTTAAAACCTTGTTTTAAATACCCATCCTTATACAAAATACTAAGAGTGCAACTAATAAATCCATGAATGCATTATAGCCATTTTCTTGCACATTTTTATACCAAAATTGTGTAAAATAGTAATCTGAATTTTTGTCTAATTTAGAACCCATTTAAAATCACTTCTTTGAAATCCATTTGCACATGAAGTCATAGTTATCAAGTAACAAGCTCCATGGATGCATGTTATCATAAATCCTACACATATTAAGCCTAATATATGTAAATAGCTAACTAGAATTTATAATCATCAATAAATCCAAATCAAGTTTAGTAAATCCCACCCAAATGTCTTCAAAATGATGGAAGGAATGCGGAAGATGGGTGATTCCCCCATCTTCAAAGGTGGCCTTAAAGGGAGTCACAAAATCTCCTCTAAGCAAGCTCCATTGTAGCTCCATTCCATCTCCACGAAATTCTTCTTCAAGCTCCAAGAAATCATCTACAAAAGCCTCTATTAACTCCAAGAACTTCATCTTCTTAAACCCATCAATACCCACTTTGGTTCTTATGGTGTTAAAAGATGATTTTTGGCTATTTAATAGTGTTTGTAGGTGGTGAAAGTGGTGGGTTTGGCCCTAACAAGTTTGGGGCAGAATCTATCCCATAGGAGTCCAATGTTAGTGAGAGAGAGGCTAGATGAAAGACATGAACCCTAACCCCACCTATCTATGCTTTTATACCAACACTTCCAAGCCCCACTTAATGTTGTCATTTTCGTCACTTTCTCTCTCCTATTTTTTTTTTAAACTTTTAGCTTGATATTCGTATTTACACTAGTCGTTTAGCCTTCCGGATTGTCCTATACATGACGCACAAAATCGGAACCTCCGCGAAAAAGTAATTTTTTTTCTTCATAGTAATATTCCTTATATTTTTGTGAGTCAAAAAAAATATTCACAATACTTTTTTGACCTTCCGTGACGTCATAAATAATGCGCGCAAGAAACGTGACCTCCGTGCAAAACATATTTTTTTCGATTTTTTTTTACATGGTAATATTTTTTATATTTTTGTGAGTCTAGTTACATGGTCGGAATATTTTTGTGAGTCTAGTTACATGGTCAGAATATTTTTTTTACTTATTAATTATCCTAAATAATTCGCACAAAAGTGGACTTTCACAGTGACGCGCACCGTCAGGCAATTTGTACCTAGGCTCACGTAGCACTCGTTGCTTGTCCAAATTGTGTGAAACTTAACCGAAGTACTTAAAATAATTATATAAATTCAAAATAAAACTCGTGAAAACCATGTAACGTAAAACTTTCTCGTTGAATCCATATTAAGGTACTTTGCTTTTTGTACCATTTAAATGTCCCGTCATATTAACCTGGTCCATGTCACATCCATTCCTTGATATTTTCCCCTCAAACTTAGCAGACATACTGACTAATACTATTAGAAATTTAATACGCCTTCAGGCGACACATGTACAGAGGAATTTTTCACATTTATACCATTTACGTAATATCCCACCTTACGTATTACTTGACATGTTACACTTGGATTATTTATTCCTCGAATTTTTCTTTGGAGAAAAAACTTCACATAATGTTAAATAACTCTTTTTCTTGGGCGGTGTATTACATTCTTCCCTCCTTAGAAAATTTCTACCTCAAAATTCATATTCATCAAGCTAACAAATCATCCATCCAACGATTTAACTCCAATCCTAGGTGTCTTTAGCACTATAGTCTAACCCAAAGATTTCATACCATTAATTTGATAAAACAATAGCGGATCCGAAGGTATTATTGCTAACTCCCAAGCATGCCTAACATGACCATTCAAACAATACCTCAAAGTAATTTATAGTCAGCAAATATCATGCTAACACCCCAAAGAACTCTTTATCATGAATTATTCCGAACATCGGGATTTACACGCCTACGTTTCGTCAAACAATTTGGGTCTTGCCTAGATCAAGAAGATACATCCTCAACATTAATAACTATTGACATCAATGGTTTCAAGACATCCATTTAATCCCAATGATCCATTCGATCGATACCTCCTATGAGACTACAAATTAAGCTAGAGTCATCCTAGGTATGACAACCAAAATACACATGAGAGATTACATTTTCAATCAGCAAATTCATTTAATGTTCCATTAAGTTCTAATATTCATATCTTAGAGTCATGACCTCAAATTCACAATCTATGTCATAACTAGCTATACCGGTTAACTAACGAGTCTGTTAAGCTAAATCTATCAAGCACACATGGAAACTATATGCAACAAGGAAGGGAGACCCCGCGTATGCGCTAACCAGTGTAAAATAAGGTGCTTTTGAGAAGAGCATATGCATGTACCATGATGCATCAGCCTCAGCCCGGCCTATCCCTCATCGCTACTCAATTTAGGCAACGCTACACCCGAATACATATCCATAACTGAAACAACAACTTCCCATTACCGGGATTACCTAAGACATAAGAAGATGCAATGAATCAGGAGACTACCATGCCGAAATGAAACAATCGAATTAAGGTAGCGAACCATGTCATGCGAAGTACGAACCATATCGTACACTTGAAGTCTAAAATTTTCACTGACCTATATGTACGCTAAATTATTAGCCTAGCCATGTGCTCTGGCTTGAATCACTAATCACGACTACCCATTTTTAAAGACAATGACTTGAGAATCAATTCACTTGGGAAGATAAAACTCTAGGCTTCCCTCCTTAAGACTAAGGTTAGTCTTTATCCGTCCTATAAAAGTGAAGTTACATTTCTCATTGCTTAATGTCAGTCACTTACCTAAAATACTCGAGTCTCCACAATCTCAACATGTGATTGCTAACTTTCAAACCTAGATATCCTTCTCATCTAGTGAAACACAACACTCACATAATTTTACCCTACGGACCATCGCTACAATTTTTATCAACGTCCTATGTGATCCCAAATCATAACTATCAAACTAGTTACAATGACACCTCAATTTTTCAATCATTATCCATGCCTAATACCGAATGATTCTCCTCACTAGATTCATACTAAGCCATACGGGTAGCACACATAGGTGCTATAATCAAGCCTAACACTCCATTCTGAGTGCTATCTCTAAAACCATGATAAACATAATCGCGTTCTAGGTCTCCCAAGTGCAAAACCTAGCACGTATCAACCTATTTTCGATATTATTCACAAGGGTCATATCTTAATATAACCTTATCAACAAGCCATGGCGCTAACTCCTAAGTATTGCCATAAAACGCTACGACTAAATCGTACTACAACATCAACAACCTATGCATCCACACAATAAATTTCCCAACGCTCCATGGAAAGGAACCAATTCAATCATCTCCAATGATCATAGCCGTTAATGTTTTTTAGGGCCAAACACTAACCCAATTACTACGTGTTACACCAAACGTAACTACATGTCCTTGACATTATAAGAAATACCCAAAGTTCAAAGAGGGGCATCCTTGTTATCGTAATACTCGAAGCGTAATCTAAATTTCACCATTATAAGGGAGTGTCTATCACTTGTACTAATAACTCATTAGCTAATCCTTAGCACGCAACTCCAAGGCATTATCGGTATGGGTTCACATGCATATCCACAACTATAACCCGAGATCAAACTCATCCTGGCGTATAACTTAACCTTATTGAACACTCAGTTATGACAACTAACTTGTCTCACTACATAGTCATCATAATCATTTGCTAGATCACAAGCTATCACCACTATAAAACTTTTGGTAGGATACGGGGCATCGAGTACGACCTATAAAACTTTGGGCCAATACCTTTGACGCCATAAGAGATCCTATTCCTCAATACCACTTCATTGTTCTAAAACCATAATTAAATACCACCATTTTTTAACATTAATTCCAAGGACTATATAGATTCGTTCTTAAATTACCCTAAATTAATATGATTATCTAAACCCAAATCATGATCAAGTCACTCTGGCATTCTAATTTCCATAAAATTATTTATTCACAAGTCACGCTACTTAATCACCTAATCCCATAGATGAAACCATAAGCATACCAGCTATGATGCAACTGAAATTATTAAGACTTTTTAATCATCAAACTTCTACATGATACATCTCACAAAAGCCTAAGGTGCCGACACCTAACGGCCTACACCAAAACTCGATACTTACTAGCTAACACTGCCAGAACAAATGCAGCGGACAAAGAGAATGGCACAATGTGTTCAAAACCCCGACTTTACCATCAAGGTACAAATCAAAATCGACACCACGCAAGCGTGATCGTCTCCAACCAGCAATGTTGCCGAAAGATCTACTACCGACCTCACCACGTCACACCCGAAAGGAACATGAACCTAAAGCTCTGATACCAAGTTGTAATGCCCCGACCTTGATTTAAGGGTTGATAAAGGACTAACCCAATCCGATTTGCGCGTTAATTGTTAAGTGCAATGAAACACCCTAATTAATGTTCCTAATCCAGTTTTATTATTATTTAATGTTACACTTAGTAGCATGTGAGTTCAATTTACAATCACTACGTGATCTGACCCAAGGAAAGTGCCCCAGGGACAAGTAAATAGAGTTACTAACGTAATTTCAAGTAAATCATTACCTATATAACGCGTTCAAAATACCAAATTGCATTCAAACTTCCGTAACAAAAGGAGGAAGTCAGCTGAATGCTCAGTGGGAACTATACAAATGTGGTATAGAAATGAACGACATAAAATAATACTCACACGCTACACTCCATGCATGTGAACGTACGTATGTATCTACATATATACATTTGAAAATACATATCCCAATGTATTAAACCGTTTTATTTCAAAAACGTTATTTAACCCATTTATTCTCCTTATCTTTACAAAACAAAAATCATTTGTATCATTATGCATAAAAACTAGCATTCCTTCCCATTAACGCAT
Source organism: Sambucus nigra (assembly GCA_949130495.1). NCBI lineage: Eukaryota > Viridiplantae > Streptophyta > Magnoliopsida > Dipsacales > Adoxaceae > Sambucus > Sambucus nigra. Next base: position 83,400 of record CASBWL010000548.1, on the reverse strand, counting down.
AGGGTTAAACAATTAGCAATTATTAGGAAAATATTTCATTTACTTTCAAACGTTTATTACCCAACGTTTATTAACTCACACCAGAGTTACTTAACCATATTATAGGACTTCCATTCAACGCACGCACACACCGTGTTTAAAAAAATACTCATTTTCCCTTGAAAGCCTCATATAACACACGCTCGTATTTATTATGATTCAAACCTCATTAGGTAGCTTAAATATCATTAAGTCATCTTATTTAACCATCCCATGTTACCACATAAACATTAAACTTTTAATGCGTTATTCTTGCATTAATAGATCAATGACTCAATACCCCATTTTAGTCAATATTTACACGTTTGACACTTTACATTTCAAACTTAGTGCTACACACTTTAATTATGATGTTTTATATAAAGACACATACTTTGTCGTTTTATTCACACTTAGTGTTCTACACTTTCATTATTTACATTTTTACCCAAAGTTTAGTTTAACAAACTAAATAGTACACTTTATAAATGAAACTCCATTTGCTCATTTCATAATGATTCATAAACATGAAAATCACTATATCAATCTCATAAAAAGGGCATATATATACCAAGTGTTCTTCAGATCAAAGAAATTATTTATTCACCTTAAACACATGAGTTTAAACCATTATACTTCATAAATTGTTTGTGAATGGTGGGCTGAAAATCATCCATTTTTAAAACCCATTCAATCCTTTGTTTTAAGTGATCATTTTCATAGAAAATAGTAAGAATGATACTAATAAGTCTATTAGTACATTTAAAACCTCGTTTTAAATACCCATCCTTATACAAAATACTAAGAGTGCAACTAATAAACCCATGAATGCATTATAGCCATTTTCATACCAAAATTGTGTAAAATAGTAATCTGAATATTTATCTTATTCGAAACCCATTTTAAATAACTTCTTTGAAACCCATTTGCACATGAAGTCATATTTATCAAGTTACAAGACCTATGGATGCAAGTTATCATAAATCCTACACATATTAAGCCTAATATATATAAATAGCTAACTGAAATTTATACTCATCAATAAAGCCAAATCAAGGTTAGTAAATCCCACCTAAATATCTTCAAAATGGTGGAAGGAATGAGGAAGATGGGTGATTCCCCCACCTTCTAGAGTGGCCTTAAAGGGAGACACAAAAGGTCCTCTAAGAAAGCTCCATTGTATCTCCATTCTATCTCCACGAAATGCTTCTTTAAGCTCCAAGAAATCTTCTACAAAACCCTCTATTAACTCCAAGAACTTCATCTTCTTCAACCCATCAATAACCACTTTCGTTCGTATAGTGTTATAAGATGATTTTTGGCTATTTAATGGTGTTTGTAGGTGGTGGAAGTGGTGGGTTTGGCCCTAACAAGTCTGGGACAGAATGCATCCCCATGGGAGTCCAAGTTTAGTGAGAGAGAGGCTATAAAAATCTGATGAAATACATGAGCCCTAACCCCCACCTCTCTTTGCTTTTATACCAACATTCCCAAGCCCCACTTAATGTGTCATTTTCGTCACTTTCTCTCTCCTATTTTTTTTTGAAACTTTTAACTTGAGATTTATATTCCTAGCATTTTTTTGCTAAAAAAAATCATATTTACACTAGTCGTTTGACCTCCCGAATTTTCCTATACATGACGCACAAAATCGGGACCTCCGCTCAAAAGTAATTTTTTTTCTTCATAGTAATATTCCTTATATTTTTGTGAGTTAAAAAACATGTTCACATTATTTTTTTTACCTTCCTTGACGTCCTAAACAATGTGCGCAAGAATCGGGACCTCCCCGCAAAACATATTTTTTTTAATTTTTCTTCGCGTGTAATACTCTTTATATTTTTGTGAGTCTAGATAGATGGTCAGAATATTTTTTTGATGAACAAATTGTCCTAACAATTAGCAAAAAACTGGACTTTTGAGGTGTAGCGTACCGTCAGACAATTTGTACCCAGGCTCACGTAGCGCTCGTTGCTTGTCCGAATTGTGTGAAACTTAACCGAAGTACTTAAAATAATTATATAAACTCAAAATAAAACTCCTGCGATTAATGTAACGTAAAAATTTCTCTTTGAATCCATATGACGGTACTTCGCTTTTCGTACCATTTAAATGTCGCGTCGTATTAACCTTGTCCGTGTCACATCCATTCATTGATATTTTTTCTTCAAACATAACGGACATCCTAATTAATACAATTAGAAATTAAATATGCATTCAGGAAATATATGTATAGTGGGATTTTTCTCATTTATACCATTTACGTAATACGCCAGCTTACATAGTAATTGACATGTTACACTTGAATTATTTATTTCTCGAATTTTCCTTTGGAGAAAACACTTAAAATAACGTTAAATACCTCTTTTTCTTTGGCGGGGTATTACAGCTACAGTTGTGTTGCTGAAGAACATAGGAGCAACATACTAACAATTGCTCACCAAGATGTTCAAACATCAACTGGGTGACCCCATAGAGGTCTATATAGATGATAGGCTCGTTAAGAGCAAGCGTATAGTCGACCATCTATAGGAATTGATAAAGGCATTTCAGGTCCTCAAAAATTACAAAATGAAGCCCAGTGATGTCAAATACTCTTTTGAAGTTTAGTCTCGAAAGTTCTTGGGATAATTGGTTAGCCAGATGGGAAGCGAGATATACCCCAACCAAATTGAGGTGATCAACAATGTTTAATCGCCGAACACAATTAGAGATGTTCAGATATTAATCAAAATGCTGGAAGAAATCAACCACTTCATCTCTAAATCATCTGGGAAGTGCTGACCATTTTTTCAACTTTAAAAAAAATAAAAGGGCCTAACCTGGAACGAAGAATGCTCAAAGTCACTTGAATAAATAAAATCTTATTTGAGCCGAACACCTCTACTTACAATCCCAAATTTGGGGGATCCATTTTATCTGCATCTCACGGTGCCTGACCACATGGTTAGATCTACCTAATGTTTGAAAGGGAAGGGAAACATGCCCTAATATATTATGTTAGCAAGACGCTACTTGATGCTGAGAAATGCTACCTACCTCTGGAAAATCTAGCTTACTCTCTCTTCATCGCTTCACAGAAATTAAAGAACTATTTAGAGGCCTATTTAGTCATAGTCGTCACCTCTTTTTCACTTAATGTAGTCCTCAGAAAGTCCGACCTCTTGAGATGGATGTCCAAATTATCGATGGAATAAGGGAGGTTCAATATCCATTATCAACCATGAACTACAATTAATAGGCAGGTTTTAACATATTTCATTACTGAATTCACTGGAGGCAGGAGCCCGAAGAAGGGGGAATAGCCTACCAGATAACTAATGAGGAGTTTGACTAAGTCAACAAATGTACGATCTATATTGACGGATCTTTCAAATTAAAAAAAACGAGAGTAATAATTATCCTTATAACTCCAGAATAAACCATCATTGAGTGAGGGATCAGACTTGGATTTGAAGCATCTAATAATGAGGCTGAATATGAAGCTCTCTTTCCAGATTGAAGAAGGCTTTATCTCTTAGCTTAAGCCACCTTGACGTCTTTTGTGAATCAAGGCTGATATTTAATCAAGTATTAGGAGATTATAATGCAAAATAAGAACATATGTCATTATACTTACAGGTCGTCCATAACCTATCACCCGGCTAAAAAAAATTCATATTCAACAGTTCCCTTAGGGAAATAACAATCGCAAAGATGCCTTGTCCACTCTGGGTTTAATCGTTGGTTCGGACCTCAAAAGAACCATCGAGGTAGAATACCTTGCCCAAATAAGAATCCCGAGGCCAAAGGCCACTGAGCAAGTCCTTACCGTCAGCACCCAGCTGGATGGACCCAATCATAATATATTTGTAATAGGAAATACACCATATCGTGCGAATGGTCATGGTTTTGGGGTCACGATCCAGAGCCGTGACCATATCCAAAATGGGTGTGACGAAGTCCATGACCAAGTGTGGTCATGGATCGTCTTGAATGTGGTCGCGAACTGTGGTCGTGACTTGTGTGTGTCACGGATATGAGCCGTGATAATTATGGTGCCAAGTTTCCCTCCAAATTCGGTCTCTGATGGGGTCACGGTCTAAGACGTGGCCATAACCCAAAGCCACACTAAGGGAGTCACGACTTTGGGCCATGACCAGTGTATTATTTACACGCTGACGTGTTAAAATTTAAAGGGTTCACGACATGTGGTCACGACTTAGAGCCATGACTAGTGTCCTTATACTTAATTCCCAAATTAAATTTTCATTTCTCTCGAAAATTTCTAAACCCTCTAAAGTTTCCCTCTCTCCTACGATTTCGGCTCTTCTCTGGTGATTTCGGCTCTCAATCTCAATCTCTATTTCAATCTCAAAGGTAATATTTTGTGCATTTGTATTTATGTGTGTGTATTTTTATGTGTACGTGTGTGTATATGTGTGTGTATATGTGTATGTACGTGTGTGTATTGTGTATGTATATGTATACTATATGCATGTCTCTATTGTGTATGTGTGTGTATTCTAGAAAAAAAATATGACTAATGTTGGTTTAAGTTTGGGGCTGAAATATCAAAAATATATTAAAAAAGTGTGCATCCTTTAATATTGATGCTAAATTCGGGAATAATTTTAGGAGTAATGTTTGTAAGAGATTAATTTTATGACTAATATTTGTAAGGGTTAATTTTACTACTAATGTTTGTAAGGGTTAATTTTACTACTAATGTTTAGTGGCTTAAATGACAAAAGTAGGTATTCAAAACCTAATAAATTAACGGTGAGATACACACACATACACGGGATTCACTCGTGGGAGACTACGTGGCTCCGTTGGTTTCTTTAGAGTTTTGTCTGGATAGTCTTTGGACCAGCGCCCTTGCTTTTTACAACTATAGCAAGTGTTCCCATTATGTAATTTAGATGGTGGAGTTTTATTTTGTTGAGTGAGGGGAAGTAAGTCTTGTTATGCAACTATAGTTTGATTCCACACTCTGCTTATCAAATGCCACTGGTGGGAATTTCCATTGTAAAGCAAAGACTTAATAAGAGCGAGAAAGTAACCGTTATGTGAAGGAAATCAAAGGTCGGGTCACTAATATTTTCGCGACCGTTGTGTGAAGTAAGGCCGTAATGATTGCAAAAAAGTGAGGTCTATTTTGGGAGTATTCGACCCGAAGTGAATCCACAATCGCATTCATATATATTTACGTAAAACAGCCACAAAACAGTCAATGTAACCCGCAGAACCGATTGCATAGTAACGGGACCTCCGATCTGTGTGTGTATTTCTGTGTGTATGTGTGCATGAGATTCACGCCCTCATACATAGCAAGTAGTTAATGATTCATTAGAGTGATTATTTATAGGAATAATATTCATGCCATCGTTCATTTTTCTCAGGAAAAATGAGCAACGGTGATAATAATTGGCAATAAGAGTGTGAAAGGTTGCAATTGGCCCGCACTCATACCTCTTTCAATAATGATCCTCATTCAGTGGGTACTCCGATTTATTGGTATGGGAATAGGAAGATCGAACAATTTAACTACCTTGTAAACCGTGGAGTTCATCTCCAGTAAGAGTACTTGTTCAATCCTATTATGTTTTCCTTACCAGAATGCTCAAATGAAGCTATACAGTATATATTTCACATATATAGTCCTGATACAGCACTGTTAGAGGAGGTAGAAAAAAAATTCACCCATTATGGATAGAATTACGTACAAAGAGCATTGCCGAAGACTATGATGTCTCGCAACACATCCACGTCAAACTGAATCTTGACAATAGGCTGATCAGGATGAGATTTTGAGTTCATGTTACTGAAATCTATGCATCCATTATAGACACGCTTCCTCCTAATTGGTCACGTGCAAAAATCCAGAGGTTTTTAAAAACAATTCCCGAATGGATGGAGATCAAACACATTGAACTTTTATTAAAGTCTTACCATGAAAAGGTAAATTGTAGTATATGATCAAAAAATTTATTTTGTTAGTTATAATTTCATATTAAACTTTGAAATTATGCATTTATTATTATAAATACACATTGAACTTTTTTTTTTGTAGATAATGTTGGGCGGTAATGGAAACAACGCTCCAACCGAGATGTGACACTAGACCAAGGAGAATTCTCATCACCAATTGGTGAGCAATATTCGACTCCACCAACGATTCACTCCCCTACTCCGAGTTGCTGTAGGCAGGGTACTCCCATTAATCCAACAGCCACGCCCATATCTCCTGAAACTGTCGGATCAGTTCAGAAGAAGCCCATTGGGTTCTCTCCATTGGGAAATAGCCCCGCAGGGGATAAGAATCACGTTCAACAATTTAAAGCCCATTGTTTGTCTTTGGCGAAAATGAATGTGGGAGTGGGAGGAGCTAATAATTGGAACCTTGTAGATAAAGCTATTAAAGATGACATCTACGAGCAACTCAAAAAAGGGTTTGAATTTTCTACAAACTCAAAAAATAAGGTTCTTTCTCTGGTTACTGAACAACTTCAAACATATCAAAGAAACCTTAGGCAGAAGCATTTCCCTAAGGGAGCATCGAGCTCCGACATTTTGGCGCTCAAAATGATTTTCTGGAAAATGAGGCGAAGGACTCGAAAATGCTGCAAAGGGAGAAAAACAAACAGAATAGGACCAAAAAAATTGATGTCCACTGGCTTGGTTCGAAATCTTATGAAGATTTAAAGAACGAGTGGTTGAGCAAGACAAAAGGCAACCCAGATGAAGGAAATACACTGAATAAGGGCAACTTGTACATGCATGCAAGACGAGACAAAGTTAATAAATTCCCTCCTCACTTGGCCAAGACTCTAGAATCAATAGAGTCTTTGAGTAGTCAGTTAGCTTCAAGCCCGTTCGACGATATTGACAATGATGCCCTTGCACAAACCTTGGGGAAGGACCATAGAGGGAAGACGAGAGGTTTTGGGGTCGCATATGTCACACACAAGATTCAAACACGCTTCACCTCTCATGGATGAGATTTCTTATGTTAATAAGCGTTTCTCATCCAACAATGACGTCATTCTAAGATTGAAGGGGATGTAATGGGGCTTCAAAATAAATTGAGAGGCGTGAATGATAAACTTTCACAAATTGTGGCCATTTTAATCGGTCGTATGCCCCTGCAACCCCTAATGCATCTAGGTTTCATCTTACCTCCTCAAAATTCTCCTCCTTCTCCATTCCCCTCATAGATGTCGGTTCCTCCTTCAACATTCGCCTTCTCAGCGCCTCAACATGCCACAGGTCTTGGATCATCGCCAATAACCCACGCTGACTATGGTGAGAAATATTATATTAAGGACCTGAGCGGTAAAGTTATCGTTGGGGTGTGCACACTCATCTCCACTCAAGTAAGCACTTTAGTACATAATAGGCCTTTGCAGGAGGGTGAGTGTCAGATCCTGGTTGACAAAGTACATGTACGTTGTGTAGATGCTCCAGTGTATGTCACCAGCGGATAAGGGAATTTCTTGAAAAATTATTTAAACTCTTTTACCATTTCACTAGTTTATCGTTTGATAAAGATGTAGTAATATTTTTCTTATGATGTAATAATATCACTAGACAAATTTATTTAATTTGAGTTTAAGTGGGTGTGTTCTTGTATTTAAGTTATTGCATAGTTTAATTGATTGGTGCGGTGTTGATATTTATGAGATTTATGCTTTATTATGCAAAATGATATTTATGCAACATGATATTTATTTTATCATGTTAACACAGGACTGCAATTTGAAGATTATTAGATGAATTTTTCACAATACATAGAGTGGATAGGGGAGATTGACCGAATAGCTAATAGTTATGTCAAAGGCGTTCAAGAATTTATTATCTACGCTTTAAAGAACCTTAAAAGTGAGAAGATTCCGTATTCGTGCACCCATTGTATTAACGAAAAATATAAATCTTTAGAATATGTTGACTTACATTTAATAAAGTGAGAAATTTGTCAAGATTATTACAAATGGACATACCATGGTGAAAAACATGTACCTTATGTTCCTGAAGAATTACTCGTAATCGTCCGCATAAAAGACCACCAACGAGTGGAAGTGCTAAATGATTTTCCAACACATCGCCCATTGACTGACCTACTTGACGATGCTTACGAATTTCACCACGACCAAAATCACCAACCTATGGAGACAAATAATGCGAACAATGAAAAATGAACAATTTGATACTGAACTACCAGTAGATCGAGAATATATATGGTTGAAAGTCGATGCGGGTAGATCGTGTAATACCCCGTATTTTTGTGATATTTATTTATGGGATTAATTTAATTAAATGCGTATTAATTGGAAATTAACCCGGATTAAAATACTAGCGAGATGCGAGTTGGTATTTGAATATAATGTGCATATATGATTATACATTAATATTGAAGTATGAAATTTGTCGTGAGATTGAAATACGGCAATTTGGAAATTTTGTTGAGACGCGGGTGACAGTCGCGTCAGGTTTATATTATGATAATTAAAAAGTGAATTTTAGTTCTATTAACCGTATGGTCGTTTTGAGTGCGCCAACACGTCCGGAAGGGTCGAAATAGTCGGAAAACACTAGCCGGGGGTTAAGTTTGGGTCCCGGGGCATTATTGGGCCATACCGGTAACTTATAAGGGCAGTTTGGTAATTTTAGAATTTTGGGATTTTTGATTAACAAATTTTAGGAGTTTTAATTAGAAAATTAAAACACCCACTAACCCATTACCAGCCATTATCTGATTAGAGGGCTACGGGGGTTATTAGAATTAACCCAAAAGTTCCTAAGACCAAAAACCCTAGCCTCCATTGCTACCATTAGAGAAGAAAGCTAGTAGAGGGAGAGATAGAAGGATTCTGCAGAGAGAGAGAACCATTCATCAAATTCGTCATCAAATCAGAGATTCCAATAAGGCAAGTGGTTTAATTCTAATTAATTTCAGAGAATGCTTCTTCCATGTGTAGGAATTGATAAAAATCTTATTGTTCTTGGGAGTTTGATAAAAAACCCATTAATTTGGAACTAGAAACTTGTATTGTGATGAGGATTTGCATGTAGAACTATATGTAGGGGAATAATCTGATGTTAATACGTTTTGGATGAAACAAAAACGGATTTATTTAGACTCTTTGATGATTTATAAATTTTAGGGTTCATGTTCTTGAAATTGGGGATAAATGTATGGATTTGATATTTGGATGATGGTTATAATGAATTAACCCCATAAAAACGTTAGTAGGTAACCTATGTATGTTTAGGGACGATTAGGAACCTTGAAAAATTGTTGGACTAATGTTTAGATGAGATTAAAAGTGAAGAAAAGATGGAAAAACTAAATAAGGAATTTCTGGGCTCGAATCTGCCCACTCGTTAGAAGACCTGCCCAGGTCGTTCGAACGAGCTCGTTCGAACGAGCTTCTAACGAGTTGACAGTTTGGGTTCTAACGAGAGGGATGTTCGTTCAAAGACTTTCGTTCGAACGAGATCTCGTTAGAAGGCCCAGTTCGTTCGAACGAACTCTCGTTCGAACAGCCTCGTTCGAACGAACTCTCGTTCGAACAGCCTCGTTCGAACGAGACTTCTAACGAGTTGACAGTTTAGGCTTTTTAGCCTGTTTTGATCCCGAGTGTCCCGTAACCTTGTGTATATGTAGAGATAACCTTCCCTTGATGATTAATTGATATATTTGGGATGTTTGGGTTATAATGAGGAGTCAAACCTAGAAGTGTAGTTTGAACCTAAAGGGAAATTATGAAGTAGAACGCGAGTGTCTATTACGATGCGAGAAATATTGACGGCCTAAATTACTATATTAATCGGGAACATATAAATTTTGTAGCATTATATGTCGGTACGAGATTGAGAAGTGTACCACCAATATATTATGGTGATTACTAAGATGTGTGCATACTTAGTATATGTATTGATTTTATGTGTATGACATACCTACCATACTTGCTATCACGGGAGGTTGCGTTCGCTTAGGGCCCTCTAATCCTTGTGTTGCCCGGATTTAGACTGGTTACCTCGATGAACATAGGTAAGAGAAGTACTTATTGGGATGTTAATAAGTCTGCTGATCGTGGGAGCGCAGGTATGTGCGTGACCCATGTGATGTGATTGTGTTCGCCTCCATTATTTGTGATGTTGTTATCTGAACGATTCCTGAGAGATTCGGAATGCGTAATCCTTATGTACGTGATGTACCGGGATGGATAGTAGAGTATATGTGCACCGCAGCTAGTTCTCGAGGTTCTTGTATTCTATTGTATATTTATGACGGGAATAATATACATTTAATTAATAGGAACTTTCATGTTGATATTGTGAAAATAATTATGGTAATGTTTTGAGAAAACATAACGGGTTAACCGATAGTGAATTGTACTACAAATTGAGATTCTGAGTTTAAATAAAGCCCTCTATTTATTTGATAACGCTAGAATGTATTATGGGAATCGAGTAGTAAGGGGTAGAACTTATTACGGTTTGGTTAGATCTGGATGTCTTATAGATGGGTACGGTACGTTAGGAGTGCACATGTAGTCGAGAGGTGAGAATTTCATGTGAGTGCACGTCCTAACATGTATTTTGCATTTAACGTTTTAATGTTATTAAAACACTTGCTGTTTTTAAAATGATTTCCACTTTCGGGCTCTGACCCATTTGCTTTCAAATCTATTTTTGTAAAAACCATTTTAGGTGCCCAGCCACAAGGACACCATGCTTAGGATTCTCATTCAAGTGACAAGCTGTAGCTGTTTGTGGAAGTTACGGGACTTTGCTTGTAGACGCTTCATCTATCTTGACTCGATATTCTTCAGTTATCGGTTGTAGGGCATGTCGCCCATTTATTTTAGAGACTTTTCATTTAATTCAGTTATTCAGACTTCTGGCATGTAATTATTCAGGATTCAGAATTACGTTATTATTTCATTCGTGGGATTGTTGTGAGGAGTTTTCCTCCAGACTTATATTTATTTGTTGGTTATTTCATTACTTCATTTTGGTGAATGGATTATGTTGTTCTTCCATTATTCTTCTATTGCATGTTAATCAGACTTAAATTAAAATTTGGCAACTTACTTTTTAAATACTAGGTGGTTAGTAATTTTTAAAATGTTTTCGACAGTGATGCTATTAACTGAACCAACTTGGCATTTTGAATTAATTTAATAAAGGAGTAGCTACCCGGTATTTAATTAGTCGGGGTGTCACAGATCGTTGTATAGAGATTGCGATGAAGATCAATCGGTATTATATGCAATGATTGGTTTGCATAATTTGAAGAGTAATTTTGGTTAGTCTGGGAACAACATAACTGAAATTCTTAAGTGGGTTAAAGAAATTCTCCCAAAAGAGAACACGATACCAGACAATTATCTTACGATGAAGAAGAGCTTGAAAGGTTTGGGATTGAAATACAAATCTATTCATGCATGCAAGTATGATTGCATATTGTACCGCAACGAGCACGTAGAGAAGGATGAATGTCCAGTATGCAATGAGCCTAAATATGTCGTTTGTGATAAGGTAAATGACAATCAAAAGAGCTCACAAGTCCTACAAAAGTTTTTGAAGTATTTCCCACTAGGGACACAGTTAAAATGGTTTTTTACTGTACCGTGGATAGAAGAGGCCATGATATGGCATGCCTGATGCGAGGCGGGTCGGAATCTGATGCGTCTTCCGGTTGATTCAATTGTCTGACAAATTTTAAACGCACGACACCATGAATTTATAAAGGAACCACACAACGTTCGTCTTCCAATCTTAACCCTTTCGATAATTTAAGGACTAGTCAGAGTTATTGGCCAGTTCTCATGATGCCTTTAAGTCTCCCTCCAACCCTTTGCATGAGAAATGAGTTCACATTAGTGTGACGGCGTTCGACTCTCATAAGGGTGAAGAATTCACACTTAAAGTAATGGTGATGTGGGAGATCCATGACCTTCCTGCTTGTGGGACCTTGTCCGGTTGTAATGTTCATGGTTATTATGGATGTCCCATATGTGGGGAGGAACTGAAGCCACTTGGCTACAACATAGTAGTAAGATGAGTTACACGGGTCAACGTAGATTTCTGCCAACCAGTCACCCCTCTATGAATGACAAGTCTAACTTTTATCCTATTGGTCAATAGTGCAGGATGGCACCTGCTTGGCTTTCAGGTTAGTAGATCGAGGAGAAGGCGACGGCTGTGACTACGAGGAATAGGTATGTAGGCAAACACCATAAGTTTGTAAACCTGAAGCGTAAAGCAAGGGGAGATCCTAACGACCCTAGGAAAGAAAAACCATGGTCCAGGCGATCAATATTTTTTAATTTGACGTATTGGAAAGATCACCATATAAGGCATGTAATTAATGTGATGCATACGGAGAAGAATGTTGCATAACATCTGATAGGAACATGTCTGGGTGGATGTCATTCCAAAGATCGAGAGCGGGCCCGTCGAGATCTACGTGATATGACGCTAAAGAAGAATCATTTGTTAAAAAACGATCCTACAATCAGAAGAATTTCTACCCCTCCAGTTGCTTTCACTTTGACTACTAGTGAGAAGAAGATCCTCTTAAACACGTCCAACTTGAAGACTCCAACGGGTTATTTTAGTAATTTACGTAGGGTAGTAAGCTACCAAGCAAATGACTTAATCATCTAATTAATCCCTCTGTTATTTCAGCATTGCTTCTCTGAACACAATGATTTCCGTCGGGCAATTATGCAAATCAGTTTATGTTTTACCCTAGTTTGTGCAAAAGTGGTAAACAGAAGGCACATTAAAACTACAAAATCAACTTTAACTGAGGCAGTTTGTGTATTAGAGAAATGTTTTCCTCCATTATTCTCGATATCAGCATCCACTTGCTTGTGCATTTGTGCGATGAAACTTTATTATGTGGTACCGTTAAGTATCATTAGATGTATCCTTTTGAGCGCTTGATGAAAACCTTTAAAGATTACTTAAAGAATACACGGTGTATTGGAGGGTTAATTGCAGAAGAATACGTAAATGTGTAATCATCGTTATATGCTAGGGAATATATGCCAGAACAAGAGGTGAGGAGGTTCAATCTAAGTGGATGAGGAGTAATCGAGGAACCTGATGAGTTTGAGGATGAATTACCGTTTGGGAACCCTAAAGAGGTGAAACTCACAAATATACAATACGAGCAAGCAACTCGTTATGTCTTCGAATCGCAAGATGAAGTCGAAGACTGGAGAGAGTGAGTATCCACTGAACTCTTCTTCTTTGATTATATGTATTTTATATTTTATGATCTAAAGTCTATAATTTACTCGTAGGAAATACGAGAACGAAATTCCCCAAAATTAAACGAGAAATTGCACGATAACTAATTTTAGGGCGTAGGTATCAAAAGAGGTAAATTGCACATCTTATGTATGCGGTTATTTATTCTTGTGTGACTAAAACATGCTATAATACAAATTCATTAATAAATGCATCTTTTAAAAAGAGGTGATGTCTCTTCCAAACTTGCACGCCCAGAAAAGGCCCTAGTTTTCATGCGAAAAAGTTTAAAAAATTCCATACCAATGGTTTTGATTTCATTTCATATCCGTATAAGGAAAATATTTTGACACAAAATAGTGGAATATCAATTTCAGCCTTGACCACCTGTATCGCTAAAAAAAGCGATACAAATTCAAAGAATACGGTGCTAACCTATTATGGGATAATCTAACAAATCCTAAAACTTGGCTACTTAGATTTCACAGAAACCGTATTTTTTGTAATTGGGTAAAGGTGGAGGATACTACGAATGCTTGAAAAGTTAATCCCGACTCCAAACTTATTATGTTAGATTTATCAAAGCTGAAAAGTAAATATCGTTTAGTCGACGAGCCTTTTATTTGTGCCTTTTGGAATGTAAAGAAGGTATTCAACTCGAAGTGCATAAACGAAGGCAATTGGTTTATTGTTGTGCATGCACCAAACGGTATAACTACTCAAGTGGGTGCTTTAAATTCTCCAAAAGAGTTCGAGTCGGAACTTGATGACAACCCTAATTTGAAGGATCTTTTAGTTGATTTAGAGGAAGATTGAGTATCAAAATATTATTTTATCCTTGTCATTCTTTTTTGTACCCTATTATGATATTGCCATTGTATTAGTGCTTTTCTTTGATGTATGAATGTTTAGTTACTTTTACGAATGTTTAATACGATTTACTTTGATGTATGAATGTTTAATTAAATTGACATAACTCAATTTTCACATGTTACTGTACATATACACCTATTGGATAATTATTGGTTCTTGACTTGTTGTTGGATAGTATATTAGAAGGAGTACGGGATAATTATTGGTTGTTAGCTTGTTGTTGGATAATATTTTTCTCGGGAAAAATGAGGAACGTTGAATTATTTGATTTATTAAATTATTTGCTTACCAAAAGAAAAAAAAACACTTCTAAATCTAATGTAGTTACAAGAAATTGTGATCATACTACTTAACAAACTACCAACTGTGTTATAATAATTGAGAAGACCCCCAAAGCGCAAGGAGTAAAATGCATATGTAATCCCGAAGCATAATCCATAGAAAAACAAAAATACATCAAATGTTGAGCACGAACAATAACCGGTAAGAATTCTTTTTTTCTTTTAGTTAGACTTGAAGTAAGCTTGACTAAGCTTCTTAGTTCTTTCAGTGAGATCCAATTCTAGCAATAACTCTATCAGTTTTTTAGTTCTTTCAGTGATCACTGAACGAACTAAAAATCTTAGGCAAGATTCATTCAAGGCTAACTATAAGAAAAAAAGAATTCTTACTGGTTGTCTATGCTCAATATTTATGTATCTTTTGTTTTTCTATAGGTTATGTTTTGGGACTACATATGGGTTTTACTCCTTGCGCTTTAGGGTTCCTCTCGATTATTATAACACAGGTGGTAGTTGATTAAGGAGTATGATCACAATTTCTTATAACTACATTAGATTTAGAATTTTTTTTTCTTTTGATAAGCAAATAATTCAATAAATACCACACAAACCGCCCGATTGCATGGCCACGGGACCCTTGGTTTGAGAGCATGACCAAAATTTCAAAATAATTACACTTCTGCCTAAAAATATGATGTTAGAGGGCGGAACAATGAACCATGAGAAGAGTGCGCTCGCGTTCAAATAAGGAAGTTATTTAATTAAACACAGTTTTTACCACTTAAGACCTAAACATGCATCTATATGTGATTAAATACGACGACGAAACATGCAAGAACACATATATGAGGAAAAATCCCCCAAAGGGGCAAAACCTTTTATTTTCACAATAATTTTGTAAGAAAACGGCTTACAACAGATTACAATGAAAATATATGACACAGAAATACCCTCGGGTGTCGGTTCTGATGTCGGCGGCTGGAACTATCCCTTTCCAGTATGGCAACAATGAAGAAGAGAGCGACTTCCTCACAAATTACTCCAGATGAGTAAATGATCTTCTTGAAGGTTTAAAGATTCACACACATATATGGGAATGGTTTTGTGAATCAAAAAGGTTTAGAAAACCTTAAAAGGCGAAGTCTTATTCTGGGTTGTTTTCGCAGAATTTTGAGATTGTAAAAAGACTTGAAAAACATGTAGAAGGAGATCAGATATTTATACAAAAATAGAGGCGACGGTTCGTTCAAACGAGATAGCCATGTACCTCGAACGAAGGACATAAGTCATTCGAATGAGATCGCGCGACATGCCTATCTCGCGCGAACGACTTTCAAAGTCGTTTGAGCGAGCTCGTCGATCGAGGCCATTCGCTTCTACACTTAGAAAAATTCTTCTTTTGATAAAAAATTAATCCATACTTCAAAAATAATTCCCAAATATTTATGCAAATAATTAAAGCTCCAATAAAACATTTTACTGATAGAGCGTAGTGGAGTTGTGGGAATGAGATGGGCAGCACGTTGCATGTAGCATGATGCACGTGAAGAAAGTGGATGCATTGAATTCGGATACAGGCAGTCGAGGATGATCGTGTTGACGTGCCGAATGTAGCGGTATCAGACATATGAACAGTGATCTAGGAAAAAATAGAAAATTCCTAGAATCTACCCCGAACATTTATAAAATTATGTCCTTACAAATCTCCCCCTATGTCTATGTCGGTACATACATAAAAAATCCGAATTATGCACTCAAACGACATACAAGATAATATCCCCTTTAAACCCTCAAACTGAGAATACTAAATGACATGTCTTCCAAATCTTCAGCTCTCCTGTACCTTCCAAATCTTTTCTCATCAGGGTGTGTAATCAAATAATGAGCAATGTTGTGCCTATACACATGAGATAAAGCAAATACCCGTGACAAGCAACAGATTGAAAATATAATGATATGCAAAAATTGATGATCAATTAGGCTTAAGCAAATCATTCATAAATCAACCAAACACCAAAACAATTCTCCCCCATAATTCTTCCCCCCCTTTTTATGATGTCCCCAAATAGACAGATATGAGAAGCAGAAATGAATGCACATGGAGAATGACACACGGGAATAAACTGCTATTTTCGTATTTTTCAAAAAATTTCACACATAGTATACAACAAAGAATCACACCATGGAAGATCACACAAACAACCAAGTCAATGATAGCAAAAATGAAGGGGTGTGATCAAATTCGATAGGAAAATCAATGCATACAAACATGAAATATGTGCACGATGAATATCGGATACTCCTAACGAATGAACTCAAAGTCTTCCTTTGGTTTAAAAAGGTGGTAATATGAGACATTGACTCAATCAAATCAACAAATCAAAGCTCAAAGTTATTTTCACACCAATAACGTCCAAAACTATTTCATGCTATTTCAGGACTTTCAAGGAAGTGCAAACCCATTTATATTCTCCAACCAAACTCCCTCAGATTTTTATTTTGAATTGAGGCTTTCTAAATTCTCAAACTTTGGAGAATTGATGGTGAAACCTAATGGCCCATATTTGGCACGAATTGCTTTTTATTGCCTTTACATTTTTTCGGGACTCTTTTAACCTCTTTGGACCTCGGATAATAAAATTCCTCTATTTTTTAGGTCCTTTTGAACGGTGGCTTTTGCGCAAAGAATAGATGATTAGCTTTCGCAGCCCCTCCCCGTTCTTAAACAAACACCCAGTCTCACAAAACAACGGTTTTTACATGCATTCCAATCTTGTCAAGTTTTATCGCATATGGTTAGTTGAATAGACATAATTGAGATGAAAACACTCAAGCCAACATGTGATAGACAAGTACAATAATCAAATAAAGTCATGCACGTGTGCAATAAAGGAGATAGGAGTCAAACATGTAGAAAAGATATCACGAATCACATCTCAAAGACTCCAGACAATGTAAAGCACATGGATGAAATGATGTAGCGTCTCAAATCTCTATCAAATAGTCACATGGATAAATGGAATGAAATTGTGACTTGGCTATCTTAAATGTTCATCCATAAGAGGTGTACAAAAAATACAAAAATATTTTTGGGCTTTTCTGAACATTTTATATACAAAAATAAAAATCTTTTTGGATTTTTCAAAAGAATAAGTAAATAGCTGTACAACAAAGCAATGATACATATAAAACAAACTAGCAATAGGAAGCATATGATATGAACATGAAAAAGCATCCTATTCTAGACATAGACCAACCCCTCAGTCAACTGTGCAAATCTCCAAAGACTTCCTAAGACTCTCAAATATAAGGGCATCTAAAGGTTTCGTGAAAATATCGGCTAACTGACGGTCGGTGGGAGCAAAACTCAGGGATACGACTTTCTCCTCAACTAACTGTCGTATAAAGTGCTCACGTATCCTGATGTGTTTTGTGCGCGAATGCTGGACTGGATTACGGGATATGTGTATCGCGCTCGTGTTATCACAGGAAATGGACATAGTGTCCTGTGAAATCCCATAAACCTCCAGCATTTGCTTCATCCACAAGAGTTGCGTGCAACAACTCGCGGCTGCTATGTACTCAGCCTCCGCAGTGGACAAAGAGATGGAATTTTGCTTCTTCCTCAGCCAGGAGACAAGAGCAAAACCAAAATAGAAACGCCCATCATAAGTGCTTCTACAACCATCTACATCCCCAGCCCAATCGACATCTGAATAGGCTGATAAACGGTCATCAGTATCAAAGGAATACCAAATACCGTATGAGAGAGTCCCACTCACGTATTTAATAATACGTTTAGAGCAAGTAAATGTGACTCTTTAGGGGATGCCTGATATCGCGCGCAGACTCCAACACTAAAGGCTATATCGGGACGACTGGAAGTCAAGTAGAGAAGACTACCTATCATACTCCGATATAAGGTTTGCTCTACGTCCTTGCCTGAAGTGTCCTTACTAAGCTTGGTAGTGGTACTCGTAGGTGTACGTGCATGCTTAGCGAAGTCTAAACCAAATTTCTTCACTAGATCTCTATCAAAGTTGGATTGGGAGATGAACATCCCATCCTCTAGCTGAAGAACCTGGAGACCAAGGAAGAAAGTAAGCTCACCAACCATGCTCATCTCAAACTCACTTTTCATCTCCTCTTCAAAGTGATGAGCATGTTGAGAGCACGTGGATCCAAAGACTATGTCATCCACATAGACCTGGGCAACCAAAATTGCACCGTCATCTCTCCTGACGAGCAACGTCATATCAACTCCCCCTCTCTTGAAGCCACGGGCTAAGAGATAGGAAGTAAGCCTCTCGTACCAAGCACAGGGTGCTTACTTCAAACCATACAAGGCTTTCCTCAGATAGTAGACGTGCTCCGAGTGTTGAGGGTCTTCAAACCCTTTTGGTTATTCCACGTAAACCTCCTCCTGTAGAATGCCATTCATAAAGGCACTCTTGACACCCATCTGATATAACTTGAAGCGCAGATGACATGCAATGGAGAGTAGTAGACGGACGGACTCAAGCCTCGCAACAGGAGCAAATGTCTCCCCAAAGTCTACACCTTTTATCTGTGTGTAGCCTTGGGCGACCAACCTAGCTTTGTTTCTGATTATGGTATCATTTTCATCCATTTTATTCTTGAAAATCCATTTGGCACCTATCACATTTGTCTCACTAGGTCAGGGGATAAGTTCCCAGACATTATTCTTTTTAAACTGAAGCAACTCATCCTGCATAGAAGATATCCAGTGTTCGTCCTTGAGTGCTTCTTTATGATTCTTGGGCTCGACTTTGGACGTGTAGGAAAAATGGCTCACAACGTTCTCTAGCTGAGCACGAGTCTTGACCCCTAGAGTGGGATCACCAACAATGGCAGAAGGATCATGACTCTTGCGAACACAAGCGGGTGTGTCCCCTAACGCAGGAGTAGGGTCCACAGAGTGTGGGTGAGGTACAAGTAACTCACTGCTAGAAATATCCTCAACCTCGCACTGAAGTTTAGAGTCAATAAAAGTCGAAGGTTCGTCATCTTGCACGGTGAAGTTTATTGATTCCATAACCTTAGAGCTCTTCAGGTTAAAAACCCGATATGCTATACTATTCAATGAATATCCCAACAGTATTCCCTCGTCTATTCGGGAGTCAAACTTTCCTAATTGCTCTCTATCCCGCAGGATGTAGCATTTACTCCCCAAAATACGGAAATATACAAGGTTGGGCTTCTTGCCAGTCCACAACTCATAAGGTGTCTGAAGTGTGTGTGGACGCAGATAAACCCTATTCACCATGTGGCATGCAGTAGACACTTCCTCTGCCCAAAATCTCCTAGAGACTTTACGACCTAGAAGCATAGATCTAGCCATCTCCTGGATCGTTCTATTCTTTCTCTCAACAATCCCATTTTTCTAAGGAGTCTTCACAGCAAAAAACTCATGTTTGATCCCAAGGCTATCACAATACAAATCTACCTCTGCTTCCTTAAATTCAGTGCCGTTGTCACTACGTATCCTGTTAATAGTGACTCCGTGTTGATTTTGCAGGACACGGCACTTGGCCGTTAAAAATTCTACAGCATCGGATTTCTCTCTCAGAAAACCTACAATGGAGTATCTGTAGAAATCATCCACCATCATGAGGATATACCTCTTACCACCCAGACTCTCGGTACGTGTGGGACCCATAAGATCCATGTGTATAAGCTCAAGAACACGAGAGGTGGTAATGGAATGCAACTTCCTGTGGGGACTACAAATTTGTTTTCCCAACTGACAGGGTCCACAAACCGTCGAAGGTTGCCTTCCAAGAGATGGTAAGCCACGTACTAGGTCCTTTTTAGCTAAGCGAGTTAGATCTTTAATATTTACGTGACCTAGACGTTGGTGCCACAGATCCATAGGAGTGATCGTGGCGCTGTTGCAGACAAGTGAGGAAGTAGGCACAATTGCATAATAATTATCCTCGGTCCTCACCCCTTGCATCAAAAGTTACCGGCTTGATTGTAGACATTACACGCATCCCAGTCAAACTTTACTGCAATGTCAGTGTCGCACAGCTGGCTAATGCTGAGAAGGTTTACTTTTAAACCTTTGACGTACAACACATTCTCTAGCTTAGGAAATCCTGGTAACTCTACAGTACCTCGCCCTACAATGCTAGACTTGCTCCCATCTCCAAAGGTGACTCTACCATCCTTATAATCCTCAAGGTGGATAAAAAATGAGACATCACCTGTCATGTGTCTGGAGCATCCACTATCAAAATACCACTGTGAGTTATTAGGTGATTTGAGAGCAACATGAAAAATAAGGACTTTCTTATCTTTCTTAGGGACCCAAGAAGTGGTAACCTTTTGTTTACCCTTGTTGTTGTTGGTTTTAGCCGGAATGTAAGAAGCATTTACAGACGGTAATGACATCCGTCGTAATTCCTCCATCAAACTCTGTGATGTGGCGGCTAAAAACTCAACATGCTCTCTCAGACTAGAAAACTCATCAGTATGACGTGGTGGAGCAGTAGTACATCGTGTCCGACCCATGCTATAGCAAAACTCCCTGAGGTGGCCTTTTCTTTTACAATAAGTACAAAAGAACACAGTCAAAGGCGGACCTTGGTTTGATTTTCTTGGTCGAACTCTCCTTCGAGGTTTTTGACGATGGCCATAAGGAGTCGTGGTAAACTCAGGAACTGGTCCAGGTGACATTTGTGAGGTAGAGGCACCATCATAACCAATTCCATTCCTATCACCAAAACCTGAAGCGGGGCCGAGGAGCATCTTTCCCATTTTCCCAGATCTGTCCTCGATTTGTACCTTGACTTCCCGTGCTTTCTTAAGATCATGAGTCAGCTGGGCTGCAAGGGCTTCAAGTTTCTTTCGAGACTCCATGGAGGAATGGAGCTCACTCGTAAGACTAGCCACTTGTTTAGTCAAGTCCCCTCTCTCTTTCTCAAAATTACTCTCTCTCTCTAAACAAACTTTCTTTCTCAACACAGGAAGATTCTCTCTCTCTCAGGGAGGTGTAGGTGGAGGACTCTCTCTCTCTCTCTCTCTCTCGCTTTTCTTAAATCTTCCTCTAAGTAGGTGACCTTAAGAACTAACACTTTGTTACGCTTTTTAGTTTTAAATGACTCAGAATATAACTCAGCGTTGGCGCGTTGAATATCACTCTCTCTCTCGCTTGTGTCATCCTCCCCCTCACTCACATTGATCTCACTGTCGAGGTGTCCCTGTGATGCAGCATCCTCATCGTCGTGAGAAGAACTAGAAGTGCTCACATGACTAGCCATGAATGCGGTGAAGTTACACTCATGCGGTGACTCGACTCCAGAATCCACCGACTCGACCTCACTGTCGTCACTAAGGGTAGAATTAAGGACAACTTTCCCTTTCTCTCTGTCCAGACGTGTGGCACACTCAAAGGCTCTATGACCCCTACCGTCGCACTCAAAGCATCTCTCACTTTCTTTCTTAGGAGGATCTTTAAAATCTTTTTCATTTTTCTTTTCAAACTTATTTTTCTCAAATTTCTTTTTATCTTTAAAATTGCCATTTTTCTTAAATTTGAGAATCCTCTTGAATTTTTTTGCAAAAAGACCCAAATCATCTAAGTCAAAATGACAATCAGATTCTGACGTGTCAGTCTCTCTTTTTCTAGATGACTCTACCCTCTTTCTAGCCGACCCCTCACTCTTTCTCTCTTGGGCATTAAGTGCAATTCCCTTATCTTTAGACCTAGCAGTTTTAGGGAACATATCAATTTCATATGTTTGCAAGTCTCCTACAAGTTCTTCCAATTTTAGCGTATTTAAATTACCTATAGAATTTTAGCACAGTGACTTTAGGAATAAAACGCTTAGGCAAAGAACGAAGAATCTTTTAACAACTCTAGCATTAGGAATATGTTCACCAAGATTAAAGCTAGTATTAACATTGTCAGAAAGCCTAGCATAAAAATCATCAAAACATTCAGTCTCATGCATGGTGATGGTTTCAAATTGAGTTGTCAAATTTTGCAATTTAGACTCTTTCACAGCATTAGTTCCTTCATGGGTGAGTTATAAAACATCCCATGCCTCTTTTGATGTGGTGCACGTCATTATACGTTTGAACTCATCAGGTGTGACAGACCCAAAAATAGCACTTAGACCCTTAGAATTGAATGATGACCATTTAAATTCGTCTTCAGTCCAAGAAGTGATGGTTTTAAATTGATCACATTATCAACAGTGACGGAGGGAGGTGTCCACCCTCTTTCAACCAAAATCCAGACACGTTCATCAATGGCTTTTAGTGCAGATCTCATGCGGGCTTTCCAATATGCATAGTTTGTCCCGTAAAAAACTGGAATTTTATTATATAACTTCTCCATAATGAACACACTTGTTTTCAAAAATCATTTTTTCAGAAAATTGATATATAAGAAAATTTTTGCGGAAAACATTACACGATAAAATTGTGTAACTGGCTCTGATACCAATTTGAGAAGAGTGCGCTCGCGTTCAAATAAGGAAGTTATTTAATTAAACACAGTTTTTACCACTTAAGACCTAAACATGCATCTATATGTGATTAAATACGATGATGAAACATGCAAGAACACATATATGAGGAAAAATCCCCCAAAGGGGTAAAACCTTTTATTTTCACAATAATTTTGTAAGAAAACGGCTTACAACGGATTACAATGAAAATATATGACACAAAAATACCCTCGGGTGTCGGTTCTGATGTCGGCGGCTGGAACTATCCCTTTCCAGTAGGGCAGCAATGAAGAAGATAGCGGCTTCCTCACAAATTACTCCAGATGAGTAAATGATCTTCTTGAAGGTTTAAAGATTCACACAGATATATGGGAATGGTTTTGTGAATCAAAAAGGTTTAGAAAACCTTAAAAGGTGAAGTCTTATTCTGGGCTGTTTTCGCAGAATTTCGAGATTGCAAAAAGACTTCAAAAAATGTGTAGAAAGAGATCAGATATTTATACAAAAATTGAGGCGGCGGCTCGTTCGAACGAGATAGCCATGTCGCTCGAACGAAGGACAGAAGTCGTTCGAACGAGATCGCGCGACATGCCTATCTCGCGCGAACGACTTTCAAAGTCGTTTGAGCGAGCTCGTCGATCGAGGCCATTCGCTTCTACACTTAGAAAAATTCTGCTTTTGATAAAAAATTAATCCAGACTTCAAAAATAATTTTCAAAAATAATTTCCAAATATTTATGCAAATATTTAAAGCTCCAATAAAATATTTTACTGATAGAGCGTAGTGGAGTAGTGGGAATGAGCTGAGCAACACGTTTCATGTAGCATGATGCACGTGAAGAAAGTGGATGCATTGAATTCGGATACAGGCCGTCGAGGATGATCGTGTTGATGTGCCGAATGCAGCGGTATCAGACATATGAATTGTGATCTAGGAGAAAATAGAAAATTCCTAGAATCTACCCCGAACATTTATAAAATTATGTCCTTACAATAATATATGTTGACTAGGAGGTTCTTCTGATTCCCTGGTGTTGTAGGTAGGGGACCCACAATGTACAGTAGTCATTGAGCGAAGGGATATGGACTAGTCAATGATTTCAAATCGCTGACTGGTTCGTGAAGCATAGGAGAGAACTCCTAGCACTTCTTATATTTCCTGACATAAGAGACTACATAATTTTATAAATGTTCGGGGTAGATTCTAGGAATTTTCTGTTTTCTCCTAGATCACTGTTCATATGTCTGATACCGCTACATTCGGCACGTCAACACGATCATCCTCGACGGCCTGTATCCGAATTCAATGCATCCACTTTCTTCACGTGCATCATGATACATGCAACAAGCTGCCCAGCTCATTCCCACTACTCCACTACGCTCTATCAGTAAAATGTTTTATTGGAGCTTTAAATATTTGCATAAATATTTGGGAATTATTTTTGAAAATTATGTTTGAAGTATGGATTAATTTTTTATCAAAAGCAGAATTTTT
The DNA here is from genome assembly GCA_949130495.1 of Sambucus nigra. Classification (NCBI taxonomy): domain Eukaryota; kingdom Viridiplantae; phylum Streptophyta; class Magnoliopsida; order Dipsacales; family Adoxaceae; genus Sambucus; species Sambucus nigra. The sequence goes on along the minus strand of CASBWL010000548.1, from coordinate 59,005 downwards.
CTAAGTGTAGAAGCGAATGGCCTCGATCGACGAGCTCGCTCAAACGACTTTGAAAGTCGTTCGCGCGAGATAGGCATGTCGCGCGATCTCGTTCGAACGACTTCTGTCCTTCGTTCGAGCGACATGGCTATCTCGTTCGAACGAGCCGCCGCCTCAATTTTTGTATAAATATCTGATCTCTTTCTACACATTTTTTGAAGTCTTTTTGCAATCTCGAAATTCTGCGAAAACAGCCCAGAATAAGACTTCACCTTTTAAGGTTTTCTAAACCTTTTTTATTCACAAAACCATTCCCATATATGTGTGTGAATCTTTAAACCTTCAAGAAGATCATTTACTCATCTGGAGTAATTTGTGAGGAAGTCGCTCTCTTCTTCATTGCTGCCCTACTGGAAAGAGATAGTTCCAGCCGCCGACATCATAACTGACACCCGAGGGTATTTCTATGTCATATATTTTCATTGTAATCCATTGTAAGCCGTTTTCTTACAAAATTATTGTGAAAATAAAAGGTTTTTCCCCTTTGGGGGATTTTTCCTCATATATGTGTTCTTGAATGTTTCATCATCGTATTTAATCACATATAGATGCATGTTTAGGACTTAAGTGGTAAAAACTGTGTTTAATTAAATAACTTCCTTATTTGAACGCGAGCGCACTCTTTTCAATTATTTCACCAAATGGATATAGTGTGACACCCTGATTAAAATTTTAACGGGTGGTTATCCCTATACTAAAATAAATCAGGAATCTCAAGTGGATCATTCTCAGCATCCATTGTCGATACTAACTAAACATAGCTAACTACCCACTACTATAATAAGGGGCTGCAAAAAATTTAAAACCATCCAAAGAATCATCAAACCAACAACATAATAACTACTTAACAAGATAAAATGTACACACGTACAACAATAAAAGGATCTACTCAACTAATACATCATAAGTACACAAAAGGAAATATACCCGAATATGTTGTCGGGTCACAGACAATACAAAAAATCCCGAGGAATGAAATATAAAAGTGCTATATAAATAAACCTTGGGTATAAACCCGATATACAAAATGAATCCTATCTAGATTTACAAAGAAGTAGGAAACAACTATAACACAAATCCCGCAACAGTTTGCATCTGCCACGGCTCCGAAAACACTGGATATAAAAGCATCATTGGCGTACTTGCGCTAGGACACCTATAATATATTACAATATATGCATTTCAAGAGAGAAATATAAATGGGTCAGTGCCCGAGGTTTGAAAATATTTTAGCAAGTGTATGAAGATGCATAATAATTATAAATGCACAATTGCATGATTAAAGTGGAATCGCACTCTCTTGGAACTCCAACTCACCCCTCGACTAAAGCACGCAACTAAACGTATGCACATAAATCTCAACTAAGCTCCCCGACACATTCTAGGGACAATTCAATACTAACCTACGCCTAATCTACACACGCGTAACCCATTATCTAAAACATAACCATAAACTTCCCATTCTACCCAAACCCAAGTGTGCATCTAAACTTATGTTAACATATATGTATACATATACATATCTCTTACTAGAATTCATCGAATTCTAGTTATTAACTTAAACAAGTTATTAGCATCCAAATAGTCACACATCATTTTTAAATTCTAATTACCCATTGATTCACAATAGCACATAAATCCAAATACTAAGGACTAAACTTCTCCCAACTATCAACATTGAACTACGTTTCGTACGTGGGACGTCTCGCAGAGCGAAATCCAAATAAGGAACCCTCCCGATACACTAATCCTTGATAATGGTGATCGTCGAGATCCATTACGCCCTCGGTACACGACGCATATAACATCAGCTACTTATTTAGAATACTACTATAATTTATTCTCATAAAGCATTATTTCGCTATAACATATAAATTCGAGTACTAAGGACTAAACTTGTCCCAACTCTCAGCATTGCGCTACATTTCGTGCGTGGGACGTCTCGTAGAACGAAATCCAAATAAGGACCCCCCCCGATACACTACTCCTTGAGAATGTTGATCGTCGAGATCCATTACGCCCTCAGTACCCAACTCATGACTTTGACTACTTATTATGAGTAACTATCTCTAATTACACAAATAAGACATTGCACCGAACCTTTAGGGTCTATATAACATTATTCTAGTTATAAAGCACAATCATTCAACCCTAACAAGCACGTACATATAACGCACTTAGCGTACATGTAAAATATCCGGAACACAATCACTTATAGGATATAAAAATACTTCACAATGCTATCATCTTCCAGGAATTACTCACTTTATCCCAGGTTAACAGCCACCAGACTATTTTCACACCGCCCTGGTAATAAAAACAAATCACAACGTATAGGAAGCGATCATAGTTCCGAACCTGAAAGTGAGAACGAATCATACCCAAGACTTCTCACCCAGAATAAAATCACGCAACACATAATGGACAACTATGACCTGGGGACTATACGCTCCCTGCTCCTCAAGCCAGGGGACTCACCCACATCGCACAACTTCCCATGATAGCACCGAGGGGTATGCTCACACAATAAGTATATATCTATCATTCACACTAGATATAGAAACAAACACATCATATATGTGCAAACCATCACACAAGATATATACATTCACGCCATCTATATATATATACACACTCTGATATACAGTGATTAACCCGGCTATAAGTATATACACAACTTATTCTAGTCAGTGATATGCTAAAACATTCCCAATTCAGATTACGGTTCAGTTGATCATACGAACCATCAACGTTATCACAATTATGATTTAATCCTAAAGTCCAACATCACTAAGCGTACCCTGCCTCTCTCTTATTGACCCATAATTATCTCCAAATAGAAATCTCGATGATAGTTGGATTCCCCACAAAGTCGATACGATAATCTTCAATTTGTACTCTCTCGAAATAACTCGATACGCCCCTATTATTTCATCATATGTGAAACTACCTAAAAATCTCCAAAATGTACTTCCCGTAACATATTTAAGTTTTCCTAATCGATAAACCCAAACGGAACGGAGCGAAACTCACTCTAGAAAAAACTTTGCGAAACAGCCCTGTTTCCGAATCGATTCGGTCCTCAAAGCGAATCAATTCTCCCCAAATGCGAATCGATTCGGTCCAAAGGACATGTGAGTCTGCCTTAGGCCGAATCAATTCGTATTTGGGTCTGAATCGATTCGGTCACTCAGACCTGTAAGTCTACGACATTTCAAATCGATTCGAAAAGGGGCCAAATCGATTCGGTCTGTTCAGCAAGCTACGAACTGGTTTGTTTTCTCCGAAACCAAAATTTTCAAAACCGAAATATATTATCTTTCAACTACCAATCTTCAACCCAAACATGTTTTTAACAATAAAACTCATTATATTTCTACCCAACTAATTATAAAACCTTAAATCCATATACCCACACTCAAATACAAGATTTAACCAAAAATCTAGGTTTTTGACATAATAACCCAAAATCCATAATTTTCTCCACAAATCATGAAATAAATCACCCGCATAGATTATTTGGCAAGATTAATCACTTGCCTCAAAGTTGTAGAGGTTGAATCTTCCTCGAAATCGCGTATTGGCCGGAATCCCCAAGCTTTTCTTCTTTCTCTTCTTCCTTTCCTCTTCTCTCTCTCTCTCTCTCTCTCTCTCTCTCTCTCTCTCTAGGGTTTTCTCTCAATCTGACAAATGATATTGTTATCTCCTGTAGGATTTTTATGCCTTATCTCCAAAAATACCCGACTTTAAATGATAATACACACTTTAAATGACTCGATCACTCCAATTCTAGTCAAACGAACTTAAATATTTCGGAACCCAAATAAGACCCAAGTACAGTCAACTCGACTATCTTGACCCATTCGGGATCAACCGAATGCTCAGAATCGTCATTCGAAATACTTTCTAACACCCTCAAATTTTGACCTCAATTGCCAAATTTAAAATTCTCCAATTTAATTAAATACTATTTCTCCCAAAAATAATTAAATTTTCAGTCCTAAAATCACGGGGTATTACATATAATCTGTGCCTTTATCCAACATAAGAGACACATATATGATCAGGTTTATCTCAAGGAACATCGTTACCCATTTTAGCGTGACAATAATGATTATTACCTATAATGGGGTGCAATTGAAAAGCGTACCATTTCAAGGCTTCTCAAATAGACACAACATCAAGCACCACTATAGTTCGATGGCTTACCCTCAAAGCAATGGGAAAGTTGAGGCCTCTAATAAAATGGTACTCGACGAAATGAAAAAGAGCTAGAAAAAACCAAAGGTGCATGGGTGGATGAGCTTCCCCATGACCTCTGGGCGTATCGAACAATTACTAGGATGTCGACTGGGGAAACACCCTTTCCTTTAGCTTATGGGATGAAAGACATAATTTAATTGGAAGTTGTCTTGTCGACCATGAGGACAACCGTTGTCGATCAATGTCTGAATGGATAAATCATAAGGAGTGAGCTCGACCTTGCTGAGGAAAGAAGAGAACATTCCTTCATTAAATTTTCTTCTTACTAACAATAGTTGGACAAGCAGTACAATAAAGGCATAAATATGAGAAAGTTCCATATCAGAGATTATGTCCTTAGAAAGGTGATCAACAGCGTGAGGAAGCCACCAGGGAGATTCCTAGAGCCAGGAATGTAGCCATTCTTAGGAGAATATATTTTAAAAACATTTTAACCTTGTTCAAATTTTAACTTTTTATTTCTTGGACGATTTAAAGTTAAATTAATACAATTATCTTTCCTACTGTTTTAAATGGCAAACTAACTTTGTTTATTGTCATTATAGCACATCTATCATCGTTGTAAATAAGTTTGAGTTTATCCAATCAATTTCTAATCACCAGGTTGAATACATGATCAAGTTGTGATCGTAAGTTTGAATACCTTAGTAGGATCATACTTAATCAAACCTCAAGGTTACATGATCTAATCACTAAAAAACCCAAAAATTATCAAGAATTTACCAGGAAAGAAAAATACCTACGGGGGATCCCTAGGAACTAGGTGTCCCGACTTTGGTCGGCTAAAAATTTGAACGGGTGCACTGGCCTACGACCAGGTGCATTTTCTCCATATTTGTTCTTAGGCCTAAGGTATTGTGATGACACATCTTAAAAGGTAAGGCAACTAATAAGATATGATCGACCTGGAAAATGGAAAAATGCCAGACATGGAATTAACAAAGTAGTTTCATTCATATTTAGTCAATTACAAGTAGCCCGATCGGCGAAAATCATAGACTGAAACAAAAAATATTAACTATTTTATTGTCGATGCTGCAACTCGACTGTCACTACAGTGCGACGACTGTTGTCTTGATAAGGATTGAAAATCGTCATCATTTGTGATCCAAAAGATAATACCTTATAACTTGAATTGGGATAATATCTGTGAGGATCTAGGACTCACCACTCCCAAGAGGCGTCAACCGAACAAATGGATAATCAAACCCACATCCGTGCCATAATTGGAAATTACGGGGAACTTTCATGATAACTAAGGCAATTAGCCACCAATGCTTATATGCGACCTTATTTTCCTCATCTAATTGAGGTAAGGAATCTATTTAACTGGCATTATGCCCGATGAACATACTTTGTGAGGACTATGATGAAACTGGTATCATAGTCTCATCCCTTTATGTTGAAGAATTTGCTTGACCATCTGATCTTCATGGAAAGTTTGCTCAGCGTAGATGAGTTTTTGCTTTAAGGAATTATATTTACTCTCTAGTAACTCGGTAACGTTTGCCACATATTTGACCTCGTCCTTAAGCGCATCAATCACACTAGCTTGCTCACCATCAGCAGTTATTATTTTCTAAAGTACATGCTAAACAAAAATGAACACTTTACTAGCTTGGCCAGTAGCCTCCTGACCAAAAATCAGGTCCAGATCTTCACTTTCTTGAGTCATTGGCACCAGTGCCAAGTTATTAAAAGACTACAAAGATGGAAAGGAAGACATTCAGAGGCAAGAAGATGATTAAAGCATTCACAAGCAGTCATAAATATAGCAAGTAATGTAAGATAAAAATAGAAATTTTCATTAAGAACAAAACTGTGGGCAAGCCCGTACAGCATTCATATCAAAAGATCAGAAAATATAAAGAACAAGGAAACCTAGGTTAAATCTAAATAGAACAACCTTCATTCTTTTTCACCTGCTCCTGATTGGCCAAACCCTTATTCGAGTCAATGGCCTCCTCTTATTGCTCGATCTCATCCTTCTCTTAGCCACGACCCAAGGACTCGCCTTCATCCTCATCCAAATTTGTAGGGGAGCCCAAGTCATGCTTTCCTAAGAGTTTAGATTCAAAAGGGACCTTATCCTCAACCAATGCCGAGTCGTAACGTTTTTTGGTCACAATCCTTGTACTTAGCCTCTAATGCCGCAGATAGGCTATGGGTGTTCTCTTCAATAACTTCATGGGCTTCTTATTGGTCGGCTTCATCGTGGACATCTTTATCTTGGTGACCTTTTTATCGACCTCATCGGCCTTCTTGGCATCCTGTCAGGCCCTCTTGAACTCCTGCAAAGCGCAATCAAGATCACTGCAAGCCTTCACTTGGTCGACCATTTTATCGAGAATATTGACGAAACCGAGCAAGAATTGCAAGAAAAAGGTCGATAATAAACTAGTATCATGAACATTTTCAAGTAAAGGATTCAAATATTGCCTAAGAGACATAGGAAACTAGTGATTCGATGGATCGCTTGTCGACGCGCTCCCTATCTATTTTTAAAATGCCCCCTCAGTAGCACGCAGGCTAAGTCAGAGTTCTTGGCCACAACATTACAACGTGGCCCTTCCCTCTGCCGAGGGAATCCTCCTTTGTGGTTGGAATAAAAGTAGTAGCAGTAAGACTAATTCTAGTCTTAATATTCTTAACAGGCTGTGATTGCATTTTATCGGTAGAATCTGAAAAGGTAACGAGGTCAAAAGGTCCCCCCGACTTCCTTCCTGTTTGAGGGTTGAGATTTTAGGGAAATGGGGACATCAAAATCATCTAGCATGTTGTGAATTTTTCCTTTTGATTCCATACCTTCCTCCGAAATAGCAGGGATCACGATAGGTACAGAAACAACGTCCACATGTTCAAAGGAGTTGAAGTGGACTCACTCGAAAAGCCTTCACTCATAGAAAGGATTGATATTTCAGGTACTGTGTCCACTAAACTAGCAATGAAGGAGGTGGTGGTGTTTGTATTTTCTAGCAACAAGGTTGCTGATCTAGGATGCTTGCCACTAACAAATAAAGGTCTCCTCAATTTCCAAACATTTCTTAGCACGAAAAAGTTGGCGTGAGTAACGTCAGACGCTTTTTTCTTGGAAACTTATGCCTAAAATAAAGAAATAAATATGTTAGTAAGAATTCATACTAGACTTGGTCGAACCAAACAAAAATAGTGGAAGAAAACAAATAACCTATTTTGTTGCCCTCTACTGGGATAGCTAAAATCCCTTTAGGGCTCACCACCCCGTGGAATTGGTGGATGCTCCCACTGCCTTACAATAAAGCCATGGGACTAGTAAACCTTGTTAGAGTCAGGAAAGTTTACTACCAACACTCTGTCCGCCCTTCTCGCGTTCAAGTAAAATGTGTTATCATTTGTTTTTACCCACGAGTAATAACACCTAATTTTTGGGATTCCTAAATGAGTTTGGTATAACTCATTAATCCTATGAACATCATTTATAATCCTCTAAGTATTTGGGGTACAATGGGTGGGCAAAACTCAGAAATACTCATAGAATTCCAAAAATTCTTGAATTAGGGGGAACAATGTCGCTTTCAGCAATGCATTGAGTGTATAACCAATTACCCCCTCTACATTATAATAGTCATTGGGTTCCTCAACATAATCTATCACAAACCAATAGGAGATGGAAAACCTTTTCCTAAAATACCACATGGATCTCTAACTCATCGCATAAACAATTTTCAATTTCAGGAAGAAAAATGATGGGAAATATGAAAAATGAGAGAAATGAAGATGATGGCTTGAAGAAACTACAGAAAGATAAGAAATGAGATAGAAAGAAGAGACTTACACTTGATAGGGAAGGGAAAGGGATCTGAGCATTTTTTAATAAGTGAAGCAGTGAGAATTAACAATGGGGTAGTGTAGTCATTGACTTATTGGGTTTAACTTCTGAGCTGTTTCATCATTTGAAATGAAACACGATATGACGGCTGCCGTGCACATAATTGCCTTTTAGCCTCCTCAGTGCAAGATTACTACCTTGTACCCCTGAAATATTGAGGCATATTATGAGCGTGCCTTCCAAACTCAATGGGCAAAATAAACTTCTTTTAATCTTAGACAAGATACAATTATTGATACTTTTTGACCTCATATTCAACGTGCGATCAAACATCATTGCCGACCAGCATCAAAATCAACATGTGATCAATTTTCCCCACCCCATTTAGGCTGCAAAGCAGGTAAATAAATAAAGAACACATTATCGAGTAATGATCAAAGTGACTGTTATTTATTTCTTTTGTACCGTATGTTGTTTACAAAATAGTGCTCATGACTATCTTTACAAAAAATGTTTCTGTATTAGAGCTGGCAATTTAAACTTTCAAAAGAAATAAAATACGACAAGTGTAGGGGATATCCTCCCCAAAGAGCAATTAGCCAAATTTATCCTACACTTGGAAAATAAAGAACAAAGACAGATCACTCGAGGGAGTTCCCATGAAGACCTTCCACATACGTTCCTAGAAATACTCCCCTCAAAGACCAATGTTGTTTGAATGATGATGTCATGTAATATAAAGAAGAATGTATTTGATTGCATATTTCATGTATTGAGAAAACTTTATTTGTAATATGGGTGAGGTTGTTCGGTACCTTAGAGGGACTATGCCTGGCAGGGCATAGGAGATCTCACATGCTCTATCGAACGATATCCTCTTGGGAACCTCACAGGGAGATGTTTTGGAGGATTGAGATCAAGGCTACGTTGGGAATGCAGCAACTAACCCTCTTCACACTTGGGCAAAACTCCATCTAGTACAAATGACTGCTCGAACCACTTACAACCGAGTCACTGTGATTCAAAGATATTCGGGGGAACCTCCTCGAGGAACCCCAGTCTTGTATATTTGGCCTGTAAAAAAATCCTTAGCCAACAAACAATGTATTAAACTACTAGAGTCACTTATCGCCTGAGATACCTCAAGCTATACACCATCTATTTGATTGATGTGACCACATTATGACGTCATATCGTATGGCATTGAGGAGCTTGAAATCACAACACTAAATTGAGATTATCCTTAGGATGGTAGGCCTAGGACACCCAAACCTGATTTCGTAGCCGTTCAAACGCAAGCTCTCGAGATGCCACGCCATGTCCCTCATTAAATGCCATCATTCTTCTAACAGGTTAGGAAGTTTCCCGCCAAAATATAATATCCCAGGCATTTAATTCAGTATCTTGGACATTAATGTAGGGGGATCCTAGCATTTAATGTCGGCCAATCACATTCAATACTAGTAAGGTTACTCGAGTAACCTTGCCTTCACATAAATAGTTAAACCAAATAGTTTAAAAGGCATGGCACTCTTGATAACGAAGTGCTGTTGGGTTTTCCTCAGACATGAGAGCTCCAGTGAAAAAACATTTATTGCTGAAAACATTCCCCTCATACCCATTAATACCAGTATCATTGAGCATTAACCAGACTGGGAGTTCCTGTCTTTGCTTTGTTGTGCCAAGAGTGCTTGCTCTTTCTCCCTCCGACCAAGTTACTTATTGGTCCTATTCATTTATTGTGTGATGGCGCATTTATAATGTAAAGATCTTTTTTAATACTAGATAAGCATTGAATGTTTTTGTCTCTTTCTCACTTGTGTTTGTCATTAATATTAAGTATGATCTTGTGAAATAATACCGATATTGATAAGGGGTTACACCTCGATTGATACTAATTGTATTCCAAAACCCACATCTTACATTTGGCGACTCTGGTAGGGAGGTATTCTCTTTTGAAAATATGCCAAAGGAGAATACTGCCTGGATCATCAACTTTGATGCCTTACAGCACGAGGAAGAGGCAGATCTCGCTGTGTTGACTGAGGGAGTGAGAATAACGTGAACGGAGCCTGGCACATTTGCTACTGGTATGGTGGAGATGACAGGGGCACAGGTAGGAATCAACTCATTGCAAATGGCGGGGATCATGGGGTTGTTTAAGGAGTTCATCAAAACCCTAGCGACCCAGTAAATGCTAGGAGTTACCAGAGGAACGAGCTCGTTTATGATGCCACCAGCGAGGATCCTAGATCCCTCTTTTACCGATGGAGTTACCATTCCTACTTTCAACAGTGTCCCTCATTCTACCCACCTACCGTTGGTAATGTGCCCCCCACTAGGCCACCTCTCTCCATACCACCTTTGACGGCTGAGCCGATAGCTCAAGGCCAGGGAATAACCTCAATGGCATGTGCAACAGCTGGGGATGCAGGGAAGAGCACGCATGTGACAGCAGCTACACCAGCTATTGCAATAGCGCAACCAAATAATTCCCCGCCATCTAGCATGGAAGAGATGAAGAAAGAACTATTAAAGTTTATAGCGATGTCTAAACTGGAGATAGTTCCTCACTGTATGATGACTTTCGCACTTCATAACCAGAAGAATATAACAACGAACCCTACCCAGTAGGGTATATTCCACCAATATTAAAAAAGTACACAGGGAAGGGCGCAAACCCTAAACAGCATGTGAAAAGTTTAATTAAAAGCCTTGGGACCCACTGCAACGATAAAAAACTAAGGCTAAGGGAGTTTTCGAAATCCCTGACGGAGAAAGCCTACACGTGGTACTCCCACTTGGCACCAGGTAGCGTGGCTATATGGGAAGATTTGCATGTCATGTTTGTACAAAAATTCTTTTGGGCTGAAGACTAGTTCACACTTACACAACTGGCGCGTGAGAAGCAAAAAATGGGGGAGGATGTTGTGGCCTATATTATGAGGTTTCGTGAGCGTTCCCTAGATGTAAGGGAGGAAATGCGAGAAGATAAACTCTTATAAGTATGCGCAGAAGGGATCCTATCGGAATACATCTATCACCTGATCAATGAAACACGAGAGGGTACATTTGTGGCGTTCCTGAAAGCGGCAAGTAATATTGCATTGATGGTAAAACTCGCACCACCACCACTGCCTTGTCAAGTTTAATTCTTTATCCATCAGCTACCTTGGGGAGGGGAATACCCTCGAGGGTAAATTATGCAGACGATGGAGGTTGAGAATAAGGAAGTGGAGGCCGAGGAAGAAGAGTTCGGGGCATTAAGAGGAGGTTCAAAGGTGAAGAGGATCCTCCTGAACTACCATGTTCGATGGAGTAAGCTCTAAACCTATATGACCTCATGATTCGGGACAAATTTTATAGACCGAGTCATCTCAATGCAAATTTCTCGCGAGGATAGAGAGAAGAAGATCTACTGCGCACTTCACAATAGTGTAAACCACCCTACCAAAGTATGTTTTTTGCTATGATGGATGATAGATTAGCATGTGAAGAAGGGAGACATTGAAATTACCTAAGGTAATGTTAAGAACAACCCTCTACCGATTAATGGAGCCCATATGGCCAGTGCATTCGACGAAGAGGCTGAACAACTGTTGAGAGAGCAATGGTTCCTCAATAAAGATTTCGAGGAATCCTCAGAAGGATGTACCCTCGAGATGTCTCAGTGGGATTTGGAAGATAAGTTAGATAATGAAGAGGAAGATGACCCCATAGAGAGTCTTAGCAGACAAATGGGGCCCTATTCTCTGGAGACAGTAAACACAATGATAGCATATGATGAGGCGGCTTACAGAGACGTAGAGGAAGTCTACTAGCTCGAGGAGGAACAAACAGACTCTTGAGTCAAATGCTCAATGGTTTCACACTTGCCGAAGTTCAGTTGGTTATTTGACCAGGTTGGACTGCCCGAGCACTCACGATTGGAGGTCACTCGATCCATCTTGGAGATTGATAAGAAAAACACGGCGCCCCACCTATAATGGAAAGGGCCTATGGTAAAGCTAGTGAGGAGGTATATGTCCGAAGTAACATTATTGGAGGCGAATAAGTTAATCAGGTACCCTCACAACATACCCCTTTATGTTCCGGCATATGTGAATGGCTGTGTATTCTCACGTGTGTTGCTAGACGGAGGAGCATCTATTAATATAATGCCCATTGGGTCCTTCTACGCTATTAGTTTGTCTGAAAAAGAATAGTATCGCACTCGCTGGCAATTTCAGGGGAAGATAACCAGTCATCTAAGTCTGTGGGATATGTTAATGTGGTAATTATAATGGGGAATATTACTTCCCACATCAAAATCCACATCATGGATTACGAGCCATCATATCAGTTGTTGGTATGACTTGTATAGATGTATAACCACGGGCTACTGCCTTCCACCTACCATCAGTGTGCCAAAGAAAACACAAAAGGAAAAGAGGTTGTGATTCAAGAGTCTAAGAAACCCTTTTCAAAGGAGGAGACACACTTGGTGGACGTTTCCTTCTATACCAAGTTGTCCGAGGAAGCCACAATAGTAGACAAGTATAGCATGATAATAAAAATTCAAAGCACTTGAGAGAGGGTGTGTACGCTCGCTCGACCAGTGGTGATCTATGAGGAAGAACGTGATCAAGAGCCTATAAGGGCTCCTAGTTTGTCAAAGCAGCTAAGGGATCGAATGACACCATGCATTTATCCCATCAAGAACCAAGTACCGACCCAGAGCATCCTCAGCAGACACTCTGGGAGGAAGTTGGAAGAAAATCAATGAAGGAGGCCTCATAGGGAGGAAAGATCCCAGCAATTCAAAAGAGTGGTGTTGCCTAATGGCGGGATCATATATAGATTATAAAGGTGTGAGCGGGAAGCCGAAGACTTAGATGATGAGGCTGACAAGGTTTATGAATGTTTCTTAGTAGATAACCAAGGACAATGTATGGTGATTGATAATTCGAATGTCCAAGAATTTATAGAATATGTGGAAGAAGAACCCGAGTGCATAAAAAATAGACCCATGTCGTAAATTCAAGATCTAGAAAAGAATGACTTGGCTAAAGAGGGCGATAACCCTAGCCCCATATTTTTCTCGAAGGACTAGAAGGGAGCGCCTCAAGAGGACCTTATTAAGGTGCTCTAAGAATTCAAAGACGTTTTCACATGGAAGTATACTCAGATGTCGGGGTTGATAAAGAGGCGAGTTGCCACAAATTGAATGTTTTGCCCTCTGTTATTCCAGTGAAGCAGGCCACTCGAATGTATAAGGTAGAATTATATTTGAATATCAAATAAGAAGTTCATAAGTTGTTTACAGCTGGCTTCATTATCCCCATCCAATACCCAATTTAGCTGTAGCATTGAGCCTGTAGGAAAGAAGGACAAGAGCCAGATCCAAATATGCGTGGATTTTAGAGACCTAAATCGTGCATGCCCAAAAAATGAGTGCCCTCTACCTTGCATAGACAGCCTGATTGATGCAATTACGAGCCACATGATGTACAGTTTCATGGATGGTTACATAGGGTATAACCAGATTAAGATGTACCCAGATGATGCTAAGAAAATTGATTTTCGATGCCTTTAGGCAACTTTATGTACACAGTTATGCCTTTTGGTTTAAATAATGCAGGAGCCACTTACTAGAGGACCATGATGGCTATTTTCCATGATCTCTTTCACAAGATAATGGAATTCTACATCAATGACCTGGTAGTCAAGTCCAAGAAGGAGACTTATCATTTGGATGATTTGAGGAAGGTGTTCACCCGATGTAGGAAATACAAGTTGAAGATGAACCCTCTTAAATGTGCGTTCGGGGTGACAAGTGGAAAGTTCCTCGGGTTTGTGGTGAATCGGAAAGGCGTTCAGATGGATCTATATAAGCAGCGGGCCATTCTCAATATACCAAGGCCAAAGTCAGCGAGGGAGCTGAAGAGTTTCTTGGTGAAGGTTTCGTATTTGCGGTGGTTCGTACCAGGATTAGCTAAGGTAACGCATCCACTAATGGAGCTGCTGAAAAAGGGCTCCAAGTTCACATGGGACCATACGCACCAGGACGCAATGGACAAGCTAAAATCACTCCTCACATCCCCTCAGACGATGATTCACCTGAAAGCAGGTATTTCTTTTATGCCTTTATCTCACATCCACGAAATGATCTATTGGAGCGTTGCTGGCCCAAGAGATATACGGTGAAGAAAAACGTGTCTATTACCTGAGTAGAATTATACATGGCCCGAAAGCCAGATACACTAGCATCAAGAGGTACTGTTTAGCCTTTGTATTTATGGCACAAAAGATTAGACACTACCTACTGTCATTCACAGTGCATATAATAACTAGGTGTGATCCCATAAAGTTTTTGCTTGATATAATTGTATTAATAGGAAGGGTAGCCCGATGGTTCTTGATCCTCTTAGAATATGACCTCAAATACATAATCCCTAGAGCCATTAAGAGCCAAGCTTACATAGATTTGTTGGCTATTTTTCCCTTTGGCACATTCGAGCCACCCGTAAAGGAGCTTTCGGGTGATAATCTCCAGGACAAATTTATAGCAACTAATTTGGATAAATGGAGTATGGAGTTTGACGGTTTGTCGACTGAGAATAATGGAGCAGTCGGGGTCATCTTGATGAAGAACGAGGAAGAAATCTAACTATCTTTCAAGTTGTAATTTAAGTCCTCGAATAATGAAGCCGAATTTGAAGCGCTTGTACTTGGGTTACTCGAGGCACTTAGAAGGGCCATCCAGGTACTCATAGTAAAATGGGACTCTAACTTGGTGGTTAAACAGGTGACAAGAGAATTTTCCTTAAAGCACATGAGCTTGGCGCCCTACCGAAAAATCATACAACGTTTGCTTGGCCAATTCGAGGTAGTAAAAATTAAAAGGCACCACCGAACGAGGAACAGCCATGCCGACGCTTATGCCACCATCACCCAGAAGGTTTCCTTTAGTGGGGAGTCAACAGTCATTCGAATCACCAAGAGGACGACCCCCTCGACCATACTAGAGATATTGTCTACTGACGATAGCAACGATTGGAGAGTATAAATATGGAAGCAGTTAGAACAGGCGAAGGTCCAGTGAGTTTATTTAATCTTGCGCATTATTTCATTGCCAGAGAAATTTATACTCAAAAATAGAGGAGGTTGGTTATCCAGATGTGTAAATACTGAGGAAGCCAATAGGAGATCGAACGAAGTGCACGAAAACAGCTGCAAGACCACCGAGGTTCCCTAGTATATAAAGGTCCAAAGTGCGAGTTATTTTTGGCCTTCGATGAGATAAGATGCTGCGATGGTACAAAGAGACTGTAGGAAATGTCGATTGTTCTATTAGGAAACAAAATGAAACTTCATCGATGAACCTCAAGACTAGAGGGAATCGTACATGGACTTGTCGATAGATGGATTGATTCCAGTAGACAAAGATGATGCTACAAAGCTAAAGAGATGAGAACCTAGGTATCATGTTCAAGAAGGGCAGCTGTACCGATGAGGCTTTCACGATACGCCCCTGAGATGCATCAGAGGGGAAGTGGTACTGAAACAAGTGCACGAGCCAGGGCATATTGGCGGCACCAAACTTTATGACCAACTTATGATGTTGGGGTATCATTGGCCCACGATGGATAAAGACTCAGCAAAATTTGTTAAAAATGTAAGGCTTCTCAACTACATGGGAACATGATCCACACCCTTTCGGTGGACTTGATCCCATAAAGTATATTTCTTCATGCAATAAATAAATATCTCTATGGATGGGAAAATATAGGGGGTGTCCCCGCCAAAGAGCAATTAGCCAAATTGATCCTACACTTGGCAAATAAAGAAGGATGACGGATCACTCGAGGGAGTTCCCACGAAGACCTTCCACATACGTTCCTCGAAAGACTCCCCTCGAAGACCAATGTTGTTTGAAAGATAATGTCCTGTAATATAAAGAAGAATGTATTTGATTATATGTTTCGTGTATTGAGAAAACTTTCTTTGTAATATGGGTGAGGTTATTTGGTACCCTCGAGGGACTATGTTTGGCAGGGCATAGGAGAGCTCACATGCTCTATCGAACGACCTCCTCTTAGGAACTTCATAGGAACGTGGTTTGGAGGATTGGGAATAAGGCAACGTTGGGAATGTAGCAACCAACCCTCTTGGTACACTTGGGCAAAACTCCATCCAGTATAAATGACTGCTTGAACCACTTACAGCCGAGTCACTATGATTCAAACCTATTCGGGGAACCTCCTCTAGGAACCCAGTCTTGTATCTTTGGCCTGTAAAAAAGTCCTTAGACAACAAATAACGAATTAAATAGTTCGAGTCACTTGCCGACCGAGCCACATCAAACTACACACCATCTATTTGATTGATGTGACCACACGTCTAGTGGGGTCACTGTTTATCCACTTTATGATGTCATATCGTTTGGCATTGAGGAGCTCAAAATCACATCACTTAATTGAGATTATCCATAGGATGGCAGGCCTAGTCCACCCAAACCTGATTTCATAGCCGTTCTAAAGAAATCTCTTGAGCTTCGACATCATATCCCTCATTAAATGCCACCTTGCTTCTAATAGGTTAGGTAGTTTCTTGCCAAAATATAATATCCCATGCATTTTATGTAGGATCTTGGACATTAATGAAGTGGGACCTTAGCATTTGATGCCGATCAATCACATTCAATACTAGCAAGGTTACTCGAGTAACCTTGCCTTCATATAAGTAGTTAAACCAAATAGTTTAAAAATCATGACACTCTTGATAACGAAGTGTTGTTGGGTTTTCCTCAGACACGAGAGCTCCGGTAAGAGAACATTTATTACTGAAAACATTCCCCTCATACCCATTAATACCAGTATCAATGAGCATTAACTAGACTGGGAGTTCCTACCTTACCTTTATTGTGCCAAGAGTGCTTACTCATTCTCCCTCCGACCAAGTTACTTGCTGGTCCTATTCATTCATTGTGTGATGGCGCATTTATAATGTAAAGATCTTATTTAATACTAGCTAAGCATTGAATATTATTGTCTCTTTCTCACTTGTATTTGTCATTAATATTAAGTACGATCTTGGGCATTTATTTCTATCTTGATAAGGGGCTACGCCTCGCTTGATACTAATTGTATCCTAAGAACCCACATCTTACAACAAGAACTAGGCATGGTACTATTTCAACCACTCACAATTTATAGCTTAGAGGCACTCCCTCTCAGGTTCAGCTATCTGGCAGTAACCCGACTTGCCCACCCCTCAAACCATAAAGGGTCCTTCCAAATTAGGCTTAAACTTAGATGCTTACATGCTTCGAAGATGGTGAGTGGATGCACGTAGGACCAAATCCCCCACTTAAAACTCTCTGGGCTTGACCATGTTCTCATAAGCCCTGGACAACTGTTGGATGTAGACTTTGAAAATTTCTTTAGCCTTATTTCTATGCTCATCCAATGCCTCTAACTTCACATGTCGAGGGTCTAGTATGAGACCATATCTTAGAGCAATCCTAGCTGAGGGTATTGCCAGCTCCACCGGTAGGATAACTTCGGTCCCATAAACCAACAAGAATGGAGTAAACCATATTGGCTTCCTCTTACAATTTTGTAGGCCCAAAGCACCATTAAGCTTTTCATACCAAGCTCCTAGCATTTCCTCCCACATCTTCTTTAAAATATTAATCAGTGTCTTGTTTGTAGCCTCCACCTGGCCATTCCCCTTCGGGAATGAGATGGTTGAGCTATTGTACACAATTTTTGTACTTATCCATTAGGAGCCCCATCTTCTTACACACAAATTGCTTCCCATTATCTGTTAGGATCACTTTAGGGACACCAAACCTGCATATGATATATTCCTTAATAGAATTGGATCACTACCTGAGCAGTCACTCTCCTTAGAGGGATTGCCTCTGCCCACTTGGTGTACAACTCTATGGCAAGCAATGATGAAGGCCTTGCCATGAGAGGCTTAGTTGATCTTTCCCACTTGATCAAATGCCCAAGTGTGGAAGGGATAATGAGATTCTAGGATTTATAGACTTACTGAGCGGGTTGCACTATGTTTCCATGCACCTGGCTTGCCCTGTACTTCTTGACATACTTGATAGTATCGACCTCCATCGTCAGCCAGTAATACCCCAACATCATTAGTTGATCATATAACTTATCACCTCCCATATGAGAAGGCTCATGTGCCTCCTTCAGCACCCTTTCTATATCCTCCTTAGCCACACACTTTAGCTCATTCTCATCATATCCTTTTCTATAGAGATCCCCCTCTACCAGGTAGAAGCAGGCCACTCTCTTCTTCAGGTAGATCTCATTGGCTTTTTTTGTTGGAAATTCTTCATCCCTAAGATATACAATGTAGGGTGTCCTCCAATCTTCAAACACTTATACAAAATTGTCCTCAGCTGGTTAATCAAATTGGGTCTATAACTCCAAACATCCCTGCTACAGATGAGCTGCCTCCATGCTCATGGTGGGCCAATAGTAGCCCCTGGGCTCCAACCGATGATAAAGGGGGATGTTTGTATCCCCACAATGATTTTCATGCATTGCTACCAGTCTCTCCTTAGCCTGTTATTTTCCCACACATCTGGACAAAAGTCCCTAGAGGCTCTTGAAATAGAGAGTTCCGTGGAGTAGATAGTAGTTTGTTAATTCTAAGAATTCATTGTTCCTTCCATAGCTTCTAACTGTTTCACTACCGGGAACTTGTAATCCTCCTCTTCTTCACTTAGAAATAAAGATTTGATTGTGGTAGGGTGTGTTATTGACCACACCATTATGGTCAGTTCTAGCTCGTCCATTTCTAACTTCTGGGCTATAGTGGCTAGTGCATCTGGAGGTACCCTCATTACCATGGACAAAGATCATAATGTTTTTAAGCATCTAATTTTTTAAGATACTTCAGCCGGAAATAAAGTTCAGAGCGATCATATCACATAAGAAGCGGTGGTGGTGACAGGAGCTGGAGCACTTGCTCCTCAAGCAGGACATACTAGTGCGACAACAAAAATTTCACTTGCAGGTATGAATTTGATAAGTAAGTATTTTGAGTTTCTAAAGCAAAATAATATTGATTTCGAAATCTTGAGCTAATCATGCATGACACCAACGATAATCGTAGTTGGAGGAGTAGCCGCTGCAACAGCAGCAACCAAAAAAGTGTCTCTAGAACAAAAGGTGGTAGTGGAGCATGTAACAACAACAATAAGTTCACCAGCAGTGAAGAAAGTTGGCTTGGAGGAGTCTCCTTCCAAATCTGTTACTATAGAGGAAGTGAAGAAGTTACTTTCCTCTAAAAGGTAATCCTCTCACTTATATGAGGAACTACAAAATCCCTACCCTGAGAGTACCAATGAGAAGCCCTACCCTAAGGGATATATTCCACCGAAGTTCATAAAGTTCAATGGCAAGGGAGAAAATCCTCATGAGCATGTAAAGAGGTTTGTGGAATATTTAGGTGTGCATGGAAACTATAAGGACTTGAAGCTGAGGGAGTTCTTTAAGACTCTTACTAGAAAGGCATATATATGGTACTCCCACCTTGCACCCAATAGCATTCCCATATGGGAGGATATGCACAGGAAGTTCCTCCAAAACTTTTTCATAGCGAAAGATGAGTTCAAATTGAGGTACCTTTACTAAGAAGTGCACAAATTCGGTGAAGAACTAATGAAGTACATCAAACGTTTCCTTGAGAGGGCGTTAGATGTTCATGAGGACGTGGAAAAAGAGAGGTTATCGCAAATATGTGTCGAGGGGATGCTAAAGGAATACAAACTTCATCTAGTCAATGACACTAGATATGGAACATCAGAGAATTCACTAGAACAACTAGTAATATTGCCATGATCATTAATCCCAGACCGACAAATTGGAGGATGCAAGTGCCTCTGACCCCAGGGAGGTTCCAAATATCTAAGAGGCAAACTGTTAACTACGTATGTGGTAACTCAAAGGACAAGAAAGGAGGTTCAGGGTTCACAGGGAGTAGCTCGATAAATAAGAGGAAGTTTAGAGATGACATCACACCAATGCTACCTTGTAGTGTGGCGGAGGCCATGGAATTTTATCACACTTTGGTACGAGAGGGGGTAGCAGGTCCACCCCACTTCAATGAGCAAATACCAACAACAGTAGATAAAGAAAATTCCAAATATTACAAGAGACTGTAGCACGCTACGAAAGATTGTTTCTACCTGCAGAAGATCATTGGCGAGCAAGTAGCCAATGGTTCTCTGTAGATATCGCCTATGAATGTCAATGAGAACTCATTCCCTGCACATCATTATGTCATTTCCAATATAGTGGTAGTATATAATGAAGAATAAGATCAAGACCTGAAGGAATAGGCAGACAATGAGAGGATATGTAAAGAGATGAAGGGCTTGAACCTTGATAGAGAATCTAAAGTTTAAACTGATACGATGCATGAAAAATGTTTTTTCATCCCTGATTAAGAAGAAGTTAATAGTGAGGGGGTGAGAAATTAAACCCCCATAAGGAACAATAGATGTAATCCTCGCTGTAGATAAAGGAGGAACATTTGAGGCAGAGTACATCTACAATGCTCAAACTTATGAGGTAGACTTGAACTCTAAGTGTGAAGCCATATCAACGAGTCCCAAGTTCAAATGGTTTTTCGACCAGATAGGGGTGAAGTCTGACATCTGGGTGATCATTACAAGAAAGATTCTG
This sequence comes from Sambucus nigra, assembly GCA_949130495.1. Classification (NCBI taxonomy): domain Eukaryota; kingdom Viridiplantae; phylum Streptophyta; class Magnoliopsida; order Dipsacales; family Adoxaceae; genus Sambucus; species Sambucus nigra. The sequence continues at coordinate 38,191 of CASBWL010000548.1, read as the reverse complement.
GAATCGGTGCAATAATAAGGGGATCCCTCACTAAATTGGTAGGGATCCATTAGGCGACATAACCGCCCCTCTATGACAACTTAGATTAATCAGATTTATTTCCTCGAGGCATTAGTGGATGGGGGGCATCCATCAACATCATGCCCATCATCACGCTATATGAGACAGGGATTTCTCAAGAAGAGATAGTGCATGTACCATTGGTGATTTGGGGGTTTGACAGTGTAGGCATGCAGTCACTTGGGTACATGATTGTGAGTATCAAGCTGGGGAACTTAACTTACCATATTAATTTTTACGTCATCAATGCTAACACAAGCTACCAGCTTCTCATAGGGTGAGTTTGGATGCACACTCGCGGGATAGTGCCCTCCACATATCATCAATGTGCCAAAGCCAATATTCGAGGTACAGAGATAGTAATCAAAGAAACTCAAAAACCATTTTCTATTAATGAAGCCCATCTGGTGGATTCGGTATTTTATACTGAGCTTGACAAAGAGAGAAAGAGCTCGATGAGAAAATTAGAGGGGAGGTAAGTGGTTGGAGGAGATACCCAACCAATGATGTATGTCCATGATCTCTTAGGCTAAAGAGCGATCGCCCAAATGGTGAAAGGAAAAAAGGAAAGTAGATGAGGTAGCCAAGCCCCCTCGAATATGTAAGAAGGTCATCCTTTCGGATGAAAAAGTTATATACCGCTTATAACGGTCTCAACGGGCAGCATTCTTGGATGAAAGCATCGACCCGATACTAGAATGTTTTGTGGCATATGAATAACATATCATAGAGCATGTAGAGGAACCTGAGGAAGAGCTCGAATGCATGCAAGACGGTCCAAGAGAGCAGTTGTAAGCGTTGGATGAGATAAGCCTGGGTTTCGAAGGGGAAGAAAATAGACTCATTCTAATTTCCAATGGGTTAGACCCAAAATAAATATAGGAGATCATTGTACTTCTCAAAGAATTTACTGATGTGTTTGCTTGAAAGTACACTTATATGCCTGGGATAGACCTGGAAGTGAGCTCCCATAAACTGAATGTTCTTCCTAATGCTCTACTAGTGAAGTAAACTACCCGCACGTATAAAGAAGAGCTAGACCTCAAGATCAAGGCAAGGGTGGAAAAGTTACTAGCAACAGGTTCATCAAACCCATCCAACATATGATATGGCTTTCCAGTATTGTACCAGTGATAAAGAAAGATAAGAGTCAAATATGGATTTGTATGGACTTTCGTTATTTAAATCATGTATGCCCACAGGATAAATTCCCATTGACCAATATTGATAGTTTAGTAGACGCTACTGTGGGTCATGAAAAGTATAGTTTCACGGATGGGTAAGTTGGCTAAAATCAGATCAAAATGGATCCAGTCAATATGGAAAAGACTACCTTCTACACACCATTAGGAAATTTTCACTACATGACAATGTTATTCGAGCTGAAGAATGCGGACGCCATGTCCCAGCGCAGTGTGATGTAAATATTCCATGATTTATTTCTTAACTTATTGTAATTTTACATGGATGACCTAGTGGTGAAATCAAAGAAGTAAATAAAGCACATTCAAGGCCTGAAGCGGGTGTTTGAAAGGTACCGCAGGTATAAGATGAAAATGAACCCTTCAAAATATGCTTTTGGAGTTACAACTGGAATGTTCCCGGGGTTTGTAGTGAATCAGCAAGGGGTTCAAGTAGTTGAGGAATAGAAGAAGGCCATCCTACTGATGCCAACATCGAAGAGCCATAGGTGTCTTTAAAGCTTATTGGAAAGGTTTTTTTACCTAAGAAGGTTTATACCAGCACTAGTAGAGGTGAATCACCCATTCGATCAACTGATGAAGGAAAAAGACAAATGGGTTTGGGGAGATGCACAGAAGAAGGCATTCCCGACGATTTAGGGGACACCTGTAACATGCTATGAGTCCCCGACGACTGAGGGGTCTTCACTAGCTTTTGGGGCGCACGAGGAGTTCCTTTTCAAACTCCGAAGTGTTAGCCTCTCCTCTTATTTCTTTCTTTTTTCGCTTTCCTATTTCCTAGCGGTTTTTCTTTTATAGCGAATAAAAGTATTTTAAGACCTCTAAAGGGAGGCCCTCGTTATGATGCTACGGACGGTTGTTCGAAGTGCAAGGGGGAAACCCTCACTCTATCTTGCTCGGATAGGATAAGAAAATTAAAGAGATATTAACATCACCTTAAATTATGGTACCTCCAGAGGTGGGTGCACCGCTGTTACTCTGCCTAAATTCAACGGAGAGGTCCATACGGGCCTTGCTTTCCCAAAAAAGAGCAGGGGTAGAGATACCCATTTACAACTTGTCGTGCATGATCTCAACTACTGAATCTAGATACACTAATGTAGAGAGGCACTGTCTGGCATTAGTGTTTATTGCTAGGAAGTTATAACATTATTTATTCATGTTCACAGTCCATATTGTCACCAAGTATGATCCTATCAAGTACCTTCTGGCGTGAACGGTCTTGGTCAGAAGAGCAAAAAGGTGGTTCTTCATCTTATCAGAGTATTATTTGAAGTTCATAGTCCCAAAGGCTGTCAAGAACTACGCAGTAGGAGATCTACTAGCCCACTTCCCAAGCCAGAATTATGAGCCTCCTAATGAGGGGTTTCTAAGGGAAAACTTTCAAGCCTGACTCGTGGAGGAAATAAAAGAACAGAAGATGGAATTTGATGGCTCTTGCGCCTAGGGGACGGGTGGATCAGGTATTATTCTCTCCAACGGGAAGGAGAAGATCACCCTCTACTTTAAGCTTAATTTTAAATGTTCGAACAATGAGGCTGAGTATGAAGCTCTTATTCTGGGATTTTTGGTGGCACTAAAAAGAGGCATTAGAGTGTTGTGTATACGAGGGGACTCCAACTTGGCAGTGGAAACGGCTAATGGTAATTTCGCCCTCAAGCATGCCAACTTAGCACCATACAGGTCCATTATCTAGAGATTTCTGAGTCAGTTCTTGAAGATCACCATTGAAAGCACGCCCGCATGATGAAAAAACCCCAGTCACACTACGCTCTTATAGGTTTAAAATTAGTGCATAGTTTTATTTGGGTTAAATTATTTTAGTTTTATATTTAATTTATAAAAATTAAAAAATTAACTTTTGTTTAGACCTCCCTCCATACTCTACAACTTTATTAAGGAAGAAACCTCCCTTCGAGGTTCCAATTAGTACTTCATAAACCATTCATGAGCCTACTGAACCTCCTCTAAAAGTTTTGTTCAATGTCTCAAAGAGGAGTAAATGGAATTTCATAGCTAGAAAACCATTCCATAAGTTCAAGGTGGCAGGTATACCAATGTATTTTCCTATGATGAAATATTTTATTCTTTGGTATTATCACATCTATAGTTCTAGTTTCGAATCATTTTTTCTTTTTTCGTAGATCCAGTTGAAACTTCAGCTGAGGTGAGAGAAACTTTACCAATTGATGACCCTAAGTCTCCTCCTCATGCATCCCCAATAACCATGCCAGTTGATATCCTTATTTAGGGATTTACTCTAACCTCGAACACAATTCTTAGAATGGAACCAACTCTAATAAATGTTGAATCCCCTGATTCCATTCCCATCATTATAGATGAGGCTGTTAGCAATCTAAGTTTTGTGGCAGAGGAGCCCAATGAAGAGAATAACCCTGTTGAGTCTATTCCTAAGTCACATGTTATGCCTAATTCTCTTGAGATTTATTTAGAACTAAGGGTTTCGCCCTTGAGGTAAACTCCTCCATCATCTAATATTGTCCCATTAATTATGGGTATTTCAAGAGTTGATGCCCCCTGGGCAAGTTGATGCTTTCCAAGAAGAGCTTCAACAATTGATGCATCAAGCCTTTGTTCTAACATCAGATATTTCTTCCTCTAGTGTGGAACATCAATTGTATCACCTTCTCCAAGATCAACCAACTCCTTACTATTGGTAATTAGAGACTTACCAAACTTTAAAGCTAGTTCGAAGCTTTCTTAGAGTACCTTTTGAAGGTTTGACTGACTTCCCCTTTTTTACTAAGCTAAAAATAGCTTGTTCTCGTCTCTCCTAATTTGGTGGTCTTAAGGCAAATGTTCCTCAAGAATTGACAACTATTTTATCTTATCTCTTAATCTTTCTTAGGATGAAGGCCCAAGTGGTTGCAAAAGAAAATGATTTATTTGTTGACCAAGCCCAATTTCTTTAGTAAAACGTTGAGGCATTTAAAGGTTTACAGGAGCTTAGGGTTTTCCATCTTGGAGGGTCGCTGTTTTTGTAGAGAAATAATATGAAAAGGAGGTTAGCTCAGGTTAAAGTTGAGATGGAAGTGTCTGACATTAAGGAGGTTGACTTCCAATCAAGGTTAAACTAATTAGTAGGGGAGATCCAGGTGTCTGTGAGCAATGCAACTTAATTGAGGAAAATCTGATCCAAATTAAGACCAAAATAGCCATGTATTAAAGCTTCTGAACCAATTTTAAGTCCTTTGTATTCATACATATTAATAACATATAGATACCAAAATATTTCATTTTCCTTTTGGGCCTTTACTGTCTTACTTCCCATAAGGTTGGATAATATGCCTTTAATAATCTAGCATTTCTTTTCCTCATATGTATATGGCCATTGATTTCCCTTAAATGTTATGATTCACCTTTGAATGATCGATAAATTTGGAAAGATCCTTCCCACTTTTGGGACCATTTTTCATAGGAAAGATCTTTTGATCCTATAGGTAAAATGGGTTTGCAAACCAAATCCCATTTATTAATGGTCCTCCTCTTCACCTTTTTGTTATAGCTATATGTTATCTTCTTCTTTTGGACCAATATGTGATTTAAGGATATGACTCTATCTTCATTTATGTATCATAATTCCATGTGCATAGCTTGATCATAGCCTTCTATAGTTAGTTCATCCTGAGTTATCACTTTACTAAATTTAAAGTGACTTAAACTAGAAGAATAACATCATGCCCATAAGTTAGAGCATATGGATTTACTTGAATACTTGACCTTTTAGAGGTCTTATAACTCTCTAATACTTCTGGCATCAAGATGTGCTAATCTCTTGGATTCTCTCAATCACTTTGCTCAACTTATTTTTAATTACCTTGATTGTAGACTCTGCTTGACCATTTGATTGAGAATAATAGGGTGCTACCTTACTCAACATTATTTATAACCTTGAAGAAAATTCTAACACCATTTCTGACTAAAAGATTCTTACTTTGTTTTAGTTTATTGTTTTTGGAATTCTAAACATATACACAATATCTTACAAGAAGTTTTCTGATTTATTGTGGGTAACTGACTTCAAAGCCTTGGCTTCTACCCATTTAGTAAATTAATCCCTTAACACAAGTACAAAACTGTTCATCTTGTAAGATGAAGGATATATTTTATCAAGGACACCAATTTCCCGTCTTCTAAATGGCTAAGATTTCACCACATGTTGCAAATCAATAGCAGGCACTTGCTTTAGAGGGCCATGCTCTTGTCATTTTTTATGTCCTTTAGGAAAGTCTATGTAATGTTTTAAAATCGAAGGCCAATAAAAACCATGCCTTCTTAGAAACTATCTCATCTCGTGACTAACTTGATCAGCCCAACATATGCCTTTATAGACTTGGGTAAAGGATGTTAATCTTTCCTCCTTACTTAGGAAATCTAGAATCATTCCATTAGCACCTCTTTCGACTAACTTTCCAGTATACATAACATATTTGGTTGCTCTTAATCTAATAGCCCTATTAGTTTTGATATCTGAGTCACTTAGATATTCAATTAATGGGTTTCTCCAATCCTCATGAAAATTTATTTATCAATTTCAACCGGAGGACATGTATTATGAAGTAGTGGTAAGATTTCAATAATGTAACTTAATTTTAACTTTTCTTCGAAGCTATCATCAGGCTTAAAACCTGAATCTTTTTTAACCATTTTTTTGGCCTCTTTATTTAAAAATCTGGGAACATAGTTTAATGTGACTTCATCAAACTTGGATAGTAAGTTCAATGCCATTGGTTAAATAAGGTTAAACCTTCATTGATACATCTATATTCACTAGTTAACTGTTTTATGAACAACTGAGAATCCCCGTAGATTTCTATTACAAAAGCGTTACTGCTTTGAAGGATTCCATGCATATTACGACAACTTGATATTCCACTTGATTACTAGAACTTTTTTTTCTTCCAATATATATCCATGTTTGGTTCTAATTTGTTCAGGGGACTCAATAATTACCCATAATCCTAAACTTATTTCAATCTTCGAACCATCAGACCATAACTTTCAAGGACTTAATGATATGTATCATATTTCATATTGACCTTCTGGCTCATCCTCACATGGATGATTAGCCAAAAAGTCAACCAGTGCTTGGCCTTTTATAACCATTTGACACACATAGTTTACCCAAACATAAAATTGAGTTGATATCCATTTACAAATCCTATTATGCAGAATTGGCCTTGTCAGCATGTATTTAATCAAATAAAACTTCAATAAGGCATAAGTGAAATCTTCATTTCAGCGCTGTGAATTACAAGGTTAAACATAATTTTTCCATTACAGAGTTTCTACATTCACAAAAATTCAAAAATCTACTTAGATAATACAGAGCATGCTCTTTGTGCTTCTCACGATATTTTGCAAATAAAACTCCAATAAAGGGATCTGAAGTAAAAATGATGAGCTTCGATGGACTATCATCTCTTGAAGGTTCCAACACATGTGGATTACCCAAATACTTCTTGAGCGTTTGGAGATCTATCTCATGCCCTTCCTTCAATCCAGCTCTTACTGATCCTTTAGTTTCAAGAAAGGAGAAAATACTTTAGTTTTTCATACAACATTCGATATAAATCTATTAAGGAAATTAACTTTTTACAAAACCCTTTATAATTATTTTTTGTTCTTGGTGGTTGTGCTTTCAATTATGCCCCTGGCCTTGTTCATATTAACCCGAATCCACTTTTTGGTGTACCAAATACCCTAGAAAATTCATTGTATCCAAAAGCACATTTTAAAGGATTCATTTTAAGTTTATAAAATCTCACCCTTTCGAAGGACTTTTGTAGATGTATTATATGATCAGTAATAACTTTTTATTTGATGAATATGTCATCAATATAACACTTTAAAAAGGTGCCAACCATGTAATGGAAAATGATATTCATTCCTCTTTGGTAAGTGGCTTCTACATTCATTATTCAAATGGAATTTTAATCCATTAAAAGGTCCCCAAATTACCAAGGAACCTAAGTAATCTTATCTACATATTCTTTAGTTATGCATATTTGACTATATCTTGAGTGGCCATCCATCATAGACATGATAACGTAACCAGCAGATCTATCAACTAATAGGTCTATCACTGACATTGGGTATTCTTCCTTTGTAGTTGATACATTTAAGTTCATGAATCCAATGCATAGTATTAATTTTCTATTTTTCTTATTCACTCGCACTATGTTATAGAGCCATTCAACATACTTGGCGGTTCTAATGAACCCAACCTACAACAACCTTTCAATTTCCTCTGTTATTTTTGTTGTGACTTTCAGGATCATCTGGCACAGCTTCTGTTTAAAAGGATTATATACTCCTTTGATTGGCAGTCTATGCTGCATAAATTTCTTTCCTAAACTAGGGAAATCATTATATTCACACTGAAATAGTCCTTATACTGATTTAAAAGGTCCACAACCATTTGTTGGTCTTCTTTCCTCAAGTTTGCACTGAAGTATATCACCCTTTTGTTTCGCTTGGTTCCTAAGTTAACTTCATTGAGTTCTGCATATTCTATTAGTGAACTTTCTAGATCACCACTATCTTGATGTGCTTCATCCTCTTTATTTTCTTCGAATACATAATCGACCCAATTTATTGTCCTTGCTTCGCTGATTTTGGTATTCTAGTCTAACTCTCTAAATTTATGCATCATAATGGCCAAAGTTTCATTGGCCTTTTCTAAATCAGTAGCTGTGATATCTATTAATCAAATATTCTATTTGTTTTGTTTGTTCCCATCAGATCAAAGGCTAGTTCTTCCTAAACTTCATATAAGATTTCTCCTACTGATGTCTCGGGTATTAATGTGTACACCTTGACAACCCTTACATTTTCTTGGTAGAGTTCAACTTCAACATAGTTAGAGTTGGTATGGAATTGTAAAGGATCTTCTTCCATCTATTCCACATTCATATCCTCCTTCATCAACATCAATTTCTTACGCATAAAAGAAGGGATACATTTATTGTATTACACCACAAATCGAGAATGATCATGACAAGTGGGTCACGACCTAAGATCGTGATGAGGTAGTCAGGACCTAGGACCGTGACTAGAGCCAAAATCACGTAACAAAGTCCATCACCAAGCAAAAGGGTGATATTAAATGGCCATGTTCACGGCCATAGACCATGACCACGAGGGTTACGGCCTTGGTCTGTGACCACACCCGCGATCAAATAGGCGCCAAAACTCTTGCCAAAGTGGGTCACGACCCTAGACCATGACCATAAGTGTGACAAATTTTAGATTTTCAGTTGAGATGGGTTATGGTCATGGATCGTGACCATTTTAAAATTGTCATGGGCGTGTCTAAGGACATAATTTTATAATTGTCCGTTATTAAATGTGTATGGCGTATACCGCTTCAACCGTTGAAGAATTGTTCAAGATCATATGCATAAAGACGGATCCGAATATCAAAAGTTCTTCAACATTCAAGCCTCTGCGAAATAACTTTGGTAAGGTTGTGTTTTAAGTCCTTAATAATTCACTTAGAGTGTTGGGATGTTTTTCATCAAATATTTTCAAAGTGTTGGAGTGGAGTTTTTAGGTTTTTCATCAAAAGTATTTTTCTAAATGCTAAGGCGAATTTTTAGAAATAATATGATTTTATTTTCATGCTGTCTCATTCGAGCGACAATGATTGTCGTTCAAGCAACAATGGCTATCGTTCAAGCGACATTGCCATGTCGCGCGAAGCTCGTTCGAGCGACTCGTGTCCTCGTTCGAGCGACGAGCCGCCTTAGATTTTTTATAAAAAGGTTTTTCCAACTTCAATTTTAATTAGAAGACCCGTGATTTTGAATAGAGACGAAACTGCTTTTGCATAATTCTTTGTCTTCTCACTTTTAGGGTTTTAATCCCTTTTGTTTTCAATTCACAAGATCCCAATAGTTTGTGTGAATTGTTTTGGAACCTGAGAACACATCTTGTGTCAAGTTTCTCTTGTAAAGAGGATCTCTACTTATGATCTAGGTGCTTTTGAGGGAAGTACTAGGCTGAAGACGACTGCGTGTCATTGAGAATTAATTGAGGGTGTTCCTTTGCTGAATTGGAGCTGTGGTTTTGGTTGACTCTAGGCTACATGTCTATGTAGGTTTGCTGAGGTAAACTTATTGCAGATTTCATTGTGATTGTAAATTACGATTTCATTACTTTTTCTTGAAATCTGCGAGTTAGTAATTTTATTTGTGATGGTTTGACACACACACACACACATAAGTTTGAATTGGGAATTTGCGCATTTGTTCGAATCTTTATCACACAACTCATTTGTAAATTGGTATCAAAGCGGGTTTCTCTAAGTTATCGAGCGATCCTTATTTTTCATAAAATTTGTGTGATATTGATTTTTTTTTTTGAAAAATCAGTTTTGTGAAAAATCATAATTTTTTCGATGGAGCACTTATGTAATCAAAAGCCCCCTTTTGTTGGAACGAGATAAAGTTTTGATGATTTAAATAGTTTGAATTTGACATTTGCGAAACGAATTGATTTTTTGGAAAAAGAAAATTTTCGTTTTAAATTCGCTATGGATCGTTTGCAAACGATTCAAAATCAAAGAGATTTTTATCGTGAAAAATTTATTTCTTTGGACCATGACTTCAATGTGTTAAAATTGTCCAAAAAGGAGAGTGATTATAGAGTCCTATTTTTAGAAAAAGAATTGGAGGACTTTAAAAATTCTAGGATTTGTGTTTGTGCCAAAGTGGATAAGAATATTTTACTCAATGAGTTTATGATACGTGAAGAGACTCTTAGGGAAAAGTGTGTGTATTTTAAGAACGAACGTGACAACCTTCTAGGAGTTATTGAAAATTTAGAGAAGGAGTCCCTAAAATTGTAAGAATCTAATTCTTTGCTTGAGTAAAAAAATTCGGAGTTTAAAAATTATTTGACACACTCAAGTAGTATCGGTAGCAATGGTAGTAGTTCATCGTGTTCTAATGATTCGAGTGTTAAAGCCAAGATTATTATTTATTTTATATGTTCAATCAATCCTAAGTACATTAGAAAAGGTTAACCTATAGGTGTCGTTCCACCCTTTTACACATGTTCACATTGTGGTAGGAAAGGTCACCTTAGGCGTTTTTGTTTCGATCTTTAAAAAAGTCCTAGGAAGTTGAAGTCTAGAGTTCCCTTGGTTTCCAAAACCCCTATGCATCGTTGCACACCTATTTGGGTTAGGAAATCACTTTTAGAGGATCTCGATGTGTCCGCATATTAATCATACGCTAGTTGTGCTTCATGCTATATGTTTGCTAGTGTTATGACTTGTGTAGTTTTTGTATTAGTTTTTTGTTTTTGATAAAAATTTTGAAAAAAATAAAAAAAAAATATTTTGAAAAAATTAAAAAGGGTTTTGTAGTTTGTTTTTACACCGTCTATGGATGGACATTTAGGATGACCGCGTCACAATTTCATTTCATATCCATGTGATGATTTGATAGAGTTTTGATATGCGTCATCATTTCATTTTTGTGCTTTACAATGTTTGGAGTCATTGAGATGTAATTTAGTTGTTACTACATACATGTTTGACTCATAATTTCCTTAGTACTTGTTTATCACAAATTGGACGGAGTGTTGTCATCTCAATTCCGTCTTTAAAACGAACCAGATGCGATAAAACTTGACAATGGAAGTAGTGCACGTAAAAAGCGTTTACCCTGGGGAATTTAATTGCAACAAAATATGACGAGTATTCACGGGAAAGGGCTGCGAGAGTGAAAAATTAACTCATCGTGAAAGCCACCTTTTAAAAGAGCCTAAGGAAAAAAATTAAGGCAATAAAAAGAAAAATATGCCAAAAATGGGCCAATAGGATTTCTCTATGGAGAGAATTTAGTTTCATCACCTCAAAAGAAAAATATAATTCATAATTAGTTAGGAGGGAGTTTTGATGGAAAAAATGAAAAATGGGTTTGCATGTCCAGACGACGTCTTGAAAAAGCATTCATAATTTTGGACGTTATTAGTGTGGGAATCACTTTTGATTTTGATGTCTTGATGGATTGAGTCGATGTCATTTAAATTCAACACTTTAAACACCTAAGGACGATTTTGAGATTCATTCGATAAGAGTACACGTATACATCGTGCACATATGTTATATTTGATTGCGTTGATTTGCCTATTGAATATGTTCATGTAACACCCCGTGTTTTAATTAATTGACTTTAATTAATTTAGAGTAAAATAAAATCTTGGAGTTAATGGCCTTTAAGAATTTAACTGGGTTTTTAGTAATTTTTTCAATTGGGAATTAATTTGGGTTTTTTATAAAAAGGTTATAAGGTTTTTATTTAAATGTTTAAACTGGCAGGTGCGTATTTGTTCAGCTAATTTATATTTATCAGTATAAAAAGTTGGATTTTAAAAGATTTCATTTTTGGATGTGGAGGTCGTTCAAAAGACATCTGATGTCGTTCGAACGACGTCGCATGTCGTTCGAATGACAGTTGTTCTCGTTCGAACGACAGAGGTGGTGGATTGGTTAGACTCCTAATTGTTTTCCAACTCTAAAACACTGTATATACTAAATTGATACGGGGCTGGTACTTCGAAAATCACTTTTCTCTCAAACTTTCTCTAGAAAGCTTTTCCAAAATATATTTCTCTCATCTTCAACCCCTAGCCCCTACTTTTCACAAGTTTTGAAGATTCCATTAGTGTTTTCTCAAAAGGAGTTCAACTTTCTACTCGGATTTTTATCCAACTAATTTCAGGCATGAATACTCTATTCCCTTTCCTTAGTATTATGCGTTTTAAGTGTTGCTAAACCTTAATTTCATGTGTTTCTTAAAATCAATTAGCAATCTAATTAGAGAAAGTGGACACTAAAACTCGGGACTATTTTTATGAAATCTTTTAATATGAATAATATTCATAACCCGTGGGTACTAAATAATTTGGTTTAAAATAGACTTCAATTAAATAAGTTTAAATTGGGAATTTGTGCATTTGTTCAAATATTTATCACACAGCTCATTTATAGAGTTGGTCATGGTCCTGGGTCGTAACCCCAGGATGTGACCATTTATTTTTCACATGTCACTACCCTGTTCACGTCCTAGACCGTGACTAGGTTCATGACGTGTAAAAAAATAAATGGTTACGTCATGGGATCGTGGCCCAAGACCATGGCCACACCTTTACATATGAACACGTCCAATCTCTTTTTTTATTTCACGAACTCTCTCTTTAACCCTCCCTACTGCTTCTCCTCTGGCCCCCTCTCTCTCTCTCTCTCTCTCTCTCTCTCTCTCTCTCTCTCTCTCTCAGGTACTCTTCCTATCTTATTATGTAAACATGGATTTGTATGTGTGTGTTTGTTTGAGATGTATCATTTTTATATATATGTGCATGTGTATGTATGTGTATGTTTGTGTGTGAGACTGAAATATGTGTATATATATGAATATGTATGTGTGTGTGAGAGAGAGAGAGAGACACTCAAATGTGTATATTTATGTGTGTGTGTGAGGCTGAAATTTCAATTTCATAATCTAGGCCATTAAAGGAGATGAATGTTGTAGTAGATATGTTTGTTTAATTTCGCAATTTTATGAGGAATCCAAGTTTTTAGGGGTAGGAAAAAAATAAAAATTTAAGGAAAAAGGGGATCATTCCTTACATTTAAGATAATTGATTTCATGAAAATATATTTGCAATCAAACCTTAAAAAATGGAGTTCCACAATTCAAGCCATAATCAATTAATTCTCAAGCAATTGCTGTAGCCCAATGTGTGTGTGAGAGACTGAAATGTTTATATCCATTGAATAAATTGCTTTTTTATTATATGTATGTTTTTAGATAGGGTTTTATTACATGACATTAATCTTTAATCTTTATTTGATGTTTGTATGGTTACAGAATGTATTTATGTTTTGTTTTTGGAAATTTGATTAAATTTTTTGCTTGTTTGGTCATTTTGTTTAGATCGATGTATTTACACAATGAGCATGTGATTCATTGATTGGTATTGTTAGTATTTTTATATGTGGTACAATATCTTATTGTCTGAGCAATTTACGAAAATTTTAGTGAGTGTACAAGACATTGTTCTCCCATAGATTTAGATATTTGTTTAGGGATTTTAGATGTCTGATTCAATTATAGACTTGTATTTACACAATGAACACGTGATTCATTGATTGGTGGTGTTAGTGATTTTATATGTGGTACAATATCTTATTATCTGAGCAATTTATGAAAATTTTAGTAAGTTTACAAGATATCGTTCTCCCATAGATTTAGATCGTTGTTTTGGTATTTTAGATGTCTGGTTCCAATTATAGACTTGTAGTTGAATCGCGAGTCCAAAATATTTTTGGCTTTCTTGTCTTTTTTGCTTTTGAGCACTTCCTTATTATTTATTTGAAAACGTGGAATTGGTTTATTTGATCTGGGGTTGTAAATAAAGGTATGTACGTATATGAATTTGTGTTATCAAGGTGTTTTTATCATTGTTTTTCCATTGTATTTATGTTGTGAGTATGAATTATTGGGTTAGAGAGAGGGTGGAGATGGACTACACACACCTGCTATGTATAACACACACACGCTCGCACATGTATAACTAAATAATACACGCATACATGTATAAAACATGCACATTACAAACACGTATAACATATACACATGCACGCACATGTATAACATGCACACACAAGAACATGTATAACACACACGCGCGCTCATGTATAATACAGACACACACACGTGCACATGTATAACACACTCACGTGCTCACATGTATAATAAAATTACACACATGCACAAACACGTGAACATGTATAACACATACACGCACTAAAGACATGTATAATGCACACATATGAGCACATGTAAAACACATACACATATATGCACACGTATAACACATATACATGTATACACACACGTATAACACATACACGCATGCACACACACACACACACACACACACACATATACTTACATGTGTTTTCTCCTCATTTTTTATGTGCGTGTAATTGGAGAACAATAACTGAAGTTCAACTTATTACAGGTGTGATCTTTATTCATGTAACTTTACTTATCTTTTCTTTCACGTACCATAGCTTTATTACTGTTTGGTTGACTGTTATAACTACGTATACGTGTATAACGTATATAATTCACTTGTACATATCTTTAGTTAATTGTTATAACTACGTATACGTGTATAACACGTATAGTTCAACTTGTACATATCTTTAGTTAACCTTTATAACATACATGCGTTCTAGATATTTTCTATAACGTAACACAAGCACTCATGTTTAATGCACACATTTGGTGGACATATAGTAATTTTAGGATTAATTTATATAAAATATACTTAATTTTGACTTGTTGATATTGCGCAGGTGAATAATATGGATAATATTGTTTGGTTGATTATTGTGGTCATGTCCGCCCTCTCCTTAAGTGGCTGTTGTTTGGGTGAACACAAATTAGTGAAAAAGGCTGAACATTTGATGGGCATATAGTAATTTTAGGATTAATTCAAATAATATAAACTTAATTTGGACTTTCTAATATTGGTAGGGTGTATGAAAAAAGGCAGAAGGATGCATAAAAATGTTATGATTAATAAAATAAGATAAACTTAAATTGGATCGGTTGAAAAATAATAACTAGTTAATGACTAATTGGATCAGTTACTTGTAGGAATCGTATTCACACCCTTATATATGTTTCTCAAGAAAAATGAGGCACGGTATTTGTGGGCCGGTATGAAGAGAGATGTGGAAAAATTTGTATCCAGATGCACCAAATGTCAAATGGTGAAGGTGGAACATCATCCTCTACCTATTTCCGAGTGAAAGTGGGATAGAATCTTGATGGATTTCATTACAGGGCTACCTTTGATGCCCTGCTAACATGATTCTACTTGGGTGATAGTCTATCATCTTACTAAGGTGGCTCACTTTTTCTCCGCATGTATATTTTTCTGACTCAGTAGTTAGCGAGATTGTATGCCTCTGAGATTTCACGATTACATGGAGTTACGTTATCGATCATTTCAGATCGGGACCCTACATTGTGGCACGCTTTTGGGAGTTTTTGTAGAAGGCGATGGGGAACTACGCTACACCTTTTTATGAGTTACCATCCATAGTTTGATGGACAAACAGAAAGAGTAAATCAAATCTTAAAAGGATATGCAAAGATCATGCACGATGGATTCTAAGGGGAGTTGGGAAGTACACTTACCATGAGTGGAAATCAAAAACTGATCAACATGGCACCTTATGAGGCGTTGTATGGGCAGTCGTGCCGATCACTAGTATGTTAGTTACGTGATCAGAGTTCGTTTTGTAGAAGACTCAGAAGATTAAACCAATTAGGGAACGAATTAACATCGCCCAAGACCGATGGAAAAGTCACGGAGATTTAAATCATAAACTTACACAGTTTGAGGTGGGAAAGTATGTACCACTTCGAGTTTCCCCCTATGAAAATAGTAATATGCTTTGGGAAGAAAGGGAATCTGAATCCACATTATATTGAACTTTTTATGATTACTAACAAGATATGGATTGTTGCGTATCATTTAGCACTTTTAAATCATCCATTAACATCACGTTTGACACCATACATATTTCCCAATAAGAATAGTTTCTAACATCAAAACGAAGAGGTCGGAGAGACGAACCACCCTCCATCTCGCACACAAAAGGATTTACCCTAGGGTAATAAACCTAAAAAATGATACCCGCTTTGATATTAGATGAGAGTGAGATATATTGTCGATAGATACACTATTAAAATTAAATTAACTATTGAGGGATAACTATACTTCAAAATTAATTAGTTGGTAAGAAGCATCCAAAAGGTCTATGTGATAAAAATGTTTCATCAATATTAAAATATAATCATTATTTATCTTCAAGTTAAGATAAGTAATTCTAATATTCAAAAAAATAAAATAATTCACACGACGTTGGATGTACTAAGAAAAACCCATTAACGAGAAAAAGCCTCGGGCCAAAAGGAACGAAAAATGTACTATGGTAGAGTATTGAAAATAGGAGACATTGACTTGCAATCAAACAATATATTGACCTACTATAAAATCTTTCTCACCATATCTTACGGGGAGAGAGCCAACAGCTGGAAAACACTACACAACCGCGATCGGTTTTAGACTTGTCCAATGTCTTCAAGTCTTGCACCATAAAAATATGCATTTAAAGTGGAAAAGAACTTTGTTATGATGCTAAAGAATCACCTAGTAACCATTGACTATAACTAGGATGTGTGAGGATATCCTAACACGAAGAAGAGATTGAAGGGTATGGGTTTGAAGTGAAATTGCGTGGTGAAGGTAGAGGACACTACGAATGCTTGTAAAGTTGGTTTTGACTTAAAAATTATCATGGTAGATTTATCTAAGATGAAGAGTAAATATCGCATAGTCGAAGATCCTTTTATTTGTTCCTTTCAAAATGTAAAGAAGATATTCTACTCAAAGTGTATAAACGATGACAATTGGTTTATTATTGTACATGCACCAAAGGGTATGACTACTCAAGCAGACGCATTATAGTCTCCTAAAGAGTTCTAGTCTTCTCTTAATGGCAAACCTAATTTTAAGGATCTTTTAGTTGATTTAGAGGAAGATTGAGTATCAAAATATTATTTTACCCTTAACAATCCTATTTATATCTTATTATTATATTTGCCCTTAACAATACTATTTATATCCAAATTGTATCCTATTATGATATTGGCGCTATGTTGGCACTTTAGTTTGATATATGAATGTTTAGTTTGAATTATGAATTAACTAGGATGGCATGGTTCTTCACTTTAAATTGTCAACTCCACGGCATCAAATTGGTTAGACTATATTTGTCTACTCCTTAATAAACGTTATAGATAACTGGTATCCACATCTCTACATTAATTTTGCAAATTTTATTGGTTTGCAAGTTAGGCAACTGTGGTTGGTCCCCATATGTGCATGGTATTCTAGTTTAGATCAATTAATCACAAGCCATCCTTACTTCTAAGACAATTTGTGAAGTAGACAATGTTGATTATATTTTTCATTGTTTTAAAATAATATTCTCAGATAACAAATCAATATGATGTAATTATTATAAAGTTATTACAATATTATTGAATTGTATATGAATTGGTTGCTGAATATAGTTTTTTTAGGGGTATGCATAAACAAAAATTTTGTTTTTTTATCAAATGAATATGGTCATAACCCTAATCTGTGGCCCCCCAAAGTTTTTACAAAATAAATAAATAACTTGTCATGATCCATGACCGTGAGCAGTTATTTATTTTTTTAAAATTTAGGAGTCACGGATTAGGGTCGTGACCAAATTTGAACATTGTCCCACATTGGGCACGGATCTGGGCCATGAACATGGGCTTACGGATTATGTCCGTGATAATGGAGTCAATATTATCCCATGTTGGATTTAGGTTGTGACAACGGAATCACGAATTAAGTACTTGACCATGGAGCCAATATTATGTCACAGAATAGAACGTGACCCCCATTTAGGTTCACAAATGAAGTCTGTGACCTTGGTCACAGTTCAGGTCCGTGACCATTTCTGGTATATGGTATATAATGGATCCAATCTATACCAAGCAAAGCATTAATGTTTGGTTTACTATTTTTGATAAAGAAAACAATTTAGACTTTTTGTGCCTACTTCGATATGTAGTATACCTTTGGTGGACTTTTTATCTCAAGCAAAACCAGGGATTATGATTTGAGTTTGAACTAATTTAGCATTGTGTTTATTTATTATAGAAAGCATGGAGTTTGACATTATTTTTACACTAACGTCGTTATCTACCAAAACATTATTTATTAGTACCCCATACACCCAAGACTTTTCAAACAAAGTCTTAATGTGATTGGTCATATCTTCGGTTGGCTCTTCAAGCCCATATATAAGATCTAAAGCAGACACAAATAGATTAAATTTGTCTACCTCTGGATGTTCATCTTCATCCATATATATGTCTGGGACTTCCTTCTAATTTCTATTTTCGAACCTCTTTAGGAGGATCACTTCCATATTGATTGATACTTGTTGTGGCAAAGACCCAAATTTGATGAATTGTTGTTGAGAAGTTCCTAGAGTAGGTCCTGTTGCATCCACACCCATCATTTCCTCCTCTCTCTTCTTCAACAAAGGAAATATTTTCAGATGTGCTATCTTCATCCACACTTATAGGTTTTTCCAACTTTTTAATCTTATTAACCAACATGTCTGAAGAAGATTGACGCCCTTCTTACTTTTTGTGTAATCTTAGAACTGGATTCAAAGACAAAGACGTGATACCTTCAGACCCACTTGGATGCAAAATATATGTGGTCTCTTGCTAGACCCTATATTTTCTTTGAATTCGCATTTATTGAGTGCGAGAGATCATATTTTTTTCTCCTTTTTCTTTAATTTTGGTAGCTGCACAAGATGCCACATCCCTAGGGCTACCTATTGAGGCTTTCCAGCCTTTGGTCTCATAGGTATCTCATGTAATTATTAGACAACCTTTGGAACTCGAGCCACGAACCAGTCTGACACTCCTTTCACCATAGGAACTAATTTTGCAATCCTCATGGGACTTGGAGCTCCCAAGTACTGGCAAGATTTTGCTTCGTTAAAGCCTGGTCTAATATACTAGTACTTCTTGGGTGTCTTTGTGTTTCTTTGAGGGTAATAAGGGACATTGAATAACCTCATTTCCCTTAGACCAATTACTTAAAAACCCTCTTGGTTCAGTAACTCCTAGGTCTTCGCAAAATAACCATCATTTTCATTTTCTTGGGCTTTTGTTATTATTTTTTGTAGCCATAATTTAACGCATATCGACGTATTGCTCCCTGCGCCTAATACACAAGGGTTGAAGATCTTCTGATCTATATGAGTAGCCAATTCAGTCTTCGAAGCCTTGAAATCAGCCTTTGTCTTCCTTTTGAACTCAACATGCCCTTAATCCATTGGCAACTATATAGACTGCATATTGGTTCCCATTTCTTTTACACTAGGAAATAGGTATTCATCAACCCCATAGTATTTCCCTCTTTCCAAAGGAATTTGATCTTCCCTTTCTTGACCAATTCTTGCACCCTATCATAAAAAATAGAACAAACATTAGTTGTGCGGGAAAAAACATTATGTCATTTACAATAATCTTTCCATTTTATTTCATCTATTCTTAGCATTTTCACATCATTAGGATGTTTTATCATTTTAACTCTTAGAAGATAATCAACGATTTTTTCCACAATAAAGGAATATTTTGTAATCATCCTTTTTTATTTTGGTGTGTAGGACTTTACTGTTGTATTCTTTCGAACCAAGAGTTAACAAACTGTAGATTCAGTTTTAATTATTTCAACAACATCTACATTTAGATTTGGATCTTTATAATATATTTTGAAAGTATAAGTGTTTTTATAATGCTCTTCCTCTAAAAGAGCCTCATATCTGGACATCTTAGCAGCTAATTCCATTAGATCTCTGAATTCAGTAGCGTCAAAATTCTTTCAAAGCTTAAATTCCAGCCCATTTTACGCCAATTTTGAAAACTAAGAATCAGGTAACACTGTCTTGTATTTATTCCTAGCTCATTTAAACCTATTTATAAAGCTAATTATTTTTTCATTTAGTCTTTGGCTTTGTCTCGCCAAATCATCCATATACAGTTCTAGTTCAGTTTAGAAGAACTGTGCGTGAAACATATCTTCCGTTTGTTGTCAAGTTTGAATAGTATTAGGCGACATACTCATAAACCAAGAGAAGGATGCATCAGTGAGGGAACTAGAAAACAAATGTAGATTGAGGTATTCATTAGTTCCTGTATCAACACACTGAGTAATGAACCTTGTCATATGCTCCGTTGTTGATTGTAACAACCCGCTTAAAATAATAACGGGTGGCCAGCCCTATACTACCTTAAATCAGGAATCTCAGATGGCTCAGTCTCAGCACCAACAAACTAAACAATAACATATAAGGATAACAACCCGGAATCATATAAGCGAGATGCCAAAATTTAAATAAAATATGCAACAGACAACAAACCAATAATATATATATCTAGCAACGGTAACAAGAACACAAGTACCATGATAAAAGAAGTGCTAGAATAAAGTGAACTGAGTACATACAAGGAAATATACCCGAATAAGCTGTCGGGTCACATTACAACAATCATAAGGAAGAAATATAAACAACTATAAATAACTCTTGGATGAAAACCCAATGTACAAAATGAATCCTATCTAGATTCACAAAGAAATAGGAAGCGACTACAATCTAAATCCCGCAACAGTCCGCACCTGTTACGACTCCCAAGACTCTGGATAGAAAGGCATCCAGTATCCATGCAGTAGGACACCTGTAGTACAATATATATATAAATATATATAGCAAAAGAGAAATATAAACGGGTCAGAGCCCGAGGTGTAAAAATGTTTAGCAAGTGTGTTAACCGTGCATAATAAATATCAATGCACTAATTCATAATTAAAGTGGAGTCGCACTCTCGTGAAACCCCAAACTCATCTCTCATCTAACAACGCGCACCTATTCGAGTCCAGGAATTTTAATTAAGTTACCCCACCCATAAGGACAACCTACCATACAATAGGCACGGCATATAACCGCAAGACATGCCATTATAACATAACCCAAGAATCCTTCCCATTCTAATCACACTTAAATGTATATACACATATATGCCATACTAGGCTAGATTCCAATTTATTAGCTTACACCAGTTATAAGTCATAATACGTTACACATTAACATTAGGCTACAATATAATAATTTATTCTCTAAATAGAATGCATATAATTTAATAAGGACAAAACTTCTCTTTACTCTCAACATTGCACTGCGTTTCGTGCGTGGGGCGTCTCGCAAAGCGAAATCCAAACAAGGAACACCCCCGTTACACTACTCCTTGACAATGTCGATTGTAGGGATCCATTCTGTCATGTACATAAATCATACTACTGATACCTACAACTACAAAGGATAAACCTTCTCTCTACTCTCAACATTGCACTGCGTTTCGTGCGTGAGGTGTCTCGCAAAGCGAAATCCAAATAAGGACCGATACACTACTCCTTGACAATGTCGATCGTAGAGATCCATTGTGTCATCCACACAAATCTATTTCTACATCTACATACAAGTACAAAGGACAAAACTTCTCTCTACTCTCAACATTTCACTGCGTTTCGTGCGTGGGGCATCTAGCAAAGCGAAATCCAAACAAGGAACCCCCCGATAGACTACTCCTTGACAATGTCGAATATAGGGATCCATTTTGTCATCTACACAGTTATTACTATAATCTAGATTACTATTTGAGAACAACCTAAAAGTCTACCCTAATATTCTTGGGTTGATATAACCGAAATGTTCCTTAAGTGCGATACATCAACCCCTAACAATCTAGTACACCATAATCACCCAAGATGTACACCATAGAAATTTCATATCCCTTTCAGCAATAGGATATAATATAATATATATAGATACACAACCATTCATTCTCATAGCCACGTGTACATAACACATATAATGTACAATGGCCATACACATAATATAACCGGCTATAGAATGCCAATATATTGCACCATGCTATTCTTCCAGGGCATTACTCATATACCATCCTGGGGACCATGGTCGGACTCAATATCACCAACATCGCGGCCAACACACACACGACGACGTTCGGAAAGCGGTCATAGCTCCTAACCAGCAATGAGACGAAACATACCCACCATGTCTCATCCCCAAAAAATGTATATCACATAATAACACAATGGGCTCTATGACCTGGGGAATATCCACACTCTGCTCCTCGAGCCAGGGTGCTCACCCTCATCGCGCAACTTCCCAATGATAGCATGTGCGGGGTATGCTTCACAAAATAAGTATATATATCATTCACATACACAATATATATACATCCATATGATTACATCATATAATTAAACCATGACATACGGTTTAGATATTCACGCCATGAGTACATACAAATATACATACCATCTCTCATGCGTATGTTTGAAACTTATAAACTCGGTTATACGTTCATATAATCCTCTTTATACTAGCCGTCATCCCGAATGTATTTAATTTAATTTCTTATATAAATACGATCCCTCACTTGAAGTATATTCATCCATTATCCCTATGATATGAATTTTCTTCCAGTATATTCAACATTAAGGTTATCACCCCAAAGTTTAATGTGTATAACAATCACTATACATTCCATCTATATCTGAAAGTACCTTAACCCGCGATACTTATCTCGGTCGTAGGTATTCACCTAATTAATAATCGATAAGCCTCAAGCTCAATCCTAAATTTATTTCATGATCCCATCAAGTATGGGAATCTCCATTATTAATCACACATAGGCATATAGTCACTCTCCCGACCAACATTAAAACACAACCTATTCTAGTTGATAGCACAGTCCAATTGTTCTCAAATTCGCCTACGGTTCAATTGCTCCTATGAACCCTTAACATTACCACATTTACGATTTAATCTACAAACTCATCGTCACTAAGACTAATTGACCTATCTCTCGTGGTCTACCCGTACTATCTAAATAAAATCCTATCGCTTAAAGGATTCAATAAAAGTCAGCCTAAAAATCTCTCGCCATATCTTCACAACTTCCTCGAAAAGTCCCTCATCATGCACCCTGTTGATGTAAAAAATTAGATTACTCTAATTATTCAATCACAGATAAATAAATGAGACAAAGAATTTTAAAGTGGTTCAACCTTATATGAATGGCCTACGTCCACTGTTATGTTATTGCTGAGTGTTTGGAAATTCTCGATTACAAGTGCTATCAAGAAATTTCGGTCCCTTTGAATGAGGGTGATACAAGGTATTTATAGCACTTAGGCTATACATGAAAGGGTGATACATTAAATGATATACATATGAAAGGGTAACTCATTTAATGCTCTTCAAGCATGTGCGTCAAGATGATAAGCATTCAATGAATAGTTGAACTGTTGATTATCTGGCAATCAATGCTGTGGTCGAGATGCAGCTCGAACCGCCTTAGTTGCTCATCGTCCAAGAGTTCCTTGGAGCACTGGAGTTCCTCGGAGGACAAAAGTTCCTCGGAGGGCTGGTGTTCCTCGGAAGACTGGTGTTCCTCGGAGTACACCTGTTGCTCGGAGTGAGTATGTTGGTCGGGGGAATGATCTTCCTTGTTGCTATTGTGCCACGTAGATTGACACGTGTCTTCTTATTATTCATCTACATCAGCATACTAATTTTGGT
The DNA here is from genome assembly GCA_949130495.1 of Sambucus nigra. Lineage (NCBI taxonomy): Eukaryota > Viridiplantae > Streptophyta > Magnoliopsida > Dipsacales > Adoxaceae > Sambucus > Sambucus nigra. Next base: position 14,584 of record CASBWL010000548.1, on the reverse strand, counting down.
ATCAACAGAAGCCCCCAATGTTTCATATTTCGAACTTTGAGGAGTATGGAACATTCTTTCTCGGTATATGGCAATATTAAATGACCTTCCTGGGTTTTAGGAGCCTTTTCTTCGTATTTGAATTTCCTTCCAAATTCGCAGAATCCGCCTTTTTGCATTTTTATAAGCGCTTCGATCTTTGTGCACTTTTTGTCCTTTTAGCCGCCGGTAGCGTAATAGTTTCCTTTTTGTAATCATTTCTTTCGCCGTTTGCCAAGGCAAAGTATTTAAGCTTCAGAGGCAATCCCATCGTCTTCTACCTTTTCAATTTCTGCTTTCGAGTTTTCTATAGCTTTTCTCTCTCCTGTGCGTTCATCCCTTTCTTCGTTTGTTTGTCAACAGATCTCCTTTTTCCTGTAAGATTTTCTTCCTTCTCCTTCATTTCTTTTTATTCACTACACCAAAAATAGCAAATTGGCACACCCTGATATTAAAAATCTGGCACAGTTTAAAACTGTGCCAGATTCTGGCACGGTTTAATGAAAATCTGGCACACTTTAAAACAGTGCCAAAATTTGGCACTGTTTTAAAGTGTGCCAAAATTGAGTACAGTTAACTAAAATATAAAAGCCCTAAAAAAATAATACCCCTCACAATTTTTTCTCTCTCCCGCTCACTTTGATCTCTCTTTCTAGTCTCGCGCTCTCTCTCTATCTCACCTTGGTCTTTCTCTACCGATTCAAGTCTGGTAAGGGTCGGGCGTTTCTCTATATGGGAGATTTGGGTGATTTTAGCCCCGGTGAAGACCACGTCGCCCCTACCCTCTTTCTTCGTGGTCCTGATTGGGCTTATTTTTCCGGCGATCGAAGGTTATGGGGCTGGGTGCGATATGGTGGTGATAGGGAGGTGGCTTGATGTGAAGTGGTTCGTGGTGTTGTGCTGGGGTTGCTATGGTGGTTGCAGTTCTGAGAGTGGCGATCCCACGGAGAAGCCATGGAAATCCGTCCAGTGCCCAAACCCAAACCCTTGCAAAGATCACATGCTTCGATTCGTAAACTTGTCAAAAATCCAAGAGTAGCCCTCATCATCACCTACGTCCCCTGTAAGAATTATCTTTACTCTCCCTATCTCTGGATTGATTCTCTCTCAATCAATAATTATGTTTTTGTAATAGTTTACTTGTATAATTTTAGATACAAAGATAGACTGGGATGCATACATGTCACAGGTATGGATTTGTCTTTATTTTTCGAGTTCGATTTAATTTACTGTTCATACTTCATATGGTATGGTTTTATTTAGATTTTGAATGATTTGCAAATAGGTTAATGGGTTCCTTGAAGGGGAGAGAGATTACACAAACCTGAAAGGTGACACAGGACCTCTGGTCTACCCTGCTGGGTTTATATATATGTACTCAGCCATACATTTTGTTACAGGAGAGCAGGTGTACCCTGCTCAGGTACTTTGTTTCTTTTTATAAGTTTTGAATGGCTTCTTGAACTTGTGATCATTGTTTCCATAATCTTGAATTGTTCTTTGATTTCCCAATTCAATCTGTGTTCTTAAGTTAACTACATGGAGAAACACATACCTCTATAATGTTTGTTTATTCTTTTTTGTAGGTTTTATCTTGCGAATCAGACTCACTTTAGGCCTCCTGCCGAGTAGCAGGTGAAATCGATACAAGGTGCTAAATTGTTTTTGTTTTTGTTTTTGTTTTTAGTATTTTGCTATGTAATGTCTTTGTGTTTGGTCAGGTGTAGGTTTTTGATACAAGGTATCAATAATAGTCCCACACTGTATAATATTGGGTTTCAAGATGTTTCGGGTTCTTTTTTTTCATATAACTCTTGGAAATAATTTGAGGTACGATTCTTCTTTTTTTATTTTCTTTTTTATGAATTTTGCTTCATTACCCTCTATTTGGAGTTTATACTGATGAAACTCATAATATCATATCACTCTTCTTTGTTTATAAAGGCTGATGATGTTGGTGCATCCGTACAATAGGTATGAGGTTTAATATGTCCCTCTCCCTGTCTTGATATTTTTTTTTCTCTTTTTCATATTTGAATGCGAGTTTTTAATCTAAACAACCTCATTAAACACCCATCAGTGCAGCAGCTGAGTTCAACGAAGATGAATGTGAAGTGATTGCACTTGCTCTATTTGTAGGTTCACGTGGAAGAATCAAACATGCGAGAATATGAAAAAGTACAATTGTCTTTCCTAGAGATCCAATATGAAAAACTATAGCCTCTGAGATGGGATTTGAGGTAAATTTTTAGTGCCGATAGTGGGGGCTCACAATTTTGATGCATATGCATATGCATATACATATATATGGGCATATGCATATATATGCAGTGCAGCACTCACACGCACACACTCAAACACGCACACACGCGCCCCCCTTTCCCACTCACACGCGCACACAAACACACACGCACACACTCTCACTGCATATGTGGTGAACCTAGTCTTCCTTAGTCAATGGCAAATTTCCTGCATTTGTGCGAATATTTGATATTCTCATTAGTCCAATAGAGAATATAAAACTCTTTTATTCTATTTGTACTGATAATTGAGAAAAATTAAAGCAAAATTAGATCAAGAGTTCAGGTGTTAATCAAAATTTGTGTTATCGTCTACTTTACACAGGTTAAAAGTGTGCTAGATCCGTTAGCTTGGGAGCTGATTCTGTCCAAAGAGATGATGATTCTGAATCTGACAGCGAGGTGATTCATACATTACATTATGAGTATTTTTTTACTTAAGGGTCTCGCTAAGGGTCAAAATTAGACTTTGGTACATCTTTCGTACATTTTTTGTCATCGAATATAAAATGGTTTACTTTATGAGCTTATTCAGTTAAATTGGTGGAAGGGATTTGCTGGTGGTTTGGTTTTGGAATTTGCTGCTGTTGTTGAGTTTATTTCAAATGTTAAAACATGTTGGATTGAACGAATAAACAAATGAAACTATGTCAAAATTTTCGAAAATCAATAAACGAGACCAATGTAACTTGTACGAACTGACCGCGTAGTTCCGAGGCTCCCGGTTTGAGAATACGACGATAATTTGCAAAAATCAATACTTAAACTTAAAAACAAGCCGTTAAAGGGTGAAAACCCAAACCATCCCCCAAACGACCCCGTAGAGGGAACGAACACCTCGCACGGGACCAATGTAACTTGTAGGAACTGACCGCGTAGTCCCAGGTCTCCTGGTTTGTGAATATGACGATAATTTGCAAAAATCAGCACTTAAACTTAAAAACAAGCCGTTAATGGGTGAAAACCCAAACCACCCCCCAAACGACCCCGTAGGGGCACGAACACCTCGCACGGGACCAATGTAACTTGTAGGAACTGACCGCGTAGTCGGGTCTCCCGGTTTGTGAGTATGACGATAATTTGCAAAAATCACAGTTAGTTAAAAACATGTCGTCAAAGGGTGAAAACCCAAATCACCCCCCAAACGACCCCGTAGGGGGCACGAACACCTCTTACGGGACCAATGTAACTTGTAGGAACTGAGCGGGTAGTCCCGGGTCTCCCGGTTTGTGAATATGACGATAATTTGCAAAAATCAACACTTAAACATAAAAACAAGCCGTTAAAGGGTGAAAACTCAAACCACCCCCAAACGACCCCGTAGGGGGCACGAACACCTCGCACGGGACCAATGTAACTTGTAGGAACTAACCGCGTAGTCTCGAGTCTCCCGGTTTGTGAATATGACGATAATTTTCAAAAATCACACTTAGTTAAAAACATGCCGTCAAAGGGTGAATACCCAAACCAACCCCCAAACGACCCCGTAGGAGGCACGAACACCTCGCACGGGACCAATGTAACTTGTAGGAACTGATCGCGTAGTCCCGGGTCTCTCGGTTTGAGAGTAGGACGATAATTTGCAAAAATCAACACTTAAACTTAAAAACAAGCCGTTAAAGGGTGAAAACCCAAACCAGCCCCAAACGACCCCGTAGGAGGCACGAACACCTCGCTCGGGACCAATGTAACTTGTAGGAACTGATCGCATAGACCCGGGTCTCCCGGTTTGTGAATATGACTATAATTTGCAAAAATCAGCACTTAAACTTAAAAACAAGCCGTCAAAGGGTGAAAACTCAAACCACCCCCCAAATGACCCCGTAGGGGGCACGAACACCTCGCACGGGACCAATGTAACTTGTAGGAACTGACCGCGTAGTCCCAGGTTTCCCGGTTTGTGAATATGACGATAATTTGCAAAAATCACACTTAGTTAAAAACATGCCGTCAAAGGGTGAATACCCAAACCAACCCCCAAACGACCCCGTAGGAGGCACGAACACCTCGCACGGGACCAATGTAACTTGTAGGACCTGATCGCGTAGTCCCGGGTCTCTCGGTTTGAGAGTAGGACGATAATTTGCAAAAATCAACATTTAAACTTAAAAACAAGCCGTTAAAGGGTGAAAACCCAAACCAACCCCCAAACGACCCCGTAGGAGGCATGAACACTGCGCACGGGACCAATATAACTTGTAGGAACTGACCGCGTAGTCCCGGGTCTCTCGGTTTGAGAGTAGGACGATAATTTGCAAAAATCAACACTTAAACTTAAAAACAAGCCGTTAAAGGGTGAAAACCCAAACCAGCCCCCAAACGACCCCGTAGGAGGCACGAACACCTCGCTCGGGACCAATGTAACTTGTAGGAACTGATCGTGTAGTCCCGGTTCTCCTGGTTTGTTAATATGACGATAATTTGCAAAAATCAGCACTTAAACTTAAAAACAAGCCGTTAAAGGGTGAAAACTCAAACCACCCCCCAAACGACCCCGTAGGGGGCACGAACACCTCGCACGAGACCAATGTAACTTGGAGGAACTGACCGTGTAGTCCGGGGTCTCCCGGTTTGTTAATATGACGATAATTTGCAAAAATCACACTTAGTTAAAAACATGCCGTCAAAGGTTGAATACCCAAACCAACCCCCAAACGACCCCGTAGGAGGCACGAACACCTCGCACGGGACCAATGTAACTTGTAGGAACTGATCGCGTAGTCCTGGGTCTCTCGGTTTAAGAGTAGGACGATAATTTGCGAAAATCAACGCTTAAACTTAAAAACAAACCGTTAAAGGGGGAATACCCAAACCAACCCCCAAACGACCCCGTAGGAGGCACGATCACCTCGCACGGGACCAATGTAACTTGTCGGAACTGATCGCGTAGTCCCGGGTCTCTCGGTTTGAGAGTAGGACGATAATTTACAAAAATCAACACTTAAACTTAAAAACAAGCCGTTAAAGGGTGAAAACCCAAACCAGCCCCCAAACGACCCCGTAGGGGACACGGACACCTCGCACGGGACCAATGTAACCTCTAGGAACTGACCGCGTAGTCCCGAGTCTCCCGGTTTGTGAATATGACGATAATTTGTAAAAATCACACTTAGTTAAAAACAAGTCGTCAAAGGGTGAAAACCCAAACCACCCCCCAAACGACCCCGTAGGGGCACGAACACCTCTTACGGGACCAATGTAACTTGTAGGAACTGATCGCGTAGTCCCGGGTCTCCCGATTTGTGAATATGACGATAATTTGCAAAAATCAACACTTAAACTTAAAAATAAGCCGTTAAAGGGTGAAGACTCAAACCACCCCCCAAACGACCCCGTAGGGGGCACGAACACCTCGCACGGGACCAATGTAACTTGTAGGAACTGACCGCGTAGTCCCGGGTCTCCCGGTTTGTGAATATGACGATAATTTGCAAAAATCACACTTAGTTAAAAACATGCCGTGAAAGGGTGAATACCCAAACCAACCCCCAAACGACCCCGTAGGAGGCACGAACACCTCGCACGGGACCAATGTAACTTGTAGGAACTGATCGCGTAGTCCCGGGTCTCTCGGTTTGAGAGTAGGACGATAATTTACAAAAATCAACATTTAAACTTAAAAACAAGCCGTTAAAGGGTGAAAACCCAAACCAGCCCCTAAACGACCCCGTAGGAGGCACGAACACCTCGCACGGGACCAATATAACTTGTAGGAACTGATCGCGTAGTCCCGGGTCTTCCGATTTGAGAATACGACGATAATTTTCAAAAATCAGCACTTAAACTTAAAAACAAGACGTTAATGGGTGAAAACCCAAACCAACCCCCAAACGACCCCGTAGGAGGCACGAACACCTCGCTCGGGACCAATGTAATTTGGAGGAACTGACCGCGTAGTCCCGGGTCTCTCGGTTTGAGAGTAGGACGATAATTTGCAAAAATCAACACTTAAACTTAAAAACAAGCCGTTAAAGGGTGAAAACCCAAACCACCCCCCAAACGACCCCGTAGGAGGCACGAACACCTCGCACGGGACCAATATAACTTGTAGGAACTGATCGCGTCTCTCGGTTTGAGAGTAGGACGATAATTTGCAAAAATCAACACTTAAACATAAAAACATGCCGTCAAAGGTTGAATACCCAAACCAACACCCAAACGACCCCATAGGAGGCACGAACACCTCGCACGGGACCAATGTAACTTGTAGGAACTGATCGCGTAGTCCCGGGTCTCTCGGTTTGAGAGTAGGACGATAATTTGCAAAAATCAACACTTAAAATTAAAAACAAGACGTTAATGGGTGAAAACCCAAACCAGCCCCCAAACGACCCCGTAGGAGGCACGAACACCTCGCTCGGGACCAATGTAATTTGTAGGAACTGACCGCGTAGTCCCGGGTCTCTCGGTTTGAGAGTAGGACGATAATTTGCAAAAATCAACACTTAAACTTAAAAACAAGCCGTTAAAGGGTGAAAACCCAAACCACCCCCCCAAACGACCCCGCAGGAGGCACGAACACCTCGCACGGGCCCAATATAACTTGTAGGAACTGACCGCGTAGTCCCGGGTCTCCCGATTTGAGAATACGACGATAATTTGCAAAAATCAACACTTAAACTTAAAAACAAGCCGTTAAAGGGTGAAAACCCAAACCAGCCCCCAAACAACCCCGTAGGAGGCACGAACACCTCGCTCGGGACCAATCTAACTTGTAGGAACTGACCGCGTAGTCCCGGGTCTCCCGGTTTGTGAATATGACGATAATTTGCAAAAATCAGCACTTAGTTAAAAACATGCCGTCAAAGGGTGAATACCCAAACCAACCCCAAACGACCTCATAGGAGGCACGAACACCTCGTACGGGACCAATGTAACTTGTAGGAACTGATCGCGTAGTCCCGGGTCTCTCCATTTGAGAGTAGGACGAGAATCTGCAAAAATCAACACTTAAACTTAAAAACAAGCCGTTAAAGTGTGAAAACCCAATCCAGCCCCCAAACGACCCCGTAGGAGGCACGAACACCTCGCACGGGACCAATGTAACTTGTAGGAACTGATCGCGTAGTCCCGGGTCTCACGGTTTGAGAGTAGGACGATAATTTGCAAAAATCAACACTTAAACTAAAAAACAAGCCGTTAAAGGGTTAAAACCCAAACCAGCCCCCAAACGACCCCGTAGGAGGCACGAACACCTCGCACGGGACCAATGTAACTTGTAGGAACTGACCGCGTAGTCCCGGGTCTCTCGGTTTGAGAGTAGGACGATAATTTGCAAAAATCAACACTTAAACTTAAAAACAAGCCGTTAAAGGGTGAAAACCCAAACCAGCCCCCAAACGACCCCGTAGAGGGAACGAACACCTCGCACGGGACCAATGTAACTTGTAGGAACTGACCGCGTAGTCCCAGGTCTCCCGGTTTCTGAATATGACGATAATTTGCAAAAATCAGCACTTAAACTTAAAAACAAGCCGTTAATGGGTGAAAACCCAAACCACCCCCCAAACGACCCCGTAGGGGCACGAACGCCTCGCACGGGACAAATGTAACTTGTAGGAACTGACCGCGTAGTCCCGGGTCTCCCGGTTTGTGAGTATGACGATAATTTGCAAAAATCACAGTTAGTTAAAAATAAGCCGTCAAAGGGTGAAAACCCAAATCACCCCCCAAACGACCCCGTAGGGGGCACGAACACCTCTTACGGGACCAATGTAACTTGTAGGAACTGAGCGCGTAGTCCCGGGTCTCCCGGTTTGTGAATATGACGATAATTTGCAAAAATCAACACTTAAACATAAAAACAAGCCGTTAAAGGGTGAAAAATCAAACCACCCCCAAACGACCCCGTAGGGGGCACGAACACCTCGCACGGGACCAATGTAACTTGTAGGAACTAACCGCGTAGTCTCGAGTCTCCCGGTTTGTGAATATGACGATAATTTTCAAAAATCACACTTAGTTAAAAACATGCCGTCAAAGGGTGAATACCCAAACCAACCCCCAAACGACCCCGTAGGAGGCACGAACACCTCGCACGGGACCAATGTAACTTGTAGGAACTGACCGCGTAGTCCCGGGTCTCTCGGTTTGAGAGTAGGACGATAATTTACAAAAATCAACACTTAAACTTAAAAACAAGCCGTTAAAGGGTGAAAACCCAAACCAGCCCCCAAACGACCCCGTAGAGGGAACGAACACCTCGCACGGGACCAATGTAACTTGTAGGAACTGACCGCGTAGTCCCAGGTCTCCCGGTTTCTGAATATGACGATAATTTGCAAAAATCAGCACTTAAACTTAAAAACAAGCCGTTAATGGGTGAAAACCCAAACCACCCCCCAAACGACCCCGTAGGGGCACGAACGCCTCGCACGGGACAAATGTAACTTGTAGGAACTGACCGCGTAGTCCCGGGTCTCCCGGTTTGTGAGTATGACGATAATTTGCAAAAATCACAGTTAGTTAAAAATAAGCCGTCAAAGGGTGAAAACCCAAATCACCCCCCAAACGACCCCGTAGGGGGCACGAACACCTCTTACGGGACCAATGTAACTTGTAGGAACTGAGCGCGTAGTCCCGGGTCTCCCGGTTTGTGAATATGACGATAATTTACAAAAATCGACACTTAAACATAAAAATAAGCCGTTAAAGGGTGAAAACTCAAACCACCCCCAAACGACCCCGTAGGGGGCACGAACACCTCGCACGGGACCAATGTAACTTGTAGGAACTAACCGCGTAGTCTCGAGTCTCCCGGTTTGTGAATATGACGATAATTTTCAAAAATCACACTTAGTTAAAAACATGCCGTCAAAGGGTGAATACCCAAACCAACCCCCAAACGACCCCGTAGGAGGCACGAACACCTCGCACGGGACCAATGTAACTTGTAGGAACTGATCGCGTAGTCCCGGGTCTCTCGGTTTGAGAGTAGGACGATAATTTGCAAAAATCAACACTTAAACTTAAAAACAAGCCGTTAAAGGGTGAAAACCCAAACCAGCCCCAAACGACCCCGTAGGAGGCACGAACACCTCGCTCGGAACCAATGTAACTTGTAGGAACTGATCGCATAGACCCGGGTCTCCCGGTTTGTGAATATGACTATAATTTGCAAAAATCAGTACTTAAACTTAAAAACAAGCCGTTAAAGGGTGAAAACTCAAACCACCCTCCAAATGACCCCGTAGGGGGCACGAACACCTCGCACGGGACCAATGTAACTTGTAGGAACTGATCGCGTAGTCCCGGGTTTCCCTGTTTGTGAATATGACGATAATTTGCAAAAATCACACTTAGTTAAAAACATGCCGTCAAAGGGTTAATACCCAAACCAACCCCCAAACGACCCCGTAGGAGGCACGAACACCTCGCACGGGACCAATGTAACTTGTAGGAACTGATCGCGTAGTCCCGGGTCTCTCGGTTTGAGAGTAGGACGATAATTTGCAAAAATCAACATTTAAACTTAAAAACAAGCCGTTAAAGGGTGAAAACCCAAACCAACCCCCAAACGACCCCGTAGGAGGCATGAACACTGCGCACGGGACCAATATAACTTGTAGGAACTGATCGCGTAGTCCCGGGTCTCTCGGTTTGAGAGTAGGACGATAATTTGCAAAAATCAACACTTAAACTTAAAAACAAGCCGTTAAAGGGTGAAAACCCAAACCAGCCCCCAAACGACCCCGTAGGAGGCACGAACACCTCGCTCGGGACCAATGTAACTTGTAGGAACTGATCGCGTAGTCCCGGGTCTCCTGGTTTGTTAATATGACGATAATTTGCAAAAATCAGCACTTAAACTTAGCAACAAGCCGTTAAAGGGTGAAAACTCAAACCACCCCCCAAACGACCCCGTAGGGGGCATGAACACCTCGCACGAGACCAATGTAACTTGGAGGAACTGACCGTGTAGTCCGGGGTCTCCCGATTTGTGAATATGACGATAATTTGCAAAAATCAACACTTAAACTTAAAAATAAGCCGTTAAAGGGTGAAAACTCAAACCACCCCCCAAACGACCCCGTAGGGGGCACGAACACCTCGCACGGGACCAATGTAACTTGTAGGAACTGACCGCGTAGTCCCGGGTCTCCCGGTTTGTGAATATGACGATAATTTGCAAAAATCACACTTAGTTAAAAACATGCCGTGAAAGGGTGAATACCCAAACCAACCCCCAAACGACCCCGTAGGAGGCACGAACACCTCGCACGGGACCAATGTAACTTGTAGGAACTGATCGCGTAGTCCCGGGTCTCTCGGTTTGAGAGTAGGACGATAATTTACAAAAATCAACATTTAAACTTAAAAACAAGCCGTTAAAGGGTGAAAACCCAAACCAGCCCCTAAACGACCCCGTAGGAGGCACGAACACCTCGCACGGGACCAATATAACTTGTAGGAACTGATCGCGTAGTCCCGGGTCTTCCGATTTGAGAATACGACGATAATTTTCAAAAATCAGCACTTAAACTTAAAAACAAGACGTTAATGGGTGAAAACCCAAACCAACCCCCAAACGACCCCGTAGGAGGCACGAACACCTCGCTCGGGACCAATGTAATTTGGAGGAACTGACCGCGTAGTCCCGGGTCTCTCGGTTTGAGAGTAGGACGATAATTTGCAAAAATCAACACTTAAACTTAAAAACAAGCCGTTAAAGGGTGAAAACCCAAACCACCCCCCAAACGACCCCGTAGGAGGCACGAACACCTCGCACGGGACCAATATAACTTGTAGGAACTGATCGCGTCTCTCGGTTTGAGAGTAGGACGATAATTTGCAAAAATCAACACTTAAACATAAAAACATGCCGTCAAAGGTTGAATACCCAAACCAACACCCAAACGACCCCATAGGAGGCACGAACACCTCGCACGGGACCAATGTAACTTGTAGGAACTGATCGCGTAGTCCCGGGTCTCTCGGTTTGAGAGTAGGACGATAATTTGCAAAAATCAACACTTAAAATTAAAAACAAGACGTTAATGGGTGAAAACCCAAACCAGCCCCCAAACGACCCCGTAGGAGGCACGAACACCTCGCTCGGGACCAATGTAATTTGTAGGAACTGACCGCGTAGTCCCGGGTCTCTCGGTTTGAGAGTAGGACGATAATTTGCAAAAATCAACACTTAAACTTAAAAACAAGCCGTTAAAGGGTGAAAACCCAAACCACCCCGTAGGGGCACGAACACCTCGCACGGGACCAATGTAACTTGTAGGAACTGACCGCGTAGTCCCGGGTCTCCCGGTTTGTGAGTATGACGATAATTTGCAAAAATCACAGTTAGTTAAAAACATGTCGTCAAAGGGTGAAAACCCAAATCACCCCCCAAACGACCCCGTAGGGGGCACGAACACCTCTTACGGGACCAATGTAACTTGTAGGAACTGAGCGGGTAGTCCCGGGTCTCCCGGTTTGTGAATATGACGATAATTTGCAAAAATCAACACTTAAACATAAAAACAAGCCGTTAAAGGGTGAAAACTCAAACCACCCCCAAACGACCCCGTAGGGGGCACGAACACCTCGCACGGGACCAATGTAACTTGTAGGAACTAACCGCGTAGTCTCGAGTCTCCCGGTTTGTGAATATGACGATAATTTTCAAAAATCACACTTAGTTAAAAACATGCCGTCAAAGGGTGAATACCCAAACCAACCCCCAAACGACCCCGTAGGAGGCACGAACACCTCGCACGGGACCAATGTAACTTGTAGGAACTGATCGCGTAGTCCCGGGTCTCTCGGTTTGAGAGTAGGACGATAATTTGCAAAAATCAACACTTAAACTTAAAAACAAGCCGTTAAAGGGTGAAAACCCAAACCAGCCCCAAACGACCCCGTAGGAGGCACGAACACCTCGCTCGGGACCAATGTAACTTGTAGGAACTGATCGCATAGACCCGGGTCTCCCGGTTTGTGAATATGACTATAATTTGCAAAAATCAGCACTTAAACTTAAAAACAAGCCGTCAAAGGGTGAAAACTCAAACCACCCCCCAAATGACCCCGTAGGGGGCACGAACACCTCGCACGGGACCAATGTAACTTGTAGGAACTGACCGCGTAGTCCCAGGTTTCCCGGTTTGTGAATATGACGATAATTTGCAAAAATCACACTTAGTTAAAAACATGCCGTCAAAGGGTGAATACCCAAACCAACCCCCAAACGACCCCGTAGGAGGCACGAACACCTCGCACGGGACCAATGTAACTTGTAGGACCTGATCGCGTAGTCCCGGGTCTCTCGGTTTGAGAGTAGGACGATAATTTGCAAAAATCAACATTTAAACTTAAAAACAAGCCGTTAAAGGGTGAAAACCCAAACCAACCCCCAAACGACCCCGTAGGAGGCATGAACACTGCGCACGGGACCAATATAACTTGTAGGAACTGACCGCGTAGTCCCGGGTCTCTCGGTTTGAGAGTAGGACGATAATTTGCAAAAATCAACACTTAAACTTAAAAACAAGCCGTTAAAGGGTGAAAACCCAAACCAGCCCCCAAACGACCCCGTAGGAGGCACGAACACCTCGCTCGGGACCAATGTAACTTGTAGGAACTGATCGTGTAGTCCCGGTTCTCCTGGTTTGTTAATATGACGATAATTTGCAAAAATCAGCACTTAAACTTAAAAACAAGCCGTTAAAGGGTGAAAACTCAAACCACCCCCCAAACGACCCCGTAGGGGGCACGAACACCTCGCACGAGACCAATGTAACTTGGAGGAACTGACCGTGTAGTCCGGGGTCTCCCGGTTTGTTAATATGACGATAATTTGCAAAAATCACACTTAGTTAAAAACATGCCGTCAAAGGTTGAATACCCAAACCAACCCCCAAACGACCCCGTAGGAGGCACGAACACCTCGCACGCGACCAATGTAACTTGTAGGAACTGATCGCGTAGTCCTGGGTCTCTCGGTTTAAGAGTAGGACGATAATTTGCGAAAATCAACGCTTAAACTTAAAAACAAACCGTTAAAGGGGGAATACCCAAACCAACCCCCAAACGACCCCGTAGGAGGCACGATCACCTCGCACGGGACCAATGTAACTTGTCGGAACTGATCGCGTAGTCCCGGGTCTCTCGGTTTGAGAGTAGGACGATAATTTACAAAAATCAACACTTAAACTTAAAAACAAGCCGTTAAAGGGTGAAAACCCAAACCAGCCCCCAAACGACCCCGTAGGGGACACGGACACCTCGCACGGGACCAATGTAACCTCTAGGAACTGACCGCGTAGTCCCGAGTCTCCCGGTTTGTGAATATGACGATAATTTGTAAAAATCACACTTAGTTAAAAACAAGTCGTCAAAGGGTGAAAACCCAAACCACCCCCCAAACGACCCCGTAGGGGCACGAACACCTCTTACGGGACCAATGTAACTTGTAGGAACTGATCGCGTAGTCCCGGGTCTCCCGATTTGTGAATATGACGATAATTTGCAAAAATCAACACTTAAACTTAAAAATAAGCCGTTAAAGGGTGAAGACTCAAACCACCCCCCAAACGACCCCGTAGGGGGCACGAACACCTCGCACGGGACCAATGTAACTTGTAGGAACTGACCGCGTAGTCCCGGGTCTCCCGGTTTGTGAATATGACGATAATTTGCAAAAATCACACTTAGTTAAAAACATGCCGTGAAAGGGTGAATACCCAAACCAACCCCCAAACGACCCCGTAGGAGGCACGAACACCTCGCACGGGACCAATGTAACTTGTAGGAACTGATCGCGTAGTCCCGGGTCTCTCGGTTTGAGAGTAGGACGATAATTTACAAAAATCAACATTTAAACTTAAAAACAAGCCGTTAAAGGGTGAAAACCCAAACCAGCCCCTAAACGACCCCGTAGGAGGCACGAACACCTCGCACGGGACCAATATAACTTGTAGGAACTGATCGCGTAGTCCCGGGTCTTCCGATTTGAGAATACGACGATAATTTTCAAAAATCAGCACTTAAACTTAAAAACAAGACGTTAATGGGTGAAAACCCAAACCAACCCCCAAACGACCCCGTAGGAGGCACGAACACCTCGCTCGGGACCAATGTAATTTGGAGGAACTGACCGCGTAGTCCCGGGTCTCTCGGTTTGAGAGTAGGACGATAATTTGCAAAAATCAACACTTAAACTTAAAAACAAGCCGTTAAAGGGTGAAAACCCAAACCACCCCCCAAACGACCCCGTAGGAGGCACGAACACCTCGCACGGGACCAATATAACTTGTAGGAACTGATCGCGT